>JAOXOE010000698.1:4338211-4380999 GCA_028565055.1 Phoeniculus purpureus
GTCTCCTTCTCTGGAGATGTTTAAAACCTGCCTGGACATGTTCCTGTGTGACTTGATCCAGGTGATCCTGCTGTGGCGGGGGATTGGACTAGATGATCTTTTGAGGTCCCTTCCAATCAGATGGTCCTTTTAAGGTGGATGTATGCTTAATGCTAAAGCTGGACATGACTGGATTTACTTTTCCTCTGCCTTAGGTACAGGAATATCACTGATTTAATTTAGAGTTAGAAAATATAGTATAGGTTTAATGTCACCACAAGTTATGAGATGTTGGAGTGAAATGACTTTCATTATGAAATGATGCTGAAACTTGTCAGAGAGGAAATTATGAAGGTTGTGCTTTGCTCGAAAGGCTTTGTATCATCTTGCTGCTGGCTGCATCACTGCGAGTACCATAACATAATACATTTTTATACGTTTATTATCCATGGTACTATTTCTTGTGTGACTTTCTAACTGGTGTGTTTTGTGATGATTCATGCTGGGTTACATCACTTTTACTGTGTTCACATTCAGTGGGATATGAGCTGACACCCACCCATTGTAAGAGAAGCTGAAAATTTTAAGATAAAGCAATTTTCTATATAAATTTTCTATAAATTTGAAGTAACAAAACACCCCAGTTTTCTTTTTCCTCTAGGAACTTTGGTGCTTTCTGTGTCTGAAAGATAGATCTGGAAAGCACTGTGTACATCTAAAGTATAGGAGGGAAAGAAAGGCTTGATACCTGTTTCTGTAATTAAATATGATTCCAGCTGGCAGTATGTCTGGATGCAAACGAGACCAATACATGTCAGGATACAGATAGAGGTGTAACAAGTTCTGTGTAGAAATGCTACAAGAGGTGAAATTGAACTTTGTCTTCACTCACAGCTTTTCTTTCTGCTAATTTTTGATCTTTGTGCCCAAATTTTGATTGCAAATTGAATGTGGGCAAGTTCAGCTTGATTCACAGTCGCAGTGAATGCAGGAGTTTGAGAAGGTTTTGTTCTACAAGGTGGAAAGGAGATACTCTACAGAGACTAATTAATTTTGCCTTTCTGTCAGCTGTTAATTCTGCTGTTAGATGTTAATGCTTCTGGACTTTCTGTTTCTCGGAGGTAGGCTCCAAGAAACGACTTGTACACGCACGAGTGAATGCAGAATAATCTGTAGTGGGGACAACACAGGATGGTCTTTCCTGGGTAGTTCCCTGGCTATTGCTTTTTGCAGCTTTTGTTACACAGAAAATGTTAAGGGTGAAAAAGAATTAGTTTCAGGGTTTAGCGACAGGGTTAAGAAGGCAATTGCTTCTGAAAGTATTTTGAATTCCATGTTGTGTTCTACTAGGAAACAGCAGACTATCGTCTGTCAGTAAAAGTGAACCTTGAAAGAAATTCAGATTGTGTGCCCATACTGGATTTTCTTTTGCAAACTGGATGCAGTAAAGTTAGAAAATATTGTAGTACAAGTAAACAAAAAACTGGCATTGAATTTATGACACTCTCCTGAGTCTGTGTAGTCCTATGTCTTTATTTTATTCCTTCCAGAGAGACATAGTATGAATAAAAATAACCATTGTTCCTAGTTAAAAACATTTTTAACAGAGAAGGAAAGGAAGAGACTTCTGTCACTATTGACAGTCTAGCAGAAAGTGAGTTACTACTGCTTTGGAAACACCAAGAGATATGAAAGTCTCTTAGGAATATTCCCTTGGCTTGGAGAGACAGTAAAGCTCCATATTTCTTCTCCTCCCTCCTCATATTCAGGATGACAGGCTCATCATAATGTGGATGAGAAATTTGTCATAATCAGAGAAACTCATCTCATGGCTCAAACCCTTTCATGAATATTTATTTACTTTTCAGCAAAATTTCTGTTTCTCCTGAAAAAGAGAGTTAACAAAAATATCCTTTTCTGACATCTTGATATCTTTGTTCCCTTCTTATTGTAAACTGTATTTTGTTAGCATAGTAATGTTATCCTGATCTGACATCTTAAGACCAGTATCTTGAAATTTTATTATGCTACCTGGGGTTTAATTTATCAGTTTGACCTTCATGCAAAGCTGAGAGAAAAAAATTAGCCTCTAGCCAATGCTGGCTTATTTTAGTAAAATGAATTTTTAAGGTCAGTCTTGCAGAGCTGTCTTTGTTTCAATGGAAGATTCCATTAGGAACAGTCATCTGTACTGGAAACACTGATTTAGTGCTTCAGTTATACATTTAAGAATATTTTTTTTCTTCACTTACATCGTATTTTATATTTTGAACTAGACAAATCGGTGTTTGCATCTTGTCACTGTTACTTACTTTTGAATGTTGTGTCCAGTTCTGGGGCCCTCAGTTCAAGAAGGGATGTGGAAGTGCTGGAGAAAGTCCAGCACAGAGCCACAAAGATGGTGAAGGGAGTGGAGCATCTCCCTGATGAAGAAAGGCTGAGGGAGCTGGGTGTCTTGAGCTTGGAGAAAAGGAGACTGAGGGATGACCTCATTAATGTTTATAAATACGTGAAGGGTGGGTGTCAGGAGGATGGAGCCAGGCTCTGCTCAGGGGCATCTCGTGATAGGACAAGGGGCAATGGGTGTAAGCTGGAACATGGGAGGTCCCACATCAATATGTGAAGGAACTTCTTCCCAGTGAGGGTGATGGAGCACTGGAAGGGGCTGCCTTGGGGAGGGGTTGTGGAGTCTCCTTCTCTGGAGACATTTAAAACCCACCTGAATATGTTCCTATGTGACTAGGGGATCCTGCTGTGGAACAGGGATTGGACTAGATGATCTTTTGAGGTCCCTTCCAATCCCTAATGTTCTGTGATTCTGTTCTGTGATTTTTCTTTGGCTGTCAAACTCCACAAGTATGGAATGACGTGGAATGTATATTGTTGACCAAAAGAAGTGAGCAGGCTGTCATCGTTTGCTATTGTTTAATCACTGCGTAGCAGGTACTGTATAGCATGAGCCCCCTAGTTGGAGTATTTTGTGGCCTTGAACCATGTCTAGCTAAACTGGGAATCTACCTGTTAATTTACAAGGTACTGAATTTACAGTTATAATTTTAAAACCGTATTATTAATCCCTATTTGTATCTTCTGTGTTCTCTTTCATTACCAGATTGATTTATATAAATATTATATGTAGCTATCATAAAGATGGCTAAATGTAACCTTATTCAACATAAAAGTGCTCTGCAATGGCCATGAAAAAACATTATGAAAAGCAAATTTCATCGTGATTATTAGAGCTAACAGAGCTTTGTAAAGTGAGCCTACTAATGTTTTACTTAGAACTTGCCAGAGATGGCATAGAACTCGAGACAGGCTTGTACATTAATATTTATTAATGTCAAACTTTGGTATTCATGTTTTATTCTACAAATGTAAGAATGTGATTGGTATTCTGCAAGGAGATCTGAATCGGTCACCAACACAGCAAAGCGCTCATAAAGTTTGCCAAATATGAATTTTGATGTTAGTATAATTTCCATATAACCTTTTCAAAATTATCAGCGCTGTTATGTTAGTAATTTATATAAGATCTAGTTCTTTGACAACTGAAAGGGAGTAAGATAAAAACAAGCTTGGAAATGAACTTATTTTATAAGGTATTTTATTTCCTTAAAATACCAGGAAAGAAGCAGTGCTGACATTCTTCCCTGTCTATCAGTTCTGTTACTTGCTGACCACTTGGAAAAGGATCTAAATTAGCTGACTTTAGGGAATAAAATTCTTGGTAATGTAAATTACCGTTTACATTTCCCTTCTTGTTCCGAAAGAACATTGATAAAACATCATTCTCAAAGATACTTGTCTAAAGATCAAACATGATCACAGAATCACAGAATATTAGGGATTGGAACGTACCTCGAGAGATCATCTAGTCCAATCCCCCTGCCACAGCAGAATCCCCTAGATCCAGTTGCACAGAAACATATCCAAGCGGGCTTTAAACGTCTCCAGATCATTCCATAAGGTTTGCATAATCCTTTGTGCATTTACAGTGTGCCTTTATATACAGTACATAGAATTCCATTTGATTTACATGTGGTTTATTTTCATGGATCCAGATATTGCACTACTGAAAATAATTTTGCCAATAAATCTGGGATGTCAAATGTCTTTGTATTTATTCAGTAAAATACTAGTGTGTAGGTCTGTGACAAGTAGACTCCAGTTGCATAAAGAAAAATGTAGTACAAGAGGGAACATTTAGTATTTCAGTCCTTGATGGTTTTTAAGAACAGAGCAGACATATATCTGCTAAGGTTTACCTGTGATATCCTTACCTTTCTTGAAGAGGGAGCAGACACCCACCTGTAGAAGTATCACAGAATCCCAGAACATTAGGGATTGGAAGGGACCTCGAAAGATCGTCTAGTCCAATCCCCCCCAACACAGCAGGATCCCCTAGATCCAGTCGCACAGGAACATGTCCAAACGGGTTTAGTCAGAGTCTAGAAGCTGTATTTTGAACAGATTACTGGTTAACTAATACTTTTGGTATCTTTCTGAAGTACAGCATACGTTATATGTTAGTGTGGATAATTGAGTCAGGGCTGGAATGGAGTAGTTTCTTGTGCAAACCTTTTTAGTGGAAGTTTGTAAATAAAATATTTTTAAACAGTTAGAAAGAAATGTTCCTTCGATTTCTGAAAAAAACCCCTGCCTAAATCTCTGTTCTCTTTTCGGAATGCTGAGCAATGTAGTAAGTCTTAGGAGAAGAAGTCTTTTAATGCCTAGATGAGATGGTCAGTCACTCTCTAGGAAACTTTCTAGAAAATGCTGACTAGTTTTCTGGCTTCATTGAAGTAGACATGTTCCACTTTTGTCCAGACAATTAAACAGTCCTGAATTTAGGCTTCCTCCTGACTTGTAAGGGTATCATCCTATGACTGATGACTGCTTCAATAGGAATAAGTAGAGCCTCTTTGCTGTGTTAGGCTTGTGTCTGGGGGAGATTTATTAGCAGGAGAGTGGGTTACAGGCATAGCCCCTGTAAGAAGCTTCTAGAAGCTCCCCTAGCTCCAAGTTGGACCTGCCTGTGGCCAAGGTGCTGTCAGTTAGCACCTCTGCAATAAATGTGTTTAAGAGGGGAAATCCTGTTGAGCAAATTCTTTTGTTTTTTGGACAGCTCTTTTCTTCTGAAGAGGAGTTAGCAAACATGAAGAGCCAGCCATGTGGACACCCAGGTCAGTGAGGAAGGAGAGGAAGAGGCACAGCAGAGCAGCCATTCACCTTGCTTGTCACCAACTGGTGAGTGTACCCTCCTTGTCTTTATCCTTGAGTCTTTCCATTGTGTACTTCTCATCATGTCAATGGAGCAGCTTGGAGTAAATGAGCAGCTGCATGGTGCTGTGTTACCAGCTGGATGGGTTCATAACCTTTGCTTGTCTGCTACTACAAGAGAGAATTTGCTTGAAGGCACATGGAATTGGAGGAGTGTATGCTACTTTTTGCTGTTAGAGGCAGCTTAGCAAGAAGTGACAAAGAGGAAAAGGATGAGGTACTAAACCAACATTCTTGGGCACTGTAATTATTTCAGAGTGAGCAAAAGTGTATAATAATGATGGGGTATTTATGTTCAGAAGATGGTGAAATTCTAGCCATTGTAAACAGCCATTCACCGTTCTTGGAAAGAGCAAGTGCTAGTTAGTAGGACTCCAGAGTTTAACAACAGTGTCGAATTTATTGTCTTTCTGTAGAAATACTATTTCAGTTGTACTGCTTGACATATTCTCCAGCTAATTGCTGTCATGGGTTCCCCATAAATTACTCCTCAGTATGGAAGAAAAGTCCCACAGACAACTAGCCGTGACTTTAATGTATTATGTTTGGGAGTTGAAACTTGCTGATGTAGTAAAATCAAATCTCTTTGCAGAAATGCATTATTTTGGTAAAGCTTTCACTGGAGACATGCAAAGGCAGACTAATTCACTGTGGAAGGCAGTCTGCAGTAGGAAGGTTTAGAACCTGCTTTTGTCTGACTTAGAAGAGAGACTTCAGTGTGAATCTCTGCACACTGCATTTTCCTTAGGGCAGTAGAATGACAGTGAAGTTTCAAGAGATGTTTGGTAGTCCAGCATGTTAATGTGAGCTCTGGTGCCCATCTAACTCCTTGGAGAGCCTGCTGGTCTTCCTAAGCTAGAAGAAATAAACATTAGCAAGATAGGTATGTTTAGTTGAATGAGCTCACTGAGAAGCCAGACAAGTATAGGCCGTTTTAAGGCTCAGCCTGACAGGGTGCTGGGCCATCTCTTTTAAACTCTGTGTCTGTAATTTAATGGGTTGGATTCGACGACCCCCAGGGATCCCTTTTAACCTGGTGTACTGTGATGCTAGCTATTGGGAAGGAAAAGGGGACTACTGAATCCTGGGAGGATTGGGAAGGTGGCTTTCCCCTTTGGTAGCAGCATTGGACTACAAGTAAGACATAAGAAAATGTGTTGATCTGCTCTTTCATACACTATGACCTACTGACATGGTCCTGAATAGATAATTATTCAGCTAGAGAGCGTTTCTGAATCTACAACATGGTTTGGTTATAACATTAAACAGACATACAAGAGAACTAGATTAATCTACTTTGTTTTTATGACATTTTCAATGATCTCACTTTTGTTCCAATACTTGTATGTATTTTAGATGTATTCTTCCTCTATTCTACCCACAATAGAAAGCAAATGTAGTGCAGGAAAATGCCATTTTCTCACCTAGTTGAATGATTTTCCCCAAGAAACAAGTTCTGGATCTCTGTGAAATACTGTAAGACCGGTAAATGAAAAGGCATCAGTGTGTCTCATTCTTTCTCTCAAAATTGGCAACTCTGTACCTCTCTGAATGTTCACGTTTTTCTGTCTTAATAGAAAACTATGTTTGTTCAGTCACCTGTTTTTCACTATGGCTTTTCTGGCTGCATTTTTGCATCTTATTTGCTCTAGAATAAACTGAGATTCATTTAAGGTAATGTCTGGAAAGGCACTTGTTTATGTAAGACTGCTGACATTGCTGCTTCTGAGTCATCTTAAGCGAAGCATGAGAAATGGGATTTTTTCCTTTTATTTTTACCACCCCTTTCAATGCTGTCAGAGGGAAATTTTGGTGAGGTAGCCACACAAGCAGAACAGCATGACTGAAGGATTAGAACAACAGAGGGCTTTAAGGGGACGAAGCTATTGAAATAAAATTATGCACTATCTGCAGCTATCTATCTGCAGCTGCTAGAGACTTTTCAGCCTACCTATTTAGATAGTGATACTGTGGGTTATTACCATCGCCACCATCACTACTGTGGTAGTCCATCAAGATGCTTAAGCTTAGATGAAGATGCTAATGCCAGCTGACAGCAGTGCATGCTGAGAGAGATCAAGCCTAACTTCATTGTTGGTTGATGAGCTTTTTTGTTGTCCTCCATAGGAATTTGTTCTGATCCCTGTTCCATTGTCTGAGATAGATACTGCAAAGATTGTATTTTACTAATTTGTTTTTAATATTTATGACCCACATCCTGCTCTGAAATGCATGACTGCTGCTTTCACTGAACAAATACAGATATAGAAAGGTGTTTTGGGACAAGTGGGATCTAAATGGTCTGCCCAGAGTGGTGGTTGAGGCTTCATCCCTGATGCTTAGATGGGGTGTTGGGGGATTTGGTTTAGAGGTGACCTTGTAGAGTAGAGTTGATGGTTGCACTCGATGATCCCAAGGGTCTTTTTCCAACCTGAATGATTCTGTAAAGCACTTCAGCTCAGAACTTGCAGTCTCTGACAGGATTCTTTTACTTTGCAATGTGATTAATTTATTGGTTTGGTAGAGGTGTTTGGGTTTTTTGTGCAGTCCACAGTGGTATTGAGTGACTTGAGAAACACAAGGGCTTGTTGGAACAAGGACTGAATGATTTAGGCTGTTTTCTTGTAGATAGCAATCACTGCATTTGAAAAAGAAAACACAAACAGAAACAAATGATGCTATGCGTGAGGTTATCTTAAAACATTAATGGAAAGCATTTAAGAGAAATGGTGAAGCAGTATAACGTTTGGATTGGTAGAAAATCAATAGTCAGCTGATGAAGAGAGGCAGATTTCTCAGCAGCCACAGAACTAACATACTTACAAGCATATTAAGGCTGTTGTAAACTAGTTAACACAGGTTATAAACGAGCTGATTCCCTCTCCTTGAAACCCAGTGTTACTACACATGATGAGTTGTTGTTTTTACTGTTGACTGCTTTCTGAATAATAAACCAGCAGTTAATTGCCCATAGTGGCCACTAATGCAGAGATTTCTACTGTAGTACTGTTGGCTTGTTATCTGGAGTATTTTTTTCCTTCATCTGTCATTAATGCCTTCAGTTTTCTTGATTTTTAATGGAGAACGCAAGTTTTCACTAGTCTCTTCCTTCATTTGATGTCATCCTGTGATCTCTATACTATAGTGCTATTGCCTGTCCACCTCTTCTAGTGGAACAATTGCTGTTGCTGGCTTTTTTGGTATTCACTGGTAGTTGCCACAACCTTTTTTGCCAGATCATTTCTGCAGATATGCTACTGGATATCTCTTCTCCTTTCCCAGAGTTTTGCGTTTGAACAAGTTCTGACTTACAAAATCTTTGTTTTTAGTATTAGCTGGGTCCTGCAATGGATATCCAGGGCTGTGATTCATCAGCCAGAGAGCTGAGACAAGGGAATAAAAATTATAAGAAAATTCAAGGGTTCTTTTAACTATTTTAATCTAGAGGTGATAAGTGCTGTGTTTACGAGTGCAGACCACTGCTGTCGCAGTGACTGCTCTTGGCAGGGTGGAGAAGGACCAAAAATGTCTTCCCTTTTTATATTTTCACAAATAACAAAACAAATAATTGATTTGGTTTCTGACTTTCCCTTAGCTTTTCGTGCTGATATAGTAAGTAAGCCACGTGTATGGTGATTTTTGAAGACAAAAAGCTTGCATAGCCATTGTGGTGGCACCAAGTAGGTCTTGGAGGGTGTTCTGTTTGTTTTGGTTTGTTTCTTGAGGTTTGCTTTGTAATGTGTTGCTGATGGTTCATATCCTGGGAAACTATAAGAGATTAAAGGAATAAGGAAAAACTTACTGTGCTTTCCTCACCCCCTGGTGTGAGGAAAGTGAACAGTCTCAAAGCTTCTTTGAACCAAGTTACCTGATGACCTTTCTAGTGGCCTGGAATATCAAGACTATAAAGGGGTCCTTAACGTGAACCGTTTCTCGTGGCTGTATCGTTTAATGAGCACATTTTTCTACAGGAGTGCCAGCATAAGTGGAATTTATATCTTCATGCATGTTTCGACCTTCTGAGCTGTGCTAGTACAATTGTTTGTGCAGCTGCATTTGAAAGTAGATATGGGAAAAACTTGGGGTTAATAGAAAATAAGCCAGAGATAAAGGTTATCTCAGCTATATTACAGATCTGTTTTCATTGTGTAGTAGCAGAAATTGTTTTTCAGGTAAGGAAGAATATAATTTGTGGGACAGGGATTGAAACAATTTTCACAGGTGCTGCAGCTAAAACAAAAGCTGGTAAAACTTCAATTTCCAGGCATTAAGAAAGAGTGATGATGCAGGATGGGCTGTGATGATTGTATATTCCTTTTGGATCAACTTTAGTGAAGAGGCATCTTAGACAAGCATGTGTGAGTTGCTTTCAATAGTCACTGTGAAAGAGCCACAGGTAAATGTTCATTGTATTTGGTAATTTCTGCCCATGGTGATGGTGCTGCAGATTGTTCATCCTCCAGCACCTTTGTGCCAGCAGTCTTCATTTACGCAAACCAGTGATTTTTTGTTAGCTTTACCTACAAGATTGTGGACTATAAAACACAAGTGCTTGTCATCCTTTTATTTAATAAACCTCTAGATTTTCCAGAAATTACTGTTGAAATGGGACTTTGCTTCTCTGTTCTGGAACTTTGTCTTCTGAAAGATGGAACTTTGTTATGAATTGGCTGTTTCAAAAAAATAAGATTATGAAAAATAAGATTATGAGCGTTGCAAAAAGTAAATGAAGCATACACTCAAGATTATATATAATTTTGTTAAATTAATACGCTATGTCTTAAAGGTGGCAGAAGCACTACAAAACGCTCTGATGAAATGGAAAAAGAAAATGTTTCATATTAATGCCATTCTAATGGAAAAGCACTTACAGCAAATAACTGTAATTTGTATTCTGATCCTTGTTCTGTGAAGTGGCTTATCAAAAAGAAAGTCTCCATTACATATCTATAAAAGTTCTAATTTTGAATTTAAAAGTACTTTTCAGGTGGTTCATCAGAACAAACTCCATCCTGTAAAAGCCTGTCTCCCTTATCAGAGTGCAATGTGCAAGAATGCATTTGAAATGTTCCATTCTGTGTCTGACAGTCTAATTTTTGTGTTCGGGGCTAATTGTTTAATCTTTTCCTGTCCCTTTTTTGGCAGCAAAACTATGTTCTTCAAAAACAGAGTGCAGAAACACGTTAGTGGAGACAACACTCTGCTGATCAGAGTTTAACAACTAGCTGTTAACTATGAGCACATTAGGAATTTATGCAGTTCAGTCTTTCTATAGACTTCATTAAAGTCATGGAGCTCCCACGCATTTTGATGCTGTGAAATGACTCAATGCAATTTTCTTCTTCCCTTATACTGTGGGTTTTTTCAAGTTTAGTGAGTTTTGCAGGTTTTTTATTGTCGTAGTTTTTGTTTTGTTTTTAATTTCTAGGGATTTTGGCCAAGAGACTCAATTTCTGAATGGTTAAGAAGGTGACATTTTTGATGGGTCTGATTTAGAGATGGAAGATGTAATGTTGGGGCATCTGGCTTAGGATTGAACTTGTAGAGTAGGGTTGATGGTTGGACTTGATGATCCCAAGGGTCTTTTCCAACCTGAATGGTTCTATGATAATTAGCAAGTTACGTTTGCCTTAGAAAAAGTACAGTTAAATGCCCCAAAATAGTCAGACTAACTGTGCATCTAAACTTACTGAAGTAGATACAATTCATTATGGGCTGGCCATGGTACGGAACAGTTGAATATTTATAAATATGTGAAAGGTGGGTGTCAGGAGGATGGAGCCAGGCTCTGCTCGGTGTCATCTCATGACAGGACAAGGGGCAATGGGTATGAGCTGGAACATAGGAGGTTCCACATCAGTATGAGAAGGAACTTCTTCCCAGTGAGGGTGATGGAGCACTGAAAGGGCCTGCTCAGGGGAGGTGTGGAATCTCCTTCTCTGGAGATGTTTAAAACCTGCCTTCCAGTGTGACTGGATCCAGGGGATCCTGCTGTGGTGGAGAGATTGGACTAGATGATATTTCCAGGTCCCTTCCAATTTCTAACGTTCTGTGATTTATGTACCATACTGCGTGAACAACTACAAATAGTCTTTATTGCAGCTGCCTTTATTTTTGAGAAGCTGCAAACCTGCTGCGCTCATCTAAAGGCAAGGCTTTAACATCTCTTACTTTGACAGGCATCATGGCTTAAGCAAGCTTTTACATTTGGAACTAATAAAATGGTGGATAATGACAAAATAAAGTGAGAAAAATCAACCTGCTTAAATGAATTTCAGTGGTATTGGAAGGTAGCAGTGAAACGTTGCAATCAGTATTTCCTTTGATCTTACAAATAATGTTGTTGATTTGTATACTGTAATGTCTGGCCTATTTGTGATGAAACAAATCTTACCTCCTTCTTCGGAACTAAAATATGGTTCAGCCAATGCATAAAACATTTTAAATGCTTGGCTTCTGTTGATAGCACTGCAATGATTTTGGAAATGCACATATCTCTAGGCATTGTATACAGCCTAAGTATCGCTGTCAAGGTACCAGCAATTGCTTTGGAAAACAGATTTCTGAAACATTTAGGGCTCTGCTGAATGCTGAATAATTTCTGCTTTTCTCTGAGAATGATTGCTAGAGACTCCACTATAGCAGCCAAGTGGCCTGGTGTGTAATAGAAGGGACCTGTGGCTCAGCATAGTGCAAACTACTCTGTGCCAAATTCATGACTTGTGTACAGTGTGCTCATCTGGGAGAAGCTGTATGATATGGACTGAGCAAACAGGGAACCAAAACATACTCTAAACTCAGAGCCATGTCCTGGATGAATAGCCATCAACAGTTTCAGACTTAGAAGAAGAGAGTGAGGAGAAGCAGGGGACAGATGATCGCAAACTCTGCAATACAACAGTTATTTCAAACTTTCTAGGGAAAAGCCAAATTTAGGTGCACCTCATGTTGCTCTCAGTTGAAGGTCACAAAATTTACTGGAGTCTTTATCAGCAGCCAGGAAGCAAATAGTCACGTTTTGAAAGAGAATTTACACTGCAATGACAGCATCTTGTAGAAATGACTGACATGATTCAAAATACATGTTGGGGATGGATGTCACCAGCACTAATATGTGTGTTCCTCCTTGAACCACCCTGTTGTCTTCAAATATGTGATAATTTGTGTGACAGGGTGATTTGGAACCTTTAAGTGTCTGATTTTTGGTAAATATTACTTTTCCTTTTTCCGTAATTTGTCAAAGACACTTAGTAACCAATATGGATTTTGTTATAATAGCCAGCACCAGTTTTTGTCTCCATCTTCAGCAGTGAAGAGGCAATTAAACCAGGGCTTGACCTTGTGTGACATTAACTATCACAACAAATAAAGTACCAATTAATTTAAATGCTACTTAGAAGATTTGAAATCAAGGAATATTAATTGACTATTGTGGCATCGTTTTGCTTGAAGGACCAATCATTTGTTTGAGAATAGCTGTACTCGAGTTAGTAAGAAATCCAGGAAATAGCGTAAGCACAGTAAAGCATTTATTAAAAGAACCAGCAGAATTGCCTCTCCACAGGTAATGTCTACTTTTTCTTCTGGTGCCTGTTACAATTCTGTGGGAGAAGTCTGAGTGGTGACTCATTCCTGCATTAAGTATTCAAATACTATTTTTCTTATTTACTTTTACTCTTGGTACAGTTGAACATCTAATGTTTGGATAAATTGAATTGGCCTGAGCCCTTCTCACTTTTAAGTACCCATGAGTGACATTTCAGCACTAGAAGATGTTTCACAGAATCACAGAACAATAGGGATTGGAAGGGACATCGAAAGATCATCTAGTCCAATCCCTCTGCCACAGCAGGATCACTCTTGGCTGCTGGATACAGTCCAGGCTATGAACAGCATCCTTCTTTTCTCTTGGCCCAGGAAGCATCTCGCTGTTGCAGCCTAGGCTTTCAGATGTCTTAGATCATTCTTCCTACTCAGATTCCAGGCCTTTATAATCAGCCTGAATTCATTAGTGTATCAGCCTGAATTCATTAGTGTATCACATGCTGGCCAAATACAAAGATAGTGTTTTCAACAGTGTAAGGCTGGATTGAAAGAGAAAGATTGTTTTCTAATTCCCCTTTTTGTCTAGCTTTGGAACAGAACATTAGGGATTGCAAGGGACCTCAAAAGATCATCTAGTCCAAGTGCTTCTCTATTTTGTTTTGTTTCTATCAAGATAGACTAGTAAAAGTTATGCAGTGAAAGCAGCAGGAGTTATTGACAGACTAAACCCTTGTCTGTCACCTGCTACCTGCTTCAGGTGCCTACATTTGCAGATCTAGTAGACTGGATCAATACCTCTTTGTGCTTCCTCTGTTGCTTTTCATCTCCTAATGCAGTTGATCACTACCCAGCCACTGTCTTCGCAATCTGTCCCTCCAGTAGCTGCCATGTGCTCCGTGTGTCACCTTTAGCTGACATTATTGAACACCATTTTTCTCAATCTTAAACAGCATAGAAACCTACAGAAGGTTTAAATACGTCGAAAGGAAAGAACCTCTTTCATTCTCCACCCTCAAAAAGTGCTAAAGTGTGTGTATGTTCTTGCCTCAGACAGATGTTATTTCTCCTTGACTTGCCTCATTTCCTGGGAAAAAAACACCCCAACAGATTCTCAGATATTAACAGTGGCAGCTTGCAGTCTTGTGTTTCTTCTCTGAGCCTACAGGGCATACCTTGGGGACTTTGTGTTCCCTTCCAAGCGAGGCTTAGTGCTGTGCTTATTCCCTAGAGCCTGCATTGCTATTTAGTGAACAATCTCACTGCAGCTGTAAAGAGGAAAAGAGTCTTGTACTAAGGGAGGCTGAGGATTTTTGAGCTTGCAACTTCCTTGAATCTCACCCACTGTTCTGAAAGTAACAAAGATGATTAGGAAATCTGGAAGAAAAGGTGATGTCTTGCATTTTGTCATATCCACCCATCAATGCTTTCTTCTCTTTCATGCTGTCTGGAGGCTGACATCAAAATGGCAGCTAATTAAAAGGAAAAATGTTAGCGTTTTTTGAACTTGAGTGATTCTTCAGAGATGAGAGAAGTATCTGTCTGTCCTCAATATTTTCATAGCTGCTTACTTTTAACTCATAAGCCTGCCTGAAACATGTTTCTAAGTCAATATTGTTGACATAATATATATTGAAATAAATTGCAGCCAATAATTAGCTCAATGACAGCATTAGCTAAGGTACCTTTTTGTCTCTTTCCCAGCATCCATGATTTTTTATTTGTTCCCAGACATTATGGCAAAATTTGCCTCGCAGTAACATTAAGAAAAAACAAACGAACTTCCAACTAAAATAAAACCCCCAGTGTGGATACTGATACTCAGTGTGGATTCTGGTGGCTTCACTGAGGTCAACAGAGCTTTAGTTTTATGTTTGTCTTTACAATCGGATCGTTAATACTCCTGTAGAATTTTGATGTAAGATACGTAATTTGCCGCTATTCTAACTCATAATAGTCAAAAAGCGTCAAATCTGAAATTAAGACAGGTTAATATAAAAGCTGGGATGCTGCTCTTTGCTTCTTTAGGACCATTTTTCATTTAGTGGAATTTTTTTGGGAGTAGACACCATTTTCCCAGAATATATATTCCTGACATTATGAAAGGTGGTCGCTTCCAGAAGGGTCCCGTGTTTTCCTTAGTTTTCCTGTTTTCACCAGTACACCTACAAAAGGTTTTCTTGTTGTCACTGGCCAGATGGCTCTGGCCAGGTTTTCTTCTATCTGGGCTTTGGCTTTCCTGATTCCCTGCCTGCATGGACAGCTCTTCTGTTTCCCTCCCAGACTGCCTGTTCTCGCTTCCCAGCTCTGTAAGCTTACTTCTTATATCTAAGTTTGTCCAGGAGTTCTCTGTTTCACCCATGTGGGACTCCTGTTGTTTTTGCCTGACTTTCTTTTTGTAGGAATGCAGTGCTCTTGAGCTTGGAGGAGGTGGCCTTTGAATTTTAACCAGTTTTCTTGGCCACCCAGTATTTCCAGGAATGTATCCCATTGCTCTCTACCAAAATGAGCTAGAGCCAATGGTAGGAGGTTCAGCAGGGCCACGTACTGAGTGGTGCTTGTGGGCCATACCCCTCCCCCGCCCCGCCCCTAATGCTGCAGACTTGGGGAAGAGTGGCTAGAAAGTGTGTGATGGAAACTGACCTGGGGTTTTTAGTTGACTGCCAGCTCAATACAAGCCAGCAGTGTGCACAGGTCATCAGGAAGGCCGTTGACATTCTGGCTTATATTAGAAGTATTGTGGCCAGCAGGAGTAGGGGAGTGATAGTCCACGTGTACTCAGCACTAGAGAGTCAACCACTTGAGTACTGGGTTCAGATTTGAGGCCCTGACAATAAGAATGTTGCTGAGGTGCAGGAGCGTGTCCAGAAGAGGGCAGTGAGGCTCACGAAAGATCTAAAGCATGTGTCTTTTGAGGAACAGCTGAGAGAACTAGGGCTGTTTAGCCTAGAGAAAGGGAGGCCGAGGGTAGTCCTTACGTTTTTGGAGCTTTCTTTTTTCTGTCTGATTTACTGTTTGGTACCTATTGTTGATTCAGAAGTATTTTGAATTTAGCTTCTGTTATTTCATCATTGTTCTTTCATCATTCTTGAACCTTAACTTCCTAGGTCCACCACGACTTATCCAAGCATCATGAAATAAAAGGAACCCAAACTATTATCCTTTAGTCTGCTCTTCTATCAGACTGCCATCTGTGCTACAGATCCAGGTTTTCCTCCCATGGCTGTAGCAGTAAGAAACTTCACATGCTATTAGATAAAAGCTGGCTTGGCCTAGAATCAAATTCCATAGCTAGTGGCTTAGTTATTGAACCACTGTGAAGGACACGCTGATGGATTTAATATAACAGGGATACATTTCTAGGCTAGGCAGAAGTCTTCAGTGTGTATTCTACTTGTTGTGGTTAACTGCAATGGACTGAAATCTTAGTGTCAGAGAGTACAGTGCTATTTACCCTGCCTACAGTCTCAATAAAGAGAAGAATGCCTTGTGTAAACTCTAGCAATTATCCTGTATATTTTATTAAAGAAAATAATCCTATTTAGTGTATGTTGACTAAGCAGCAAGCAGTCAGGCTTGGAGAGTTAAAATTATACAGTGAAATTTGTAAATCCCAATTCAGTTGCTATGGCTTAGAAGCAGCTTATCTGTACTGGAGAGAAAAGAGCAGCAAATGAAAAAGCTTTTATGAGAAAGCAATGTTTAAGAAATATATTGATCCTTGTACTCTGCTACACTTTGTTTTAAGGTTTCTCATAAACATGACTACATTTTAATGAAAAGGAAAACAAAATAAGCTTTCTGGGTGTCCAATTAAGCAACAGTTTATGATTCTAAGAAAAAAATCGTCTGTCTTCTATATAGCACTTGGCTTTTAAATACAGACCTGGGATTGCTGTTGTTTAGAAATAATGTGAGAGAGGGCAGATTACTTCATTCCTTTGCATATTTTGAACTTTTCTGGTTCAGATCCTTTGGTACTGAGGGTTATTTTTTTCCTTTGTCACCCTTTTTTAATTATTCCTGTGTCCTTCTCAGCTCATTAATACCTCCTTCTCAGTCATGCTTTGCTCATTTTCTTCCAAGCTGTTTCTCTGTGGGCATAGTGAGGGTACGCCAATGAGTGCTGTGGTACAGTAGATGGCTGGAATAGAGTTTAGACCTTTCCTCTGAAGGAGGGATTGCATTATGATACCTGAAAGGATTCTTGTGATCTAGAGGGAGATACCCCTTGCCTCTAGGAAGCCTCCTTTGTTGCAAGGTCCAGGAAAGTATGTTTCCCATGTTCACATGAGAGATGTGTATCAGCAGCATCTGGATGATCTCAAAGTCCTTTATTGTGTGTCTGTCAAGGAGCTGTTGGTGTTTACCCTAGTTTTCTCAGGAAGGAAAGGTTGAAGCAAGAGCTCAAGCATATGCTTAGATAGCAGAGAATCACGAAGAGGAAAATCATGGGGAATCAGAATTCAGAAAACCTGCTGCTGAGGAAACAGTGATTCTTTCTGTTGTGTTTGATCTTTAAGTCATTTGTTTGGGACACGCTGGTCTTGCAGTTCAGTTTTCAGCACCTACTTGGACATGCTGAATGCCTGCTAAGAAATCAGTGGATATGAGAACATGAGGATGCAGTGATGCCCCTTCATGCAAAGAGCAAAACTGTGAGACCACAAGAACAGGTTTTTCAGCAACAGAAGAGAAAGTAACTGGTGGACATTTTGATTTGTGAAGAACTTGGAATAATTTTAATCCAATATTGTATACTTTAAGTGATGAAGAAGGAATAATAATGATTTCAGGTTTTGCCTGTAATCTCAGTACTGTGGTTGCCAGCAAATCTCATTTAAAAAGTGAGTGGGGCATCACCCTGTTATTTCTTCATGGTTGTCTGGAATGAAGCTGAAGTTTGCACTCTCTTCATGTCAGCTGGTATTGTGGCTTCTCCTGTTTGTTCTTTACTGGCTGTTTTCTCATTTGTGTTTGATGCATTGAGACTCAGATAAAGTAAGTACAAAAGTATTCAAAGAGATGTCTGTAGTGGTGCTTCTATAGTACATGTGCTTTCTGTTTGGCACTGCTACATGGTGAATATATGGATATTTTCAAAGCAGTGGCTTGAGTGATTTTTAGATATGCCAGTCTGAACGAGAAATTTACCCAGTGTGAATTATATTGCACTTTTTTTCTGCAGTCAAGCTTAACTTCATGTTCTCAGGGTATTTAGCAACATACTTAGGCTAGATTAGATTAATCCATGTTTTGTAATCAGAATATTTGGTTGACCACTACATACTGTTCCATATTATAATTGACAGAGCCCTGGCAGGGGCTGCCCAGGGGGGTTGTGGAGTCTCCTTCTCTGGAGATGTTTAAAACCTGCCTGGAGATGTTTCTGTGTGACTTGGTCTAGGTCATCCTGCTCTGGTAGGGGGATTGGATTAGATGATCTTTCCAGGTCCCTTCCAAACCTTAATGTTTGGTGATTCTGTGATAATTGTAAATATTTTAATCCAATACAAAAAGGACTGTAGATTAGATCAGCCTTTAGGCCCCAACTACAGATTTTACCCATATTAGAGTTGGAATTTATGTTTGCATTTGCTTTGTGTAAGTACTTGTGATAAGACAAATTACGTTTCTAACTCGGGATAGAATGATCTTTTGTTCTGTTAGCATCTACTGAGATTGCAAAACTTCCTCTGATCCCTATGGGAGTGGACCTAACTCTATTCCATACTGTCCATAAAAAAAATAACCCTGAGATGGAAATGCATGAGACCAGGAGGTTCCTCATTCTGTGAGGTAGGCAGCATTGACCCTGCCAGAGCTATTTCATAGCTGGCTGACCATTGCACCACAAAGAATTTCTCTCTAGTTGCCTTCACTCATCTGCTGTAAAAAATGGAAATTAAGTCCTGAGGTTAAACAGGACCAAATGTGGTCCTCGGCTAGGTTTTCTCCATCTGTTAAGATCCCTCTTAAGATTGATCTCCTTCTTGGTTTGCATTTAGTACGTCTCTTCTCCTTGTTTAACAAGACATTCCATCCTGGATCCAAAGAATAGTTTTCAGTAAAAAAAAGCTTCTTTTAAATGAATTATTCTGTTAAAAAAAACATTGTACTTGAAAATAGCTGAGCATCACTCTGTTCCTCAGAGATTAGTTTTGGCATATGCTAAGTGTCATTTAGTCTTTAGTAAACTCCCCCCTACCTAAGTATCTCAAAAATAGGACTTTTTAAAAAACAAATGATTAATTCTTTGCTTTTCAAATGTGTGTGATTTGGTGACTTCTTCCGTACCACTGGCCATATGGAGTATTCACGTACAGTGAGTCTGCAACCACTGAACTGCAGATCATCTCACCCTTGGGCTTAATCTGCAGCCTTGCAATCTGCCTGCTGGGGAGGTGTGACAGCAGATAATTACAGTTACTCAGGTGCAAACCACAGAACAAGTTGTGGCTCAGTCATGACTGTTTTCTTGATCCTTTTTGTGGTGGAAGCAGAAAAAAGGAAGCAAGCTAGTTTGCATCAATTGACTTGTCTCCTGTCATCTACTGGCAGTCTACACTAGAGCTTCTTCTTCCTTCAGTCCAGTCTTCCATCCCGTGCTTGTTAATTCTAGTGACAAATACCTCTTCTTCTTCCACAGTTAAAAAACCCAAAGTTGAGAGCTCAGCTACTCCTATTTCCTGATATATAAGACCCATGACATTCCAGCAGAGTTCATTTAAGAAATGCTGAGAGAAAACCCCTAAAAGAACAAACTACCCCTACCTTCTGAGAAGATTCTGTAGGTGAAGTACTACATGGACAAGAAGTCTGAAGACTCTGTAGGCATATGTCAATGAAAAATGTAGCTAAATTGCAGGGTACACAAGTACAACCCTGTTTCTGCTGCAGCCAGACCAGAGAACCAACCTTTACCAGCCTCAATCCCCCTCTGTATGGAAGAAATACACCAAAAAATCCGTTTTCTTAGTGAGAGATTAAGGTGAACTGGGGTCATCATGGGAACAGAAAAAAAGAGGCAGAACCAGAGGAGTAACCACCTGATCTCCACTGACTTCCATCCCTGAGTGAGAGTGAACTGCAAGATGTATGAGAGGATTTTGGCCACCAGGATTTTGTCCAGGAGAGGACACTGTGACCTGGCTGTTTCAATGCTGGGATAACAGGGCCAGTCTTATGGAAGTAGAGAGTAGGGAAACCAAGCAGCTGGGATCCCTGGCTAGGGAGGGGGTGTTGACAAGGTGACTGGAAAACAGACATTAGCCCTCAGCTTCTAGAAGTGACTTCTGTCAAGCACAAGTACCTTTGACAAGTACAGTGTATATATTTAAACTCAGCTGCTTCCGACTTTCTTAAATTAAGAGTGGCAGCATTAAAAGGATCATCTTGACTGACAAGACTTAGTGAAGTAAGTTTCTTTTTCCCTGGGAGCAACACAAACATGCAGTTTAATAAATACTCCTTGATTAAATGCTTACTGGATGCCTGTCTGCTGTAATGTGGAGCTAGACTGAGCAGAAAGCAGACATCCTCCTGATAATGGCTTCTTGTTTTTGGGTTGACTTCATTTTATTCAAGCGTGGGATTCAGTGGGACTGAACCTTCCAGTGTAAATGCATTTGTAAGGACATGTTTTAGAATAGTAAGTGGACTTGGTTGACCTCCTTATCAGAATCTCCAAGAAGCAATCCACTCAGGAATATGCTCTTATAATTCAAGGGCAAAGTCCTGCAGTGTGCTGGTCTGTTACGCGACTCTTGCACTTCTTACAACTGTGTACATAATGTACGATTCATTGGTGCGAACTCTCTCTCTCTGTAAGTGGAGTTGTTCAAAGACTCTGAATGAAACTCTCTTTTGTGCAGTGTTGTTTAAACACTTCCTCCTGCAACCGAGAATTAACTATTGCCAGTGATGTTAAAACACTCATAGAAGCACGTTGCTCTATTTAAATAAAGGGTGGATGTCAGGAGGATGAAGCCAGGCTCTTCTCAGTGACATCCAATAATAGGACAAGGGGCAATGGGTATTAGCTGGAACATAGGAGATTTCATATAAATATTGGAAGGAACTTCTTCACAATGAGGGTGACAGAGCACAGGAACAACCCTACTCAGGGGGGTTGTGGAGTTTCCTTCTCTGGAGATGTTTAAAACCTGCCTGGCCATGTTCCTGTGTGACTTGATCTAGGTGATCCTGCTGTGGAAGAGGGATTGGACTAGATGATCTTTCGATCCCTCATGTTCTATGATTCTGTGAAACCAAGGCAAATATTTGTGTCATGAAGATGGCAAATTTTGAAGGGACCTTTTTTTAAATGAGTCTGTTATAAAGCTTAGTTCAGATTCTGGGTACCTTATTCAGTATTTATTGCTTTCAGGAATCCCATTGTCTTAAATATGTACTCCATTATGAAATGAAATGCTGGAGGTTATCTGTATTGTGGCTGATAAAAAGTATTCATCTTCGCTGATGCTGGAGTCTGGTCAGTTGAATGATGAGGTAGCCGCAAGGAAGTCAACACTCCTGGTCTATGGAATAAAGCTTTCTGCTGAATCTGAGCTGTGGGGGAAGAGAGACGGTTACCTAAGTTAATTGGAGTAAGGTAAAAATCGTGACGGTTTGAACTTTTGACTTCAGTGAGAGTTAGAAAGCTGCAGAACTACCTTTTCTAATTTTAACAAAGTTAACCTAGGTTCTAGTCTTTGTTTTTCATGACAAGCAGTATAGATGTCTTAGCATGCAGCTGTACTTTTCTCCTACAACATATTTATGGACCTTTCAGCGCAGAACCTAGAACGAAAGAGCAGCTGAAAAGCTGATGGTAATTCTTTTTTCTATGCAGCCAAATACTGCAATCTCATGTTTACTTCCTGTAGCTACTGTCAACCTGAGAGTGCTCCAGTTCTCCTTGAATATCCTTTGTTTGTGTGCAAATGGAATTTGCAAGTTCTGTGGGTTTTCTTTGTCCTCTCCCTCCCGAGGCCAAGGAAAAGAGAATTGATTATTTCATAATCCCGCCTGGAGTGTAGAATGATCAAACTGATGTGGAATTAAACATGAATGTTCTGTTTAATTCTGGAATAGCTGGTCAACTTTGGAAACTGGATGTTTTAGACTCTGTTTTAGACTCTGACAGAAGATTGTCAGATCGAAGGTAGCATGACAATGGAGGCAATCACCGTGACAATGGTAGGCGTTAGAAGGCACATCTGGAAATAATCTACTCCAGCCCCAATCACAAGGTGAATTCCACAAAACTTCACTTAGAAAAATGTTTTGTGGTTTCATGAAATTACATTTTAAAAATTTATGCTTAAAAGCAGGATAATTGATATTTCGTTTGTCTTTGAGAACAGTTTTTTTCTAATGATTTGTTTGACAGAGGTATTTGCAATGAGCTTAACTTTGCAACTGTAGTAAAATACCAACATTCTTGTTCCTTCTTAAAATAATTTTCTGCTGGGTGCACTATGCATGATTGTTTCTTAATTGCTAACAAACCTGAGGACCTGACTGACTGCAGTTACATTAAACTAAATCCATACTCATCTCAGCAAAGGCAAAAGGGCAGACTGGATTGTGCTGGACAGCACTTCCCTGTGTCTCAGGACAAAGATGTGATTTGTTTGCTCTGAAGCTTTTCTACGTTTAATCCCCAGGGACAGTAATTATTGGATGACCCTGGGTGAGAAGGCAATATCATACTGATCAATTTACAGGCAAGTTCTAAGGATACGAACACAAAGGATTCTGCATGTAGTCACCAGGGGAAAAGGGGAACAAAAAAAGTTTACTATTGTGAGGAAAGCCGTTGAAAGGAAACATTAGAGCAGTCCTTGTCATCATGTGTGCTGCATCATCCCATTTCCCATCAGCTGTGTGTGTGAACCAGGCTTGGAACCCAAGGCATAGACTCAAAAGCCCAGGGAGGTTTGATAACCCATTGTCAGTATTTTGCATGATTTAATTTGTTTCTTTAAATTGAATAATGTTAGCTTTTGTTATACAAGCATTTTGAACAGCTTTACACATCTTTTTCTAACTGAGTTTACCTTTCCCCACACACAGTAGTAAAAACAGTGTTAAGATAGCAGTGCCCTAGTATCTTTGGACCTCACGTTACTAGGCACATATTTTCTGTGGTGCAGTGACAAAGACCAGGGTTGATAGAGGTCTGGCAAGTTTAATTACTGTCCCTGGTAAATATATGCCATGAAAACTTCCAATGAAGATTCCTCATTGACTGAATCACTACTAGAGGATTTTTCTGCAGGAAGGGTTATGTTATGATTAATGGTTGTCTGTGTTTTAACTTTGCCCAGCTAATATCAGGTAGGCATTCTTCAGTGGTCTTTCTGCTACTGATAACCAACCTCGGGAATGTAATCACATGAAAGCTGAATGCATGCATCAGTCCTGTGAAAATGTGCTTGGATTGCAATTAACCCTCTACAACGTGGTGATCATATCTGTATACCGGGGGTGTGATCTGCTGGCTCTTTTTAGCATGGTGAATAGACAGGCAGAATATTTCTACTCTGGGGAGACCAATGACGGTTCTGAAGAGTTTGCAGAAGCCTTTTGTCAGACGCTGAATTATATTGGCAATATTGGCATTTTCTGGTGCAAATACACACTGTAATAAAATATTTAATATGACACTAGATATCTAATTGGCTATAAAACTAGAATATCTGCAAATATAGGAAATATTTTGGTAACAGTTGTTCTACCTTATGTGTTCTGTTTATGTTCTTAAAATGGAGTGAAGTAATCCTTTCCCAGGATATAAAAATAGCCAAGAAGGAACTCTACATACTTAAAGAAAGACATTAGAAAATAGTACCTCTGGGTACCTCTTTTAATGAATGGCATTTCACGCGTGAAACTCAGCAATGAATGAATTCTAACCATTTATACAATTGAAAAGAAGCCATTACTAGAAACAACAGCACTTTTATTTCTTCAATATGGTAAGCAGACTTCAAAAACAATGTTATACTTTTCCTTAAATCAGAAGTTGTAACTAATGGAAGAATCTCTCTTCCATTTTGGGACTTTTTCCTCAGTTACAGGGCCATTAATACATTTGACAAACCTTGTACTGCACATGAAGATAAAGGCTATACCAAATCGTGTTCAGGTGATAAGCCAGATACTGTCTTTGGTACCAGTGAACTCCTAAATCACCCTGTACAAAAGGCATACAATGCTTCCCAGACTGTTTAACTAGGAAATTAGTGTAGGGCAGCTGCTTTAGCTGTTTCTCAAGATGTGATCTGTGTCCTGGTGCCTAGGTAGAAACTAAGAATGTCAGCAGATTTGCAGGAGTCATTAGTGGGGGAGTTGAAAGAAACAAGAAAGAGGGAGCTGTCTGAGGAGGACAGTGAGAAATCGGTGGAACATAAATAGGTGTCAGGTAGTAGATGGAGCTCTTTGTCAGGGGTAATTTGACAGAGAGAAAAATAACAGAAGGGGAGGGGAATGTATGTAAAATGTGTGCAGCATCATTTGCAACTTGAGGGCTGAAACAAGTGATTACACCACATTTCTTTTGCTACCTAAGCACTCTCTTCATCACTGCCTTGTTTTCATATGCTTAAGAAAATACCAGTGTATTCCCGGCCATAGTAAATGAGGTATCATAAGTATACAATTTGAATATCTGACATACAAAAATATTGAACCATACTCTGGGACTTAAAGCAATCTTCGGAATGTGTTTAAATCAGGTGAAGCAGCCCAAGTCACAACATGAAATAAAAGTGCAAATTGTTGTGATGTATATCGCTCGGAGGTTATATCAAGTGTTCTGATATTTATTCAGTAGCGCCTTGCTGTATGATTTCTGGCTTCTCTGTGAGTCTTATCTTCAAAATTGCATTTATTCAAGGATTCTGTTTGTTGTTATAAGACTGTTCTGTGAGAGTTTATCCTATTGCTCCCTAAAGATCAAATTTAAGCATGAAGGGAATTGCTTGCTGTTTCTGGAGTGTTAAGGTTTTATACAAAATTCTTGTAATTTGTTTGCTTTCCTGTGCTTAAGAACTTCACAGTCTGCCTCACAGATGTGCTGAGAATAAAGCTAATATCGAAGTAGGACAGCTTTTGTTAGGACTGTGCAAGTTTGGTAAAGTAAAACTTGTTTGTTCACTTTCTGTCACCACCACAAGTTCTTACTGATGACTCATAAGCTACAAGCCTTAGTGGTCTGATAAGGCCGTTCCCTCACTTTGGTAAAGCAAGGGCTTCGGAGATATTTAAAACCCACCTGGCCATGTTCCTGTGTGATTTCGTCTAGGTGATCCTGCTGTGGTAGGGGGATTGGACTCGATGATCTTTCATGGTCTCTTCCAATCCCTAATGTTCTATGATACCTATAGACCGGTTTTGTACTGCTTGTATATAATGTACCAGTGCCAGTTAGTGACAACTGCCGAATTTGCAAATACAGCCACATCAGTATTGCTATTCCATGTATTGTGTCCCTTAGGCTTAGCACCAGTGCCATGCCGATGTATATCTGCGTCTCTAGTGCCTGTTTTATCTGGCTCTTGCTTAGGGCTGTCTACACCATGCAGTGTTGCGTGGTGGTTTTATACCAGTACTGCACTATAATAGCGTTACAAGCCTATGAACCCATCCATCAGTAAAATCTGATGGCTTTCTTATTTCTATCTAGGGAACAAACTTCCACCCACAAAATGTTATACAGCATCATTTTATAAAGATCTCAATGCACTGTTGCTTGAGGTGCGTAGTGTAAGAACTATTCGCAAATCTAAATACTTTCTAGGATGGATTCCAAAATGACCAATAATTTCACAGATCTTCATAAAAAAAATGAACTTTCATACTGAGTGAGGGGTCAATATCCATCTCATCAGCATACTTGCTGAATTTCATTCCAGCATGGTTTAGGGAAACATCTACTAGTAAGTTCAAGTTAATTTTAGCAAGAAAATCCGTTACCCTGACTTATGTTTTAAAAATCAAAACAAGACAAAGACTGTCATCGTAGTATTATAGTATAAATAATGCTATTGCTTCACAGAGCCCTCTGCTTTTCTTCTCTTTGCCCTTCTCAGTGTCATCCAGTGGTAGGACAAGGGGCAATGGGTGTCAGATGGAACAGAGGAGGTTCCATATAAATGGAACAGTGAGGGTGACAGACCACTGGAAGGGGCTGCCCAAGGGAGTTGTGGAGTCTCCTTCTCTGGAGACGTTGAAAATCCACCTGAACATGTTCCTGAAAGACTTGATCTAGGGGATCTTGTTGTGGTGGGGGCATTGGCCTGGATGATCTTCCGAGGTCTCTTCCAATCCCTAATGTTCTGTGATCCTGCTGTTTAGTGCTAGTTACCTTTCAGCTCCAGTCATAAAAAATGAGGAATTAAGTAGTGTGAATGTATCATAGCTATTGTCATATGAAATAAACATAACACACGAATAGTTTATAACTAATCAATAATTATGTACTCTGGTTAATCTTCAGTCTGCAGGGCATCTTGAAGTAGTGCCGTTACAATGAAAATCCAAATACTGCACAGCTGTATTGATTATGAAGCACTGTTATAACTTTCATCTTCTTCATCTGGTTCCTGCTTAAGTCGTGCTTTTGTGCCCACTTTTCAATACTGGAAAATGTCTAGGTCTTGTGTGCCTTGATTTATAGATAATATGAAGGCATAAAATTTCCTATTATTATGGCTTTCTCAGGGTCTTTCACAGATACTGCACTGCCAGGCTCCAAATTCCTTCCATAATGTGCAAGTATGGAAGGAATATATTGCGGTTCAGTAAAAGGCAGCTGCAGCCAGCTCATTCTGAGCTACTCACATTTAACTTTATGCAATATGGAACAGGCGAAATTATTTATGACCCATTCAGCCTCCTGTTCTTGCTTTGAATTGAGTAGCAGTGTATGTCTTCGTATTTGTATATCGTTTCCGTATTCCCTTGCTTTGCACAAAAAAATGAGAGAAAAGAAAGAGTGCTTGATAGTCACAGAACCGTAGAATCATTAACGTTGGAAGAGACCTCCAAGATGATCAAGTCCAACCTTCAGCCTACTGCCACTGTGCCCACTAAACCGTGTTTCCAAAGTGCCAGATGCACATGTGTTTTGAACACCTTCAGGGATGGTGACTCCATCGCTTCCCATAGTTGCCCACTCTTTCAGTGAAGAAATTTTTTCTAATGTCTGAACTAAACTCTCTTGGCAGAACTTGAGGCTGTTTCCTCTTGTCCTGTTGCTAGCAGCTTGGGATGAGAGACTGACCCTTACCTCTCTGCAACCTTCTGGATGGAGCCAGGCTCTTCTCAGTGTCATCTAAAAATAGGACAAAGGGCAATAGGTTTAAACTGGAACAGAGGAGGTTCCACATCAGTATGAGAAGGAACTTGTTCACAGTGAAGAAGTCACCTTCTCTGGAGATGTTTAAAACCCACCTGGATATGTTCCCATGTGACTCGATCTATGGGATCCTGCTGTGGCGGGTGGATTGGACTTCATGATATTTCAGGGTCCCTTCATGTTCCGTGATTCTGTAATACTTTCTGTGAGAATGAACAGGTGACAATTTGGGTGGAAATGAATCAGCAGAATAATTTGTCTCCCATTCTGCTCAGCATATTTGCCTTGGGCAGGGTAATCCTAGTTTCCCTTAAAAATTGTGGCTGAGGTGGTGGCTGTTTTCCTAATAGATGATTTTATAGAGTTTAATAAATGCATCTGTTTCCCACTCAGTATTGGCTTGTAGGCTGCACTGTCTCTGACTAGAATTGAAATCCCTCACTATTGATATAGTAGGGAAAAATATTAGGAAATTATGTGTTACTAAAGGTCTTTCCAGGCATGCAGGCTGCACGATGCTGTTGGCAAATATTGCTTATCCTTTTCAGAAGTAAAAGTGATTCTTCTACTATTTTCAAATGGGTGGAAAAGAAACATTAAATGGCCAAATCTAGATTTTTTGCTGTGCCTTCAGTTAAATATTTGCAGAGAACTTCCCTACTTAACTTGTTTTGTAATACAAATGCTGCCTCTCCCCTTTGGTCATATGCTGTAATTCTGTGGTGAATACAACTGTTAAGATTGCTGTTGGTGATATTGATCTGGTTCCTCTGTGGTTAAAATACCTCAGAAATGTGCTTGTGGAAAGGGCTCTGATGTAAAAGTTGAACATTAAATTTTCTTCCAGGGTACATTTTAATTTTATTGAATAGTTGAGAAGGTACCTGGTGGGGGTAAATATAGAGACTGGGAACAGATTACTCTATGGGGAGTTCCAATATCCAAGGTTGCAAATTTTCTCTGTACTGTGTGCGGTGAATTTTGCTGGATGTTTTCCCCAGAATTCTCTTTTGTCTCTTTCTGATGCTTTTCATCCTGTGTCACTTATTTTGTGGTCATTCTCTCCTGAGGTTTCAAACAGATAGCTAATTTGCTCACTGATTTGAGCCTTAGAAAAAAATATGTCAGAGATGTGCTTAACTGGCTTCACCTAAATCTTCTCTGCCATTTTTAAAAATAGAAAAGAAGATCTCTGTGCTGGAAAGTGTAGATTAAATAGGTTTTATGTATGTGTAACTTGATCATTTAAGTAACTTAATGTAGGAAGTACTTGCATGAAGAAAATTAAGAAACTTTGCTACCTGGGTAACTAGTTGTGTAAATAATGAATTTTAGCATAGAATTGCATATATTAGTGTAATATTCCCTTAAACACAAGATTGCCCAGCTGCGTTCCTGTGTGAGTGGATCTTGGTGATCCTGCTGTGGTGGGAGGATTGAATTAGATGATATTTCAAGATCCCTTCCCATCCCTAGTGTTCTGCGATTCTGTGATATAAATGATTTCATAATATCTTTCTGAAAATAAACATCCATATAGATTTAAGCAACATCAGTTAAATATCCGAGATGACTGGAAGGCAAAAGCTAGCACTGTGAGAAAGAACCAGATGCCTACAAGTGTCTTTGTGTGCCCATACTTGTCTGTCATAAGTTATTAAGTCCAGAAGTGATGTGTGAGGATCTTCTCTCATCTCATGTACCAAACCACCTGTGGAAATCTCTGCAGGTATCGTTTTGGAATTTGGGCCTTAAACTGGAGGAAGATGCTAGCCATATTTTCACAGAATTACAGAATAATAGAACATTAGAGATTGGAAGGAAAATTGAAAGATCATCTAGTCCAATCCCCCATCCCTGCATCTGCTCCAGCAGCAGGGGTTGGACTTAGATGATCTTTCAGTGTCCCTTCTAACCCATAACAGTCTGTGATTCTGTGATCTTTGTCGAAGTCTTCTGTTTTGCCATATCCTATCAGAAACACGCTATGTTGGTCATTGATGCAAACCAACCAAACCAGTGATCGGACTGGATGATCTTTCGAGCTCCCTTCCAATCCTCAATGTTCTGTGAGTCTGTGATCAGGACAGGTCAAAGATCAGCATTCATGAATTTTTATTAGACTCAGTTCCTGTACTTTAACTGAATCAATATTTGTATTTGTGAGCAATTTACTTTAAATTAGGGACACATACATTATTCAAAATTGATTAATTTTAAATATTTGACTAATTTAGTGCCAAGCACCACCAAATATCCTTACAGAAATGTACCAAAATCCACATTAAATGCAAATTACTCAATTATGTACATGAGTACTAGTTTTTACTTGGGGAGTGCACATTGCTAAGAAAACCTGTACAAGTTACAAGGCAGATAAGTATCTATCCAGGGATTCTATGATCGTAGAAATTACAGCTGAAAAATCAGTGGTGTTACAGATGAGTCTCCATATATTAGTCTGTATTCCAGACACCTTTATGTAATAATCTAGTTACTTTTTGTTCTTCATTTTGGTTTTGTATTTGCCCTGGAATTAAAAAAAATATTCTTAGAGGAATTTGCAGTTCAACTGGAATAAGCTACAGATTGCTCATTCTCCAGTTCTTGACTATGTTTCTTCAAAAAGTGCTGAATAGCTGCAATGGGAATGTTTTTATCTGTTTTCTATAGTCCCAACTGAATTGCATTTGCCTAGCAAGCAAATGGGAATCAGTCTGCTTTCTAACAAACTCACTTGGCAGGCTGCTAGCTTTCCTGGAGCTGCAACTGAAGCAGCTCTACAATTTGGGCTGCAAGGGCCAGGTATTTTGCATTTGCAGAGCCTCAGTATGCCGGAAAGTTCTGCGAACTCTGCTTTGCAGCTCCTCCACATAAACTGTGGAAGTATTTGGAAGAATCCTAATGGAGACTTAGGCTTTCAGATAGCAACAGGCTCTGGGCAGTCTGAAAGATGCTCCATCATCAAGGGCTGCATGTTGGTTTCATTCAGACAGTAGAAATCTGATAAAGGTGTGCATTATGTGCAGATGTATTTTGAAGGTTCCTTCCCTTTCATTCCAGGATACAACAAATCTCCTAATAAGGTCTGTGTTTAGCCACAAAAGAGAGAAATTCAAACTTTCGATCCGTTTTGGCTCCCCTGGAGTTCCTGACACTGTGCTCTTTGTAAAGGCATGAGCCTGACTGTGCAAATGTAAGGAGTGACATGAATTACACACAGGGCCTAATCTTTTGGAACATGTGCATCTGACTCTGTAGAACCTGTTTTAGCTGATCTTCAGCTCCCAGGCTTTCTTCTGATTCCTATACACAAAACTATCAAACACTTTAAAATCTGTGCATTTGCCTTTTCACAAATCTAAATAATTCCCATCTTTTAAGCAGTCAAGGTTTGCATTCTGATATTCCAAATAAAAGTTCCAGAATGTTCCTCTTCTCATGGTTCCAAGCAGTTCTAATTTTAAATGTAATGGCCAGCGTGTGTAATTTTTCATGGCCTAGCATTGCCTCTTAGTTTCGTATGTTCTCTCTAAAGATACCTGTACCTTGATTTATTTGTAGACTCCATGTCTTAGACTTCTTAACTTCAGTTTCATGGGACGGGTGCCAGGCTGACTGCAGATGGTGAAGAGCCAAGCAAGTTGTGCACAAAATAGATGTGGTGTTGGGCGATCTGGTTTAAGGGTGAACTTGTAGAGTAGGGTTGATGGTTGGACTCAATGATCCCAAGGGTCTTTTCCAACCAGAATGATTCTGTGATTCTATAAAATATGCTAACAATATGGTTTACTTTTTTTTTTCTGTGAATCTTTCCCTGAATAGATAATCTATTAGATAATCTCAGGCATTATTTACAACAGCGTTAGATAGAAACATTTTCTCTTTGAATGTTAATATTTATTTTTTTATTGACAACTATGCTTTAAACGTGCTGCTTAAGTAGCTCCAGCACATCCTTTCCTAACACCTTACCTTTCCATAGGGCTGTATCTTTTACCCTTTTACATTTACAGTCCTGTTTTGACAGTTAATCCATTCTCCTTTTTATGTCTGATACTTCTAGAGAAAAAAGGTCTCTTTGAAAATGTTCCTTTTTTCCCCCTGTATTTCTCACCCTGCATCTTAGCTCTTCAGTCATTTCCTCTTCTGAGAGGAGCCCTGAAGGAGCTGTTTTTGCAGCATGTTCCAAGCAGTATAATTTCTGATGGAGGGATCTGTTCTGAAGTCAGCATTTCATTTCAGCAGCTCTGCTATGAATTCATCCTTGTAAAAACATGCATTTCCTGCTGGCTTGCAGGCTGAAATTTCCATATATTCTTTAGAGCAAACCTAATGGGTGACATTAATGCTTTGTCTGAATGATAAGTCAGCCTGCTGCATAGCTGGAGGCTGCAGACCACAGCCTGAGCCAAGATCCAGTGGCATAGCTCTATTTGAAGTCAATGGAGCTGTGACATTTCACATCAGTTGGGAATCTCTCTTGTGAGTTTTAAGGGTGTATCTTCCCAGCCTGTTAGTATGTTTCATGTAGTGCGTAGAAGACCCATTGGAGATGGTAATTTAATGTGCTGAATAAGTTATATCTCGGTGTGAATTGGGGTGTTTGCGAAGGGGAAGAAGATACATACAGCTCAGGGTGTTCCTGTTCGACTTAGGAATTCATCTAGTACACAGCTTTGTTCCAACAAGGCTGTATTGGTTAGGGATTTCACAAAACATGATTTGTAATCAATAATGATTTTCCTAGGCACAGACTGAGATTGCAGCTGAGTTTTTCTCTCTAATCCTTTGCTTTAACATTAGCTGTGCTTTTTTCCCCCCTTTTAATCCATTTAGTTTTTATTTTAGTGTCCATGTTAATTTGTGTTGTAGAGCAGCAGGTGTGGATGTCCTTGGGAATGTTAGATCTTCAGCTCGTCAAGTTCCAAATGGTGCCTGAGGGACTTTCCTTTGATTTAAGTTCATCCTTTGTACTACCTTTTAAACAACATAGTTTCATATTTATTCTCCCTATACAGTTATGCAAGGGGCTGGGGAGATACAAGAAAATTCTGCAACTTTCTCCGTAATGCTCTTGGCTTAGGAAAATGGGAAGAGGACTTTGTCGTATTATGTTTGCAAATGTTCAGAGTTTGCCAACAACCTCTCTGCCCTGTATTTTATCCCAGGAGAAGAAAGTAAGCCTGATGAAAGTGAGACACTGCAAACTTAGCTAAACATTTTCTAGGCTTTCATTTACTTCTTGTAACGATAAAAAGACACTGTTGCACACATTTAAGTTAAGTTACTCTCAGAAAGGCAGCAACGTTCATGCAATGAAAGTATCACAGAACATTAGGGATTGGAAGGGTCCTCGAAAGCTCATCTAGTCCAATTCCACCACCACAGAAGGATCCCCTAGATCAAGTCGCACAGGAACATGTCTAGATGGGTTTTAAACATCTCCAGAGGAGAAGACTCCACAGCCCCCCTGGGCAACCCGTTCCAGTCCTCTGTCACCCTCACCGTGAAGAAGCTCCTTCTCAGAATTGATGTGGAACCTCCTCTGTTCCAGCTCACACCCATTGCCCCTTGTCCTATCATTAGATGTTACTGAGCAGAGCCTGGCTCCGTCCAGGGACGATTTGGACTAGACTGACTAGACAGGGGAACTAAAGGTCCCTTCCACTCCCTAATGTTCTGTGATAATTCAAGTTATTACGCCACCTCCAATGATCATTCTGCAATACTCTCAAGTCTTTATGATTTTTAGATTTCAACAATGAATTCTTGATGGAAGTGAGCAGCTCACCTTTAGAGCACTAAAGAATAGCATCAGCAATATGAATCTTATGCATTGTAGTTTGTAAGTATTGCCCAACTAGAACAGGTTATTTTTCATGTGGAAAGTGGATTAAATGAGAGTAGTTATGGAGTAATTATTGTAGTAAGCAACTAAGAATGAAAATTATGCTACTTGGCTGGTTCAAATATTCTTGACAGCAGTGTTAATACCTGAAGAAGTCTGGTTCAAATGTGTTCAAAAGGATTTTGGTTAAAACAGCTTAAGTGAGATGGAAAAAATGCATGAGTAAGAAATGTATCATCAGCACACAGGGGTACTGTGGCTGTGCGATGAAGTCATTGATACATAGACAGATTTAATTAGTGCAAAAACATATGATTCAAATGTCAGATCAGATTCAAGAATTTCTGAGCTTTCTGCATGGAAGGAATATATTAGGAGACAATGAAAAGAAGTGTAGGGATTTCATTCTGCTCTCTCAGTAGGTATCTTTTTTTGCACGTGGTGTTGGCTGTGCAGAATTAGCAGATGTGTATTCTTGCCTCTGCTGTAAACTTGCCCTATAAGTCTGCATTTTGAAATAGTATTTCTGATGCTAGAATAATATGGAAATTCGGGATCTTGCATCTAGAGTGCTCATTAGAAAACACACACTTCAAGAGAATGTTGAAAATAAGTAGTACCTGTGAGCGGAGTCTTATGGAAACCGATGCTTTTATTTAGGAAAGCAGTTGTCCTACTCAGAATGAAGCATTAAAGGTTAACTGTCGGTGTCTAAGTGACACTACTACAGTAAGTAGTATGTCACAGAACACCCTCTTGCCTCACTATACTTTATTTTTCATGTGCTTTTACATTAGCATGACTATCCAACCACTATTACCACATTGTGTTCTCACATCACAGTCATGCCTCTCAATTTCATCCCATTCAGGGAATCTTTTCCATACTCCGTCCTTCATTCTCACATCTTTTCCTGGTGTAACTGCATGATTTTTTTTTTCCTTTTTTCTCTGCTGGCACTATCTCACATGCTTGCATTGTTGTTCCCTGCCAGTTTCCTCCCGCTCTCAAGTGTTGTTTGTTGCTATATTTCTTTCTCTGGTTGAAATGATTTGCTTAGATGGCTCAGAGCAGTGCTGTAGTCCAGTACATTTCTGCTTTCTCTTGGTGACAGAAGAAAAACAGATCTGGCTGCTTGAAGCTACCATTTTGTGCTGCACTGAATAGGTAGCTAAGGTAAGAATAAATTGGTAGCCACAATGAAGCTTTTATTGCAGCAGAATAGGCTTGCTCTCACAGGGCTGTGTGTCATTTGCCTTATGTGTATGGATAGCCATTAAAAAAGAACAAACCAGAAGAGATGTTCTTCCAGGCCAGATCTGCCAAGGACTGTATGTCCTAAGCCCAGGAAATGATCTGAGATTGAGTTCTTTTTAGTGTCTACAGAGCTAGAGCTTTTAGAATTATTCAGTTCTTTCTCTCAAGATATGTCCCTTAGTTTTTGAGCTTCTGTGCTGTATCTGCCTCGCTCAGGATGTATCTCCTCACTGAAGTCTGATCCCATTAAGTATGTTTCTGTGGTAGAAGATCTTTTTCAGAGATAACGGATATTTTTTTATTTAATTGATACTTGAAGTGAGAAGCTGATTTTTGTCTCTGATTAACTGGATGGCTGTTGTAAGGTTCTTTGTTTGCTTGCTTATTTATGTGTTGGCAAATATAAATTTGAACGTCTTTTGTATAAACCTAAGCTCACCTGGAGTACTACGTCCAGTTCTGGAGACCCCAGTAAAAGAGAGATATGCAACTGTTTGAGCGAGTCCAGAGGAGGGCCACAGGGATGATCAGAGAGTTGGAGCACCTCTTCTGTGAGGACAGACTGAAGGACTTGGGGTTGTTTGGTCTGGAGAAGAGAAGGCTCTGGGGGAATCTTATAGCAGCCTTCCAGTACATGAAGGGGGACTACAGGAAAGCTGGAAAAGGGACTATTTATGAGGAACTCTAGCAATAGGACAAGGGGGAATGGTCTCAATCTAAAAGAGAGCAGATTTAGATTGGATCTTAGGAAGAAGGTAAGGAACCAAATAATCAGCCACTCGTAATGTCTGAATTCGAAACAGTTTTATTACATTTGCAGAGAAGGATATAAAGAGTCAGGACTCATACCTGGAGCTTTAATCTGATTTCTCAATCAGAAATGTTAACAGTGTGTTAGTGCTGGTCCTGTGAAGGCACATAGACAGGTAGGAGAGGTCAATCACTGTTCAAAAGTTGTCCATTTGCATGTCAGTGATCCATTGAAGCTTCTACATGGGTAGTTGATGAAATATTTTCACATTTCTGTGCCTTATTTTTGCAAGGACGATGAGAATGTGTGATGAGAATGGAAGGCAGCAACATCACGAAGCAGGAGGTGTACTCAGCATTTTGGAAAGTCAAGGCTTCTGTCAATCTATGTGAAGGTGTCTGGAGAGGTTTTTTCTCTCGTGTTGCATCTCTGAATAAAAGCGTGTGTCCTTTTGAGGCTGCACATGCACCGGCATATCTTTGACACATTAGTACTACAGAAAAAAACCCAACAAAGAAGCCAGAAGGGAAAGGGGATGCTGGGAGGCTCATAGAGAAATTAGTGTGTGTGATTATAAGCCTTTATCAGACTTTTACAAAGAACAAAACATAATAAAATGGGCTTTGTCCAAGAATGATGTGCAGATGGTTGTTGCTAGAAAGGAAAAGAAGTTAAATATTTCATGAGCTTCAGTGATACATTGAATTGTTCTTAAATATAAGTACAGATCACAGAATCTCTGAACATTAGGGATTGGAAGCGACCTCAAAAGATCATCTAGTCCCTTCCTTACTGCTGATTGTGTAAGGAACTTACACAACTTGTGTACTTCCGTACTACTTGTCGTATTAAATTAGCAAGTGATGTTTAATTAGCAACATTACCGAAGTTGTGAAGATGGTTTTGTACGTTATTTATGGTATGTCCAGGAGTTGAATGGATTTTGAAAGTCTGAGAGAGAGGTAGTGGAGCTGAATTATGCTCATCAACCCAATAATTAGACTGTGTCTGTAAGAGATGTTTAATGGATACCCAGGATTTTATTGGCAAGCCGGTTCTTATTCAGCATTGAGAATTTGCGATGCTCATACTTTGATCTAAATCAAAGCATAATGAGGGTAGGAGTTGCCTGCGGCCATACAATAAGGTACTGATAAATGTGGGAACAGACACCTGATGCTGGAATAGTCTCTCTTGTGTTTTTATCCATTGTCAATTCTGCACTGAAAACATAGCCTAAACTAAAGTTCATCGATGTTGGAAGAAATGGTCTCATTGACTCTGACAGATATTAATTTAGCTTCATGGTGTGTGGCCTGGGATGCACAACACCCGAGAGATGTAAAATGTTCACGGTAAGAGCAAAATGTGTTCTCCAAACACTGCTTTATTTTCACAACTTAGACTCTCCTTCATTGGATTTCCTACAATATTCATTTCTTAAAAGACAGTTCAGCCCTTTGAAGCATTTAGGGTAGTGTGTGTAGAATCACTTACTTTTTGTAAGCCTGGTCTCCACTTCTGTCACTGCTGCTTCAACACTGGCATTGTTTTTCCCCCCTCAGAAAGAATTCTGTGCTACTAAGTACTTGCTTTTTTGTTTTGCTGTTTCTGATTAGATAGGCCTCTCTGAGACAGAAAGGCAACAGCAGTCATGTTTATAACACAGCATGATGTATTGATCCAATCTTGAAGGTTGCCCTTTCAGTTCAGCAACTTCATTGACTTCTAGCTAGTATCCATTTGTATTTCCAGTCATCTTAGAGACATTATTGCAGCCTAAACTTTTAGACTGAAGGTGTACAAGATTATATGACAACTCAAGCATTGATTTAGCACTCATTTCAGACACACCATTTGGAATCCCTTGTACTTAATTTTTTATGTGCTCTACGCTCAAGGAAAGCAATGCATTAAGTGTCTGAGAGCAAGAAAAAGCTTGAACAATTTTATTTCAGTTTTAATAAGTAAAAGTGAAGGGCTTCCAGGAGGAATCCTGGAATTAGATGTCTTTAAATTCAGTTTCTTTCTTTCTCTGACACAGACTGGCTTTATAAACATTGTTCAGCTTTCTTGTATTCCTGCTTGCAGCTGGTAAAATGAAGGTAATGAATTCAAATCAGATCAAGCAAACCATTGACTTTAAGCCTGTGAATGCAAGTGTTTAAGCATTTTGCTATAAAAGGACTAATGTTACTGATCACAGAATCACAGAACATTAGGGATTGGAAGGGACCTCAGAAGATCATCTAGTCCAATCCCCCTGCTGCAGCAGGATCCCCTAGATCCAGTCTTTAGGGATTGGAAGGGACCTCAAAAGATCATCTAGCCCAATCCCCCCACCATAGCAAGACCACCTAGATCAAGTTGCACAGGAACATGGCTAGGTGGGTTTTAAACGTCTCCAGAGAAGGAGACTCCACAACCTCTATGGGCAGCCCATTCCAGGGCTCTGTCCTCAGAGAGCTATAAAGCTAAGGCGTATTTTTATGAAGAGTTCTGGGATCTTCAAGTTATAGAATCAGGCAGTAGAACTCCTGAGAAGGAGCTAATTATCATTAGCTGTGGATTATATTCTCTCATAATTCTGAAATGCCTTTTGTCCATTAAAATGATGATTTCTTATGATAAATAAATTGGACAGGGGTTATTTGATTTTTTTAAACATTTAGTACTTAGTGCTTGATACGTTCAGCAACTCAGTGGTATTTTAAGAACATTGTCATTTTCATGTTTAGATCTTTGAGCTTTATACATTAAAACATAAAAAATAGCTCAAGACTGTTAATGAAATAGTGTCCGGAAGTGGTTAACAAGTCTCTCCTTATATTTGCTCTCTATTACATTAGAAGGCAAGAACCACTGTCATACGAACTGACTGCAGTAATCCTGTGTGTTATTGAACAACTATTGATTGGTACAGTGTTTGGGAATAAAAAAAAAACCCTTGACAAAGCTAACTGAAAGGGCAGCTTCTGCTACTCAGATGGAAAGACTGTGTCTCATTACAGGAGCATTTTCAAGGACATAAAAACTTCAGTCCTGAATGGAGGAGATTTATTAGACTGCTAAACTGCTCAAGTTTTCTGCAGCTTTTTCAGTTTTAGACTTACTTAGAAAAAAAGCCTCTATAATTTCTGTAGGACTCTTAAGATAATTTTTAGTATTTTTTTCTGTCATTCCATTCTCATCCAAGGAAACGGTATAAAGTAAAGGCAGAATACAAGTAACCAAGTTCTAATTCCTCTTGGGGAGAATAAGACTTATACATTGATCTTCCCTACAGAGCCTGGCAGAATCATTCAGAAAACAATGTTTTCCATGAAAAATCCTTTAAAAAGTTCTTTATTCTTATTCGTTAACACATGCTCTGGACATTTAATTAGAAGAGCTTTCTGGAATATTGTGACCAATTCTGGGCCCCTCGATTCAAGGAGGTCACAGAACTGCTGGAGAGGCTTCAGCACAGAGCCACAAAGATGATGAAGAGAGTGGAACATCTCTGTGCTGAGGAAAGGCTGAGAGAGCTGGGTCTCTTTAGCTTGGAAAAAAGGAGACTGAGGAGTGACCTCATTAATATTGGTAAATATGTGAAGGGTGGGTGTCAGGAGGATGGATCCGGGCTCTGCTCAGGGGCATCTTGTGATAGGACAAGGGGCAATGGGTGTAAGCTGGAACATGGGAGGTTCCCCATCAATGTGAGAAGGACCTTATTCCCAGTGATTGTGACACAGCACTGGAGGAGGCTGCCCAGGGTGGTTGTGGCGTCTCCTTCTCTGGAGATGTTTAAACCCACCTGGACATTTTCCTGTGTGACTTGGTCTAGGGGATCTTGCTGTGGCGGGGGGATTGGACTAGATGATCTTTTGAGGTCCCTTCCAATCCCTAATGTTCTGTGATTCTGTGATTTATTTTTTTTTTCCCCCCCCCAAAACGTTTCCCCATTTTTTTTCCAAGATATTTTTTTTTTCCCAGTTTTTCTTCTTTTCATTTAGATTTAGCAGGACCATTTAGCCATTTTCCAACTGGCTTGCCTTCTGTCAGACTTTGATTAACAACAAGCTAGGTAACTCTAAGCATTGTAAGCAAAGATAAGTTAATGTGTGAGCAGTGTTAACGGGGGAGTTTTGCACCTGGTGGGAGAGATCAGTATTCTGTAGCGGCCAGGCCCTATCTACCTACTGGGAAAAGTAAGCAGGGAAACAGCCCCCCTCCCAGGTGGGTCAGGATCTCTTGTTAGTTTCTTCACATGGGTGTGCAGTATAAATCAGCCTAATGCTGGATGATTGTAGGTATCTCTGTTTGCTTCAGCAAATTCAATTGGTCCCGTAAAAGAGTAAAGAGATATTTGGATACTCCTGGGTCCGTTGTAGCATTGAGTGAAAATTTATTAGATCTAAACTCATGAGACCTCATACTGGCACACAGGACACGTTTTCAATTCTTTTCATTGTATTACACACACCAATGTCATTCAGTAAGTGAAGCTGTGAGCAGGAGAGTTGCATGAGGAGAAGAGGATCTCACTCCATCTAAACAGTTCTGTAAGTGGCTGTAAACCTACATGCAGATATAAACCAAAAAGCAGGAGGCCTCATTTATTCTGCTCAAATAACTTTGTACGGTGCAACATCATGGAGAGCAAGTTCAGCCAGAAAGTTCTTTATGATGGAAGAGGCATTAGAGGGAAGAATATACCCTCCATGATATTTAGAAAAGTGAACGATTTCACGTCATGTTGCTTTCTCGCACAGCTTGTCGTCTTTTTTATGTATGAGTGGTTGGCAGATAGGCTGTAAGTGACGCTAACTAACAGCCCTGCTCTAGGATCAAATAGTTCTGTTTCATTTGTAGACATAATTTTTAAGAGTGTATGAGCTCTGTAAATTCCTCCTTGTGTATTAATATAGACTTAGTCAATTTGCAATAAAAAAGAGAATGATAAATGCAATGAAGCTTCACAATATTGAGTACTGGGTCAAGAATTTGCTGAAAGTCATTAGTATTTTTCCTTTGTAGTGATAGGCACAATCTTAAAGCTCAGTTGCCTGCAGAGAGTACTCATCTCACTGTTTCTTCAGTATATTCATGCTGCTCATAATCCAAGCTGCTTTCCACTTGTTTGATCCCATTCTAATATATCTTTTTGGAAGTGTCCCATATATGATATCTGCCATTTGCATGCGGGGTGTTGGGAAGAGTATGTAGTTTTATGGGCAGTAAGGATTTTATAGAGCACTGACGGAAGATACATAAATTAATCAATATTTCAACATCATGGAATTAAAACTCCTACACATCTTTAGATGAGACAGAATGAATTGAGATGCTAGGCCTGAGAGGTGTGTTAAAGGTTGGGGTTAGGGTTATTAGGGTTAGACTGTTAGGGTTAGGGTTAGGGTTGTTAGAGTTAGGGTTAGGGTTAAGATTAGGGTTAGGGTTAGGTTATTAGGGTTAGGGGTTAGGGTTATTGTTAGGGTCATTAGGGTTAGGGTTATTAAGGTTAGGTTTAGGAGGGTTAGGGTTGTTAGGGTTATTAGGCTTAGGGTTCGGGTTAATTAGGGGTAGGGTTAGGGTTGGGTTAGGGTTAGGATTGGATTAGGGTTAGGGTTAGGTTTATGGGGGTTAGGGTGGTTAGGGTTAGGGTTAAGATTAGGGTTAGGGTTAAGACCGTTAGGCTTAGGGTTAGGGTTATAGTTAGACCATTAGGGTTAGGGTCGTTAGGGTTAGGGTCGTTAGGGTTAGGGTCGTTAGGGTTAGGGTTATTAGGGTTATGGTTATTAGGGTTAGACGTTAGGGTTACGGTTAGGGTTATAAGGGTTAGGGTTAGCGTTAGGGTGAAGATTAGGGTTAGGGTCATTAGGGTTAGACTTATTAGGGTTGGGGTTATTAGGGTTAGGTTTAGGGTTAAGACCATTAGGGTTAGGGTTAAGGTTATTACGGTTAGGGTTATTAGGGTTAGAGTTAGGGTCATTAGGGTTAGGGTCATTAGGGTTAAGATAAGGATTAGAGTTAGGGTTATTAGGGTTAGGGTTAAGTTTATAGTTAGGGTTAATATTAGGGGTAGTGTTAGGGTTAGCGTTACTGTCCTTAGAGTTAGGGATATTAGGGTTAGGGTTGTTACGTTTAGGGTTGTTATGTTTAGGGTTAAGGTTATTAGGGTTAGGGTCATTAGGCTTAGGGTTATTAGGGTTAGGGTTATTAGGGTTTGGGATAGGGGTTAGGGATAGCGTTAGATTGTTAGGGTTAAGGGTTTGGGGTTAGGGCAAGTGTTATGGGTTAGGGTTATTAGGATTAGGGTTAGGGTTTAGGTTAGGGTTAAGACCATTAGGGTTAGGTTTTAGGGTTAGGGGTTAGGGTGTTTTGGTTTGGTTTTTTTTTTTTTGTTGTTGTTGTTTTGGTATAGAACAACAAAGGACAGGAATTATTCCATAGGAAGCTGGATCATTTAGGAAGCTGGGCTTTATGGTTATTATTTGGATACTGAAATTCCAGATTTTAAAAAGAATGTTGCTTTTCTCTAGAGTACTTTTGTGATTAGACCATTGATACAGCCAGACTCGCATATAGAAATACCTTGGCTTTGAATAGTTAAGATAAGGGATGAAGTCCTTAAAGTTAAGGTATGTTAAGGTATAAAGTCCGATATTGTGTTTTATATACAGACTATGTAAAAGATCTTCCCATTTCAGATGCTTTAGTTTTGTCTTCCTACAGTATTTCCAATACTCATAGACATAAATTTATAGCCTGTAGTAATCTTACAGTCATGCATGGAATAATGAGCAGATATGTTGTTTGAATTGGAGCATAAAATACCCAGGGATAAAGTTGTTTGTGTGATGGATACAATGAAGGCTTAATTTTTCTATCACAAACTCTTTGTTACAGTTCTAGAATTCAGTGAAGAATAAGAAATACTAATAGTAATAAATGAGAATCTGACAAAGAACGTATATCATGTTTCAGAAGCATTGCACTGATAAAAGCACCCTCAACACAGTAGAATCACAGAACATTAGGGATTGGGAGGGACCTTGAAAGATCATCTAGTCCAGTCCCCCAGCCACAGCAGGATCACCTAGTCCAGGTGGGTTTGAAATGTCTCCAAAGAAGGACACTCCACAATTTCCCTGGGCAGCCTCCTTCAGTGCTCTGTCACTCTCCCCATGGAGAAGTTATCTTAAAGTTGGCCGCTGTGAGATAACAAAGGGTGAGAATGATTCGCTGGAGGAAGGATAGAAACAGGCTTTTTGTTTCCCCTGATTTTTAATAAATCAACTGGCAGAAGAGGCTGTTAAGGAAGTAGAAGCAAATGTACTCAAATCCCACTATATACATTTACAGAAGTCCAAAGTAAAGGATTAACAGTTTTTGGTGATATTCAGTGATATAGCCTAGGAAAAAAAGTACTTAATACCTATTTTTCTGCTTATCACTGACTTCCTACAGTGAATATAGAAATAGTTTTTTCCATTTGAAACATGGTTATTTTGTTGTGAACAAGTTGTGGCATGAAAAGAAGTAAGGTGGAAACTGCAGAGAGTTAGTGTCACAGGTTTTATATCTGGAGACTAAATTAACCAATTAATTTAGTTCATGTGCTAATGAGCTGAAACAAAATCAAAATGTGAAGAGCTGGGAAACCACTCATAAATTGCAGGCAAAAAAGAAAGAAACTGGATTTGGTGAAAAAGCAACAAGACATGCCTGCCACATAAAAATCAACATAAAGAATTCACCCTACATCATCCGCG
>JAOXOE010000698.1:4385593-4398043 GCA_028565055.1 Phoeniculus purpureus
ATCCTGCTGTGGCAGGGGGATTGGACTAGATGATCTTTCAAGGTCCCTTCCAATCCCTAATGTCCTGTGATTCTGTGGTTTTGGTGCAGTAAGGAATCACAAGCACAAGTCATGTGGAAGCCAATGCAAAGCTTTGGTTATAATGTGATGGCAGCTCTTTCCAAGTATTTCCTAAATCTTGAATCTCTCTGAAGCAGCTCTTGGTTCCCTCCCTTCACTGCAGTTGATGTAGAACCTGCAGGATCCTGTAGGCATTGAATCGGGGGAAGCGGAGGCAGGAAAGCTGCCTTACTGCTTCTGTAGGGGAGAACAGAGGAATAGCCGTGTGGGACTGCAGACAGTAGTAGCTGAGCGTTCAGGCAAACTGAATTTGATTTAAAAACTCAAAAGCATTGTGCGTACTGGCAGTTTTTTAGCTGGTTTGCCTTTTGCATTTCACAGAGTGCTATGAATTTATGGAAATACTATGGGAGAATTCTCGGTATTTCTTCAAGGTTTGTAATTAGTCCACCACAGAAACAGACTTTCCCTACAGAAACCGATGGTTTTATACAGAAAAGGATGAAAAATGTTTTATCTCCACTTTCATGCTCCAAGCCAAGGTGATTTTATTTCAGATAACTGCTGTTTGTCAGGCACAAGACTTCTTTCAAAGGTAGTCAGCCGTTCCTGCTGCTCTTACTTTAGAATGTGGTATTTTGATGTTTGCCATTTCCTGAGTAATTATTGCAGAAGGACATTGGCAAAAATACCTTTTCTCAGATGCTAAAAAAGTTAGTCTTAAAATAACAGTTACTGACTCAAGTGTCCTACATAGCTGTTGGGAGAAAAGAGTACAGCAGAAGTCAGGATTAATCCAGTTCTTCCAGTGTGGGGTTAGGAAAGTTATTGGTGGTACCACCTGTCAGTTCCTGCCTATTGTAACTAGTCAACTGAAGCCCAGGGAAGAGGTGTTTTGAGTTGATTTGTGTTTTCTAAGGGTTTGTCATAAAATCAGAGTCACAGAACATTATGGATTGGAAGGGACCTGGAAAGATCATCCAATCCCCCCACCACAGCAGGATCCCCTAGATCCAGTCACACAGGAACATGTCCGGGTGGGTTTTAAACATCTCCAGAGAAGGAGACTCAGACTTCACACATTACTGTTTCCTCCTGTTCTTCTAAAGAGACATCACTGGAGACAGCCCCTTCCAGTGCTCTGTCACCCTCACTGTGAAGAAGTTCTTCCTCAGGGGTCTTAAAGATTCACCTAGTTTTTCTTTTATCTGTTCCTAGAAATCAGTCACCTTTCACAGAAATGATAGAATGGTTGAGCTTGGAAGGGACCTCAGAGATCATAGAATCATTAGGGATTGGAAGATCATCTAGTTCCAACCGCTCTGCCAAGGGCAGGGACACCTCTCACTAGACCAGGTTGCCCCGAGCCCCATCCAGTCTGACTTTGTATGTTTCCAGAGAGGGGGCGTCCACAGCTTGTCTGGAAGGCTTCCAGTGCCTCATCATCCTCATAGCGAGGGATTTCTTTCTAAAATCTTAATCTAAATCTACCCTCTTTTAGCTTGAAGCCGTTCCCCCTGTGCTATCACTAGACTTCCTCCTGAAAAGTCCCTCTCCAACTCTCCTATAGGCCCCCTTCCGATGCTGGAAGGCTGCAATAAGATCCTTTCAGAGCCTTCTCTTCTCCAGTCAAGTGGTTTCCTCTTCTATTTGTGTTTCATAAGATCTTGAGATAAAACCAGAGTTTTACCTTTCATGATGGAAAGTTAAAAGCAGGTTCTTTGAACGTTATTTAAATTGTGGAACTCGAGGCTGCTTGCGTGCGGTGCCCTGCTCATTGGCTTTTTTATCTTTGAATTACAAAACATCGTTAGTTACGCCTGGGATGGAAATGTGATGGTGCCATGACGGGAAAAACCAACAGGTTTTTCCTAGAGCGAGATCTCTGACCTTTCTGAGCGTCTCACAGTTGTATCATCTGCTCCACGTTGTGTTGAAGTAATTTCCTGATAACATTCATCGTTTAATGTGAATGTTTTCTGTCAGCCTTGCAGACTGGATGGACTCTATCTAGGGGTTTTTTTACAGTCCTAGTAATACTGTTCGTAACCCATGTTTTGTTCATTGAGGTCTCGCGGCAATAACTGAGAGCAGGATTTGCTCCTGCAGGAATTCAGCGTTGCTCTGGAACGTTCTCATTCTAATTCTTACGCTTTGTGACCTCGCTGTTCTCTTACAGGCTGTGTTGACTCTGCAGCCTTAACAAGAACAAATAGTAGTGCAGGTCTTTTGGCTGTACCATTAAGGTAATTGGATGAGGCGTGCCCAGAACTAATTATCACTGGAGTGCTATTTCTGGTCACTAGAACTCTTCAAGGCGGGAATCCTCTGCAATTTCTTGGTCCTGCTTTTCCATCCCGAGCGTCAGCAGGTCTTGTTATGAAATGTCTGTAAACCTGTTGCTTGCATTTGAATTGCTAACCCTTGGTGAAAGGGCTCTTAGGTAAAAGGAAACAATGGCATATACATGAAAAAGGGTTTGTTTGAGTATGGACAGTATTTCTGATTGTCACTGTAAGGTAGAACTTGGAAAGCTTATGAGGTAGTCAGAGTATCTAAAGAGAGTTTTGAGTATCTTCATTATTTTCTTCCTTCTGGTACTATCCTCATTTTCGTGATACCTGCTATAGCTCTGTGTTCATGTAAATAATGAGCAAGAAGTCCAGTTATTCAAGTTACCTCTTTTGTCTTTTAAAAGGAAGGTGCTTCTGCTCGAAAAACACAAACTCCAGCAGCACAGCCCGTACCGCGACCAGGTAAGGCAGCCCGTTCCCCTCTGTGCTTCTGCGTTAAAGGGCTTTTAAGGAAATGTTCCTTAGGACGTCAGTTAGGTGAAGATTGGGGTGGGATATAGACAGATGAAGATGGTTGTGCCCTCTAACTGGACTGAGTTTCAAGGAAATACTATTTAAAACGTCAGATAGATGAAGATTGGGGTGGGAATCGCTGAGTTGTGCCCTCACATTGAAAATAACATACCACTTGTTGATTGATGCTACTCCATGGGGGTTGGGTTAATTCTTTTCAACGTGCTGCCCGATTTGCCAGCCCTTCGGAAGGATTAATTAATTACGTGAAAATGGACAGATTTCTTGGTCGTTGCCTTGGTGGTTCACAAACGTCAGCTCGAAGGAGCATCAACTTAACGAGCAAAGCTGATCTCAAAAAGAGGTGTATGACTAACTCTTCGGTGATGTATGAGAAACAGTGCCCCTTCGCTGGAAGCGTTACCACTGTTCCTTCACACTTCTTAGCAGAAGCTTGTCTGAGTCCTCAACGGGCTTTTTGTTTTCCCAGTTAGTGGTCGTAAGCTACCACATCTCAATGTAGTGTGTCAGATTGAATTAAGATTCAAATATAGAATGGTAGAAGTTTTGCTTTGTTTTGTTTTAATAAGAAATGCCTAAAAAGAAGGGGTGTGGTGATACAGGCAGGATAGGAGATGGCCAGACCTTGCAGACAGCTGCACGCATTTCCACACCTAGTTTGCGTACGATGAGAACGTCTGGTTTGGTGAAAGGAGTCATTTCAGAGCCAGGTGATTGTTATTGATAAAGGTATTGAAAAGAGGACATTTTGGAAACCAGGCTGCCTCTGAAAAGGAGAACTGTTTCTCCAGAAGCAGAGCTGAGTGTTGTATACTTCATATTTTCTAGAAGTACAGCTACTGTCTGTAGTCTTGTTGAGGCTCCTCAGTGCTTCCGCTACGTGTCTTGCTAATTCTTTGAGGCGCATTAGGAGGGTTTAACACTGAGGCTTAACAGTGTAAAACTGATTCTTCCCAAAAAATCTGATTTAGGATGAATATGCTCATCCTAAATCTGTGCACAGATTCTTCTGTTTAGTTATTTTGGTCGTGGTGCCTGTCACCTTAGTAGCCTTGTTAAGCATAATAATGCAAATGCAGTTCAGAGACGACAGCATGAAAAGGGTAGAAGTGTCAAGACCAGACCGATGCCCGAGTCGTCACAGCTCCCTGCTTGCTAGCTGTGAATTCCTGGACGTTAAGTGACAGAGGCGTATTTTTGTCCGTTGTGTAAGTTATACTGATCCAGCCCTTCTCCAAGGACAGTCCAATCTCTGAGGGCAATCAGAATCTTTATCTTGTCTCTATTGTAAGCTGGAGAGAGAATAAAGGACACAGGAATATCCAACGAAAGTGCGCGCTGCCGTTAGTTGAATTGGGCAAAGCAGGTGTAGTACAACTGCTCTGAAAACTTGCTGGAGGTGTGGTTTTAATTCAAGATGCTTCTTTTCCGCACCTTTCTGCAGCACAGGCTTTTCTACTGGCTTGTCTTAATGTGGCTATCAAGGGTCTTACAGCTGCTTTACTCCGCACCACAGTTTTTCAGGCAGCTGAGGGTGGTTTTGTTGGGGTATTGGGAGGGTTTTTTGGAGTAGTTTTTCTTCCGTTGTGGGTTGGTTTTTTTCTTGAGGGGTACAATATCTCAAGTTCCAGTAGTAATGGCACACAAAAGGCTCATGAATTGCAATCTAAAAGTAGGTTTAATAAAGCTGGAATTCAGATTTTGATTGGAAGTTCAACGTGCGTTCAGAATAGCTAAACCCTACAGATATCACGTACAATAAAAACTCCTAATGGAAAGGGGACGGTCTCTACAGATTAGTTTGTGGAACAGTCTCCCTGCTGGTTCAGTGCTATTGAACTTAAGATCTACAAGCAGCTTCTTTCAAGATTGCTGCCAATTTTGGTCAATTCTGTAGTGCCCTTTTGAGAAGGATGGAGAGGGATGACTAGTTTAAGTAAAACTGAGAGACATTGGCTCAGCTGTCCTAACATGTTTCAGCAGTCAAGAGGTGTTTGTCTTGTCATAACTGAGACCCAAATCATCAATCTGTTCTTCACTTTTGGCTCTCGTATCCAGGAAAAGGCTCTAATGACTAGTGTGACCCTTGTCTGTTCACTCCTGTGACTAAAAAGCATTTAGATGCTGCCTTATGATGACATTTGTATTTAAATATTAGTCATTCTGCGATGTTTTCTTTCTCTCCCTCAGTTTCACAAGCAAGACCACCTCCAAACCAGAAAAAAGGTGAGTTCATTTTAGTTACAGCGTCCTTGTTGTTTTGGTGTGAAATCTGGCCACTTTCTATCTTGCTGAAACCACAAGCAACAGCATTAACAAGCAGTGAGATGCAGACAGCATCCTGTTTGGCAAATTACAGGTCACAGAGTCACAGAACATTAGGGATTGGAAGGGACCTCCAAAGATCATCCAGTCCAGTCCCCCTGCCACGGCAGGATCCCCTAGATCAAGTCGCACAGGGACATGTCCAGAGAAGGAGGCTCTGAAACCCCCTTGGACAGCCTGTTCCAGTGCTCGGTCACGCTCACCATGAAGAGGTTCCTTCTCATATTGATGTGGAACCTCCTATGTTCCAGCTCACACCCATTGCCCCCTGTATCTAGAGACTCCTGATACAGGGATGTGGTTTTCTTGGGGAATGAAAACCTTCCACTTAGCAAAGATTTCCCATAACTTTCCCTGAATGTTTTTCCACAATCTTGATGAATTAAGAGGTTTGTTTTTATGTTACACTTCCTTTAAGGGGAAAAAAAGGGAAACGTACTCCACATTCAAAACCACAGTAACAATAAAAGAAAACCCAGACAGGAAATGTAACTTTATTATCTCTACAGGATCTCGAACTCCCATAATCATTATTCCGGCAGCCACGACCTCTTTAATAACGATGCTCAATGCGAAGGACCTTCTGCAAGATCTGAAGTAAGTAGCTGATTAGCTAATGCTTTATAAAAACCTGTTGTCAGATACAAAAGTCTGCTATTTCCAAATTAGTATTTAAGCAACAGGGTGTATCCACTGCTTTGGAACAAGCCGGTTTCACAGAGCAGAGTATTAAAGGGAATTAAAGCCTCTTGAATGGCAAGGAAAAACAGGCAAGAACTTCTGAGTTGCTGTGCAGTTGCTGCCTGTGGGCTGGGCAGTCAGATTGAGAAGGAAGTCTCACATTTCAAATGTCTGCAGTGTTTTCTGTCACCTATATGAACACTGCTGTGGCAGGGGGATTGGACTAGATGATCTTTTGAGGTCTTCCGATCCCTAATGATTCTATGAACACACATGGAGCCAATCAGCGAACTTTTGCAATGGAAGAAGACTTGGAGAAGATGAGCAAGTGCAGTGTGCTCACAGAACTCAGAAAAGGGTTTTGAAAAATGACTGTAGTTACTGCAAAGGAGAAGGCTGCTGAAGGGCGATTGTCCTGATACCAAGCCCCAGACTGCTGAGGCCCCAGAGGAGGTTGCCCTGGTTGATGAGGACTGGGTTTAGGGATCATTTGAGCAAACTGGATGTACCTAAATTCATGGGCTCTGATGGGGTGCACCACGAGTGCTATGGGAGATGGTGGAAGCCATTGCTAGGCCATTATCTTTGCTCAGTCATGGGGTGCCTGGGGACTGGAGAACAGCAAATGTCACTGCAATCTTCAAAAAGGGTAAGAAGGAGGACCCGGGCAACTGTAGACCAGTCAGCCTCACCTCCATCCCAGGAAAGGTGATGGCACAATTTATGCTTGACACTGTCTCTAGGCACAGCAAGGAGCAGGTGCTGAGCAGGTCAGCTGGCTCTGTAAATAAAGACTGAAAAGTTCACCTACAACTAAAATGAGAACAAAGCACTGTCATAAAGTATTGATGCAGGTTCATTCAGGGAAATATCAATGATTTGCTAAAATTTGTGTACTGCATGATTCTAAGACTGAACTCACTGTGCCTGAGTGCAGCCAAAACCACTGTCTTCACAGTAAAGTAAAATTTACTGTAACGATAAACCCAAACCAAGCCCAACCATCTTTCTGCTGGCCCAAGAGAACAACGCATTTAGAGTTGCCTGCTGGTAAATACTGCTCAGGTTTTTCCACAGGCTGCTCAGGCAGCCTTTTCCACAGAGAAAGAAGCTGTTACGGAGTGTCACAGAACCACAGAACATTAGGGATTGGAAGGGACCTTGAAAGATCATCTAGTCCCATCCGCCTGCCACAGCGAGATCTCCTAGACCGAGTCGTACAGGAACATATCCAGGTGTGTTTTAAACGTCTCCAGACACTGGTCTGTTCAGAAAATGAGGAGCTCCTCTTTCTCCTACCTTGAACACTTTGCTTGTCCTTTATCATAGCATCATTAGGGATTGGAAGGGACCTCGAAAGATCATCTAGTCCAATCCCCCTGCCACAGCAGGATCACCTTATGTCACTGCACACTGTTCTTCAAAACCAGGCTTGCAGCGCTACAGCTTTCACTGGAGTTGCCCTAGAATTTTGTTTGCCTGTGCTGTGAGATAGCAGATGCCTTCTGATCTGCAGCTCTTTCGAGTTCCTAGATTGCTGCCACATATCATCAAAGATCCAGTAAGCATACTGGACTCTTGGTGCCTCCTCTGAAGTGTTTGATGGGATATAAGGCTGCCTTTTAGCATTACGGTTTAATGTGCAAACAGTTACTGGGCTGATAGAATTGTGTTGACAGAGGGTGTTGCTTATGTGGGTTTTTGTGTTTACCAGAGAAATTCACAACTACAAGCCTTGGATTTTGCATCTGTGCAATTAGTGACTCTCTGATCTACTGTGACTCAGTAGATCTGTGCTAGGAGGCTTGCGCTGTTTTCAGCTCCACTGGGGCTGAGCCTGCTGGTGACTTCTCAAGAGCTGCCCAAAGAAGAGGCTGATTGTTAGAGTGCAAAGAACATGACCCAGAAAAAAATGAAATGAAGGGGTCAAAGGAGGACACCGATTTGGTAAACAACTCTGAACGACAAACCAGTGGAGCAGTGTGTGCTAATGAATCAGAACAGCAACAGCAGAATTTAAAGGGCAAAATATTAATGTAGCCGTGATGGTTCTAGCGCTCCACTAGAAAATGTGCCACCTGGCATTCAAATTTATCGAAGTAGTTTGTTTAGGAGTGGCTGCAGGGTTTGTTTTTACTGTTCAGGTATGCAGAGTGTGGAACTAGCCTTGGTGTAGAGTGTGATTGATAGAGATGTGAAGGTTTTCCAAGGAAAGAGACTTTGCTTACTTCTGCCTCAAAGTCATTTAACTCATTTCCCACTTTGAGCTAAGTTTGACAGAAGAGCAGAGATTTGGAAGACGTGTCAGGTTTAGAATAAATAAGTGTTGTCCAGAGAGAAAGGACACGCACAGATTGATACTCCCTCCCTTGCCCCTCCTGAGGACCATGCAGGTAGCTTTGGATTTCTTATTTTTAGAGGTAATCACAGAACTTTAGGGATTGGAAGGGACTTCGAAACATCATCCAGACCAATCCCCAGCCACAGCAGGATCCCCTAGATCCAGTCGCACAGGAACAAGGCCAGGCGGGTTTTAAAGGTGTCCGGAGAAGGAGACTCATACTATCTGGTGTAGTGTGAAGAGTCTTCAAAATTGTATCGCATACTGCTCTTTATTCTTGTTCACAGTCTGAACGCAACACCAGATACTGTAATTACCGAGCACAGCCTGGCTTTCCAGATGAGAACATCTGAAGTTAGGTGTGGCAGAGGCAGTGCTGCTGCTTTACATGGACCAAAAGCAAGGCAGGAATTACACTAAGCAGATGCCAATGATTAGAAGATGATGATGGTGTATTTTTATGATGATGATGCTTTTTACTTGCCATATGCGGCCAAGCAGCTCACTGAGATTTATCCAGCTTTGATATTGAACAAACTGCTTGAAAGATTCAGGGATGACGTGTTACCAGAAAAGCAGCTTTGTTTTCTTGCATCTCAAGCTTTTGTTTCTGTAGTCTAACAAAAATATTGAGAAGTCTGTAGGGGAAAAAAGCTTTCATTTCTAAGCACAACCAAATGTATGTTACAGGGATCCTGTTTACTCTGCAGCACTGGAGTTTCCTCATTCTATGTTTCAGATGCCTGACTCAGGGCCATAAAGTGCTGACAGGATATCGGCAAATGTGACGTAATGATGGCAATTGATATGAGCAGCTCAGGCCAGTGTCTTACCAGTTACCTCCCTTAATTTGATCCTGTTCAGATGCTTCCCTGTTGCCTTCAGAAAGGAACCTGCTGTCTTGTCAGAGTTGAGAGAGTGTACAAGTTTTTATGTGGGTAAAGGTTTTGGCAATTGACAACAAGATAATTGAGCTACTAATTTCCTAATAGTGGTATCAAAATAGATTTGAAATAGGTGTGGAGTTGTTTTTTTTTTAAAGCAGCGAACAGAAATCTGGAGAAGCAACAGAACTATTCGAGCACCTGCACCGTCGGGTTGCAGAACACGTTTCTAGCGTGTCGGATGATTAAAAGGGTGTCAAGCAGAAATGTGTATTTAGGCCACCAGCTACAGGACTGTGGCAAATAGTTAAAGAGAAGATGAGGTTTCGGTGTTCTCTTTGATGCTCAGATATCTTAAGCAGGAAGCCATCATTACATTTATAATCACACAGCAATTTCTGTTGATTCCCAGTTTTTTAGAATCTGGCTTTTCTTACACGTAGTGAAGGGATGGCTCCTGGACATGCAAACACGTGTTTCGTAAACGTTCTCTAAGCTGTCATTTATTCCTGTACATCGTGTGTGTTCATGTATGTCAGCATTTCACAGAATCGTTCAGACTGGAGAAGACCATCATCGAGTCCAACCATCAACCCTAGTCTACAGGGTCACCCTACGACTTCAATTATTGGTGAAATTACTCTATTAATAGGGGCTTTTTCAGTAATATTCTGTGTGGCTAATTAGGGTTGTTTTTCTCCAGCGTATCCTGTGAGGCTTTTTTGGTCTGTATTTTATTTAGACTGATGTTTTGCATGTATTAGGCAGATTAGCATCCTTTTATTTACAGCTGATCATTGAACACCTGTAACGTGTCTCTGTGTTTGCAGCCCTAGCCAACTGCAATGCACGATTCACAGTCAGTCATAGAGGTTTGGTTTGCAGCTGTTAGTGTTTGTCACACCCTTCAGAAATTGGTTGTGACTTGCTGTTAAATTATGCAGAGTAAAAAGGGTCACAGAGTCCCAGAACATGAGGGATTGGAAGGGACCTCGAAAGATCATCTAGTCCAACCCAGAGCAGGACATGAAATGTTAGTGGCAAACAGTTATGAGTGCAGGGGTGTGATTCCAGAAAGAATCTTAGGAGAACGTGGCGCTGAGAGCTCTGCTCTTTTGCTGGTGAGTGATAACCACTCGTGTCAGCTTAACTTCTCGTGACGCAGTGTTAGTTTCATAAAATCCGTGGTTTTGTTACCTCTCTTTTTGACTAAATCCACTGAGGTTCCCCAGTAAAAAAAGCTCACGGTACTTTCACAGTTGTGATGCCGATTTTGAGAACTGTTCTGTGTGTTCTGTTTCATTGTCACTCTGAAGAGGAGATCCTTGAAATTGAATTAAATGAAAGTAAAACCTTATTTTTTGAAGGTGGGAGACTGAAAAAGGGAAGATCTGTAACACACTGGTGGGGGGATTATTGCATCATAAGCATTTATATTTGTCATATTGAGATCACATGAGACATGAGGATCACATCCCTATTTTGTGAGCACTTCCTTCTACCAGAGAAGCTATTTTGAAGAGCATAGAATTGCCGTTGACTACGCTGTAGTAACCAGATGAATCATTGATGATGTAAAGTCACCATCATCAGAAAAAGCCACTCAAAACCCCGCGTTGACTGAAAGTCCCAGCTTTCTTGAGAAAACGTGGTTCTAATGGCTCCAAAAGCAAGAGATCTACAGTTTGTCACAGGAAGTAGTTGTTGTCTAGTGCCTGATCTTCGTGGTGTGACCTTAGATCACTAAGTTTAGCCGCTTAGCAGGTTGAAATGCAGCTGCTCCTCTGCAAATCTATTGGGTAAGATTGGCAAAGGGTGCCATGGGTAGGTAAGAAAAGATCAGACTGTAGGTCTGAGGGACTGAGGACCTGTCAGTACAAGTGTTTTTATCGTGAGGGCTTATGGAACACTGTTCTTGCATTTCTCAGTGCTGTGAATGGGTAGTGGTGGAGGCAGGGCATAGTGAGCATCAGGTGGCTCCACTGCTGCAAAGTTCTGACAAAGTTGTTTCTTTTCCCGCTGATTACATAAAATGCAGCCCTTTTGCCTACCGAGTGTTTCTTTATTCCCCAAGGTTTGTACCATCAGATGAAAAGAAGAAGCAAGGCTGCCAGCGAGAGAATGAAACTTTAATACAGAGAAGGAAGGACCAGATGCAGCCTGGGGGAACTACAGTCAGTGTTACTGTACCTTACCGAGTAGTAGACCAACCTCTGAAGCTTATGCCACAAGACTGGTAAACCATTTTTCCTTTACAAAATGTCTTCACCAAGAGAATGCAAAATTTGGAGGGGACCGTAAAAATGCTAGTGAGTTCGCTAAAAACCGGAGAAACAGATGTAAAAATGGGTTTTATTGTTTCTAGGAGTGTTTCCTTCAGGGGAAAATCATAGACTCATTCAACCATAGAATCACTCGGGTTGGGAAAGACCTATATTAGTTAAAGTTTATTTTACTAGGCTGCAAATTACTGCTACAAAACAGACGTACTTAGCAGAAATTCAGCAGCTGTCCCTTCCAATAAATTCTAAGAATAAAAGTGAACAGTACCTAGAAAAAAGAGTTCGAACACCTGAGTTTACAGTGTTGTTCATGGAAGACTTAACTCTAAATGTTGGAGGACTTCTTTCAAAAGCTAAGTAGCGGTGAATAGATCTGAGCACAGTGTGTCTGTCTTATTAGGAATGTGGAAACTGAGCTGATTCTGCAAAGGGGTCCAGCTAAAAGTCCAGAAAATTCATAGTCGTGCCTGAGGTGTGGTTGTTAAATGTGTTATAGCGCCGTTACTAAAACAAGAAGCTATGCTAAGGTGCACTGTCTGTTAAAGAAAGGTGATTCATATTTTTGAGGCCACCCCATGTCCATCTCTTTGTGCTTGCAGGGATCGTGTGGTGGCAGTGTTTGTACAAGGTCCTGCTTGGCAGTTCAAAGGCTGGCCTTGGCTCCTGCCCGACGGATCACCAGTTGATATCTTTGCAAAAAGTAAGGGGTTTGTTGTTTTGGGGTTTGTTACGGCTGTTTTTATGGCAAAGTACCGACAAGTACTGCCTGAGTGCTGTTGGACTTGGGTCATTGAGAAGATGAGGTTTAGGTCTTTGGCACAGGTGGCAAATGCTGATGTGCCCTCTGCATTTCTTCTGACCTGTGGAAACTCATGGAAATCTTCTCAGAGCTGTCATTTTACAAGAGGTTCAGAAATACCTGGTGTGTAAATTTACTTCCCAAGCTTCTGAAAAAATGTGAGAATCACAGAGTCATCATGGCTGGAAAGGACCTCCAGGGTCATCGAGTTCAACCTTTATCCTATTATCTAGCTGCTAGACCATATCCC
>JAOXOE010000698.1:4401113-4425653 GCA_028565055.1 Phoeniculus purpureus
AGCCCAGCACCAACATCTCTGCAGTGTCCTTTCAGATAGCTGTAGAGAGCGATGAGGTCTCCCCTCAGCCTCCTCTTCCTCAAACTGAACAGCGCCAACTGTCTCAATCTCTCCCCATCAGACTGATTCTCCAGGCCCTTCCCCAGCTTCATTGCGCTCTTCTGCACTTGCTCCAGCACCTTGATGTCTCCCTTGTCCTGAGGTGTCCAAAACTGGACCCAGTACTCATGTTGTGGCCTCCCCAGTGCTGAGTCCAGGGGGACAATTACCTCCCTACTCCTGCTGGACAATTTCAAGGAAGGGTTGTTACCATTAGTCATTGATTGGCTCTCCATGGCTGTCCACCTCCCTTTAGACAGAAGGAAAGGAATGGAGAACAGCCCAGGTGGCGTAGAGTTTGCCTTTGTTTCGAGAGAGCAGCTCCTCCCCTTGGACTGCTCTTCTGAGCTTAGAAGCTGCTCTCCTTTCTTTCTCCACCTCACTAGACCATAGTCTAGAAACAGTGAGGAACTCCCTTAAGGTAAAGAGCCACAAAGCGTTATCTTATCCTGATGCCCTTGAGTCCACAGCACTGGGTAGGAAAGGAAGGACGTGAAAAAAAGATACAGCTCATAATGAGTTTCGAGCTTTCTTTGATATCGTAGGGACCTTTCAAATACTTGCAAGCCCTAACTTTTAGTGAGAAATGAGAGATGGAGGAGCAGCAGCACAGCTCTGTGAAGAGCTTCTCTGTGGTTCAGGACACTCTTCACATAGGAAGTTCATGGTGATAGCTTTTTTCCTGTTGTAGAGAAGAAACTTTCGTATTGTGAAGCCGTTGAAGAAATATTGAGAGGAGAATCCAGATGCCTGTCATGAATATTTAATCTTTCCACGTTGATTGCACAGCAAGCTGCTTGAATGATTGAGTGAACTTCAAAAGGCAAAATCCTATGGGAATTGTCAAAATAATTCCAAGTATCAAACTCTCTCTGTCTTGTTACCTAAGTCTAAGCTAAACTAGATATCTAAATTCCCAGAATGAACTAGAGTTATCTTTATCAACAGACTTCCAATGTTCCAAGTCACGTGGTGCCTCTGAAACACAAATTTCCTTTGAAGCTGAAGTTTTGGTTGACTGACGCTCAGTGGGACAAATACTGTGCATGATACAGAGCTGTTATCACAGCACATCAGGGATTGGAAGGGACCTCGAGAGATCATCCACTCCAATCCCCCTGCCAGAGCAGCGTCACCTAGATCGAGTCTATTCCTGACAGCAAATACAAAGCAAACACGTAATGTTGTCTTCTTTTGGTTTTTTTCCCCAGGTATATGGTAAAGCACAAATCTCACTTGAGATTCTGAGTCCTTCAGCTGCCATTGACTTCCTGAAGTATGGATTGAGAAAAATGAATGGGACTCCAGTCTGGAGACCGGAGCTGGCACTATATGTTATGTCAAGAACTTTACAAATGAAGAAGGGTCACAGTTTAAACTTTTTATAAAACCTTGTTTGGATGCTTCACGCTGTGGCAGGTTGATAACCTGTTGTTATTCAGAAGCAAAGGGGTTTTGCTTAAAACTATTTTTTTAATGTTGTTAGCCTCCTAGTCTGCAACCCAAATTGTATATTTTGATAGCAGCTGTTTCTTCTCTGTTTTGTTAAATTAGCCACATTTTTAAATAACGTGTTTTGTTCCTGATTAGAGAATAGATTGATCTTTACTGCAGGTTACAGATGTGTGCGTGCGCACGTGTGTGCGCTGTACGCACGTGTGCGTGTGTATATATCCGTGTGTGTGTGTCTACATATATAATGTATAAAAAACCCGATAGACACACTTCTGCACACCTAGATGTTACCAGGCTTTCTAAACCACTTCGCTTCTGAGCTTAATTTGGGTTTTCTTTGCTTCCTGTTTCACTTACTGAAGATATTTGGTTGTGAATTATATTACATTTTAGCCAGTAGGACTTGCAAACTGAGCAAAGTGAAACTTGTGTTGGAGAAATCAAGATGTGAGCCTGTATCTGTATATTCTGTCAGTCTCTGTTGAAAAAGGGAAGATGAAAAAAACTAGAAACACTTTTTTTTTTTTTGATTTGTAATGTCCCAGCTCACTAAATTGTTCAACTTTACTCTAGGGATACCTTTAAGTCATGTTAACTTTGGATCGCCGATCTCCACCCGAGTCTCTTTATTTCCGTGGAAGGCGTGCATGTGTACATTCCCATCTATCACGATATGAGTCTCAATGTTACCTAGATTAAACACTGATAGAGAAGGACTACGTTTGGATTTCCTTTTTTTCTGAAACGGCCACCGCAAGGAATGAATTTGTGTTTATGATTGTGTCTAATCCTGTCTCCAGTTTTATTTTCCTGCTACGAAACCAGCCCAGACTGTGTCTAGGGGAGCTGTAATTGTCTGAGATACGCGGCTCCTGTGGCCTTCTGACAGTCCTGCTGTAGAACGGAAAACGAGCTTTCTCCAATTGCCAAAGAACCTGGTTCTTGAGCTACAGTGCAGCCGAGGCCGGAGGACCCTGGTATTTGTATGAATTGGTGGTTTCTCTGCTCAGTAACACTGAGTTGATGTTGTGTAGCACTGGATGTAGAGAGCGATCAAGTGTTGTAACACCTGCATGATATTTCTTTTCTGAGATAGAAACATGCTTATGTTCCTGTTCCTGAAATGCCAAACTGTGGGGTGTTTTTTTTTTTTTAAAACGCTTTACGTTTGAGGTTTGACAGAAGTAAAAGACTCTACCTGTTCTTTTTTAGTTTTGCTTTTTATTTGATGTTACCTTCGTTTTTAGTAAAACCAGAAGGCACATCTCTTTAAAAGGTTTTTAAAAGCTACATTTGAGGACTGTGAGGTCTGACTTGGCTTTATCCTTCCATTCTTGCTAGACTACTAATTGTAAATGGTCTTAATGGAAATGTAAAAGAAAAAAGCCCAACAAAACTCCAAGATTTAAAGTTGGTACTGGATTTTTGAATGGATTCTGCAGAGTGACTGAGAAAAGCAGGCAATACAGAACTGGTAGGAGATCTATTCGTGTGGTCAGTACCAAGAGACTGTTTTTAACTCAGTGCTTAACCCTCTTGTCAATGCATCTGTATCATAGCTGAGTCAGCTCAAACATTCAGTATCTTGTGGTAACCTGAACTGTCATTGGAAAAGTCATAATGGCTGTCAACACAGCAAGTGCTGCCTTGCAGAAGTGCTTCAGGGTAGCCTTGCTTTAAGTAGTGGGATAATAGGCATGGGTTTTTTTTAAGTCCCAAACCTTTCCAGCTAGAAATGTCGCTGCAGTGTAGCATTGCTTTAAGTAGTGGGATATTAGGTGTGGTTTTTGTAAGTCCCAAACATGTCCAGCTAGAAGCGTAGGGTTGTTTTCCAGCTCGATCAGTGCCTCATGGCCCTGGCGCTTTTGAAGAGCTTCTACACTGGGCAAACAACTGAAAAAGGAAATTGTGAAGAAATGGGTGTGCTGCCGCGTATGAGCTGTATGGTGGTCTTAAAAATGGTAAAACCTTGTTATTATCCCTTCTCTGTTCTGTGTTTTAAACATCTGTGTAATCCCAGCTCCAATATTGTATAGAGGTGTACGTTTACGTACATACTGGGGTTAACTCCTCTGAGACTACTGGAGTTACATGGATGAGAAACTGGCAGAAGAGCAAAGTCCATGAGGTCTCTGTATGAACTGTGCCATGGATCGAGCACAGACTTTCAACATCCTGAAATCTTGTACTTGGAAGCGATTGATGACACAAGTTGTAAAATATGTGTTTGTGGAGGGCTTGGCACCTGATTGTGCATATTTTTGTCAGTCGTAAAAGTAGTGATGTTTATAAAATGAGCCATTTTGCAATCAGATTCCTGCTGGCATTATTGGAAGTTTAATTAGGCTGTCAGAATAGCATTCCTGCTGCCTTCATAAATAACTGCGCATAGATTGTGAAACTACTTGAACTGAAAACCCCAGCCTTACAGCAGCGTTTTGCGACACAGCTGGAATTTCAGACAATGTTATGCTTAATTTATCTACGCGTTAATGTAGAGTAATAAAGAAAACCGATAGAACTGGGGAAGCTGGAGGATCAGACATCTGTTTTAGTGAGCTGCGTTCTCACTGTTGAGCAAAGTTGGCGTGCTACTTGGAGGTGTGTAGAGTGTGTCAATCGTACTGCAGTAAAATGCGTAACTAGAACTGAGCTGCCTCACCGGCTGTAGTTTATCGAACGTGAGAACGATCCTAGCTTGGGAATCAGACATCAAATTGGCTGTTTCTATTAAACATCCTAAGAGTCATAAGTCGGCGCTGTCTCAAAGTACAAGGTAAATGAGATGAAACAAGATGAAAGATGTTTTGAAGTCTGCTATTGGGCTCCTGTAGTGTCAGCAGGTGATAATTTCTTTTGGTTGCAATGGTATTGAAGCCAGTAGAGATATATCAAGTAATGATTTGTGTATTAAACCCTAAATTACCTATGATTTATACTGTTTGAGCTTTCTGAATGCTACCTGGCACAAAGCAGGCAAAGGGGGAAATTTTGTGTAAGGTAAAGTAGGGCAACTGCAGGGACCTGCATACCTGAAGCAACTGCAGGGAAGCACCTCAGTGCAGTCAGCTTGGCTATTTAGGCATTACCTGGACATCTTGGTAGCAAGATACTTTCACAAATAGGTACTAAGTCGATGCTTGAGCAGGACAATTGATAGACTCTTCCATGATTCTCTAAAGCTTTGTATTTTTGAATACAGAAGAGAAACTGTGGATAGCAGACTCGGTGTTAAGTGGCCCTTAATCGTAAATTGAACTGTTAGGTGGTATTTGACAGATAGGTCTTTGTCAGAGCAGGGAATTCGGTTTTAGCCTGCATTTGATACGCCGCCAGCGTGTGAAATATTGCTGTTCTCCGCAGGGACCCGCAAAAGTAAGTTCTATTAGCGCTGCTTTCGTTCTTCTGCTGGTGAAATGTGCACTTAGTTGCTAATTCTTGTGCAAACGGTACCGGAAGAACCACCGCTGGTTGAAATTAATGGCCTTGTGGTTTAAAAATGTAATGTCTTGATGCATTGTGGTTCTGAAGCCCTAACTAATGCCAAGGAGCTTATTAGAGCAGTGTGCTCATGAAGAATTAAAAACCCTGCCTCAAGAAATTGGTGGTCAAGTGGGTTACAGTTCAACTAGTCTGTGGGAAAATGGACCACAAACTGCAGTCTCTGAGTGTCACTGAGATGCTTGTTTGTCCCTTAAAGTGATTTGGTTATTGTTTTTTCAAGAGAGATGGCAGGTTTGCTTTTATTTTCTGAACAGTTACACACTTCAACAGCAGTTGTGTAGTTTACATAGACAGTTGGTTTGGTTTGGTTTTACCCTGAGACTGTGAACACGATACAGCAATTCCGAGGCAGTGATTGAAAGCAGATCACTTGAAGTGTGTCATTGTTTAAGTGGAGCTCATGCACTTGACAAAGATAAAGATGATTTCTTAATGGAACTGTGATTCAGTGGGTAACCGTCCATTGTTCAGCTGTCACTGACTTGTGTGTAGATCGTTCTTCTCAGTGGTGATGCTATCACAGAGGCCAGGATTGAGAATGATGAGATTTAATAAAGCAGAATTCATTGCTAGTTAGTACACAAAGACAGGCCCTGCATCCAGACTCATTTGCTGTGCTAATTTCTCCTCAAACAACAGATTTCCATGTTTTTAAATAAGAATGAAATTGCAAATAGCAGTCTCAGATGTTTGAGACTTTACTGAAGAGACTAGTTCACATGTAAAGCTGAAGCAGTAGCTAAAATCTGTTAAGAAAAACTTACTGGTTTGTGGTTTTTATTTAACATCTTAAAATTATTTTGCTCGAATTTGTTTTATTTCAAATTCAGAAATACTGCTTAACTTGTTTCACACAGTTCATGTATCACTGGAACCTGTCAGAGAGAAATCTTTAGCTGCTGTTGCTTGAAGGTTTGGTTAAAGAAGTGTAATATCAGCTTTCAAAGTCCTCAAGAGACTTTTGCTAAGGACTTTCAAAGGTGGGATGGCTTTCAAAATGCAATAGCCAACTTACAGAATCTCACAGAATCATTCAGGTTGGAAAAGACCCTTGGGATCATCGAGTCCAACCATCAACTTAGCTATGAAAGAGAAAACAGAGCGATGTTTCTCTTGTTCTTTTCAATCAGGACCAACCCTGTCGCTCCTTAGTCATGAATGCATTTGTATTGATGAAATAGAATGTTAAAAATACCTTAAAGAAACTGCTTCTCCCACCTTCTTGACATCCTGTCCAGAAGAGCTGTGCAGCCCCTCATCTTTCTTCTCTGGCTCAAGTCTTTCTGCTCATGTCTCCCGAACGGGGAATGTTCCCAAAGCTGCAAGCATGCTGAGGGCCTCAGCTCCGTGCACAAGCAGGGCAGTTGGAAGCACAAGAAGCACAAGCTCTTCCCTACCGCTTATCAAACTCTAGAAGAATAATCAATGCAGTGTGGCCTACTGAGCTTCATCGTGGTTCTTTGCAGTTGAGTTTTGATCTCTAGCAATGAAACTTTGAGGTTTTAAATATAAAATACTGAAGGCATAAGTGTTATTATTACCTTCATTTGTTATCACTCTGGATATCACCCTAGATAACCCTAGTTATCACCCAGGGGTCTTTAATTGTGGCTTTCTCCCTGTTTTACTGCAGATGACTATTAGGAACACAATGGTGATTGTCCTGAGCTCCACCACATTGAGTCAAGCTTAACCTGAGAGTGAACGAAATCTGAACGCTTAATTACCTGGCAGCCTTTGTTTGGCAGCTGGCAAATGGTTTGAGGAGCACCGGAGTCCTTTTCTTTGTTATTGATTTTGTGAAAGACAAATATAATGTAACAAAATCATGAGCAGTGAGGAAAATAAAACCACCTGTTCTTGTTTTTCAGATGCAATTCAACGCTTGCTGAGCTATTTACAATTTTGTAGGAATCGTGAGGTGACCAAAGCAACTGATCCTAATGCCAAAGGCAGAAAGTGTTTTCTAGAGGCTCTGAGTTAGCAGAATGTTTTGCTGCAAGCCCTTAAAACGTTTGCATGGTCACAGAAGAAGGTGGTATATCTGAGTAGTACCTCACCATCTGCCTCATCCTGAGACGTCTCATCTCAGCTGACCTCTTCCTCAATTCAAGTGGTCCTACTCACATATTCAAATCCCCTGTTGAGGAGTTTGTTTTGGCTGTCTGGCAGGGTTCATTCTGGTGTTCTTCAGAAAGACTCTCATGATTTCCTTGATGCTAACAAGCTACTAAAGGTGTGTTTGTGGGTTTTAGAAAGATGTAAACCGACTGAGAGCAGCAAAATTACTTAGCAGTGCTCCACCTGTTCTTATGACAAGCATCACTGCTGAAGGTCCTGCAAATAAACCTGGTAGAGTTTTCCACTCTACCAGCATTAGACTGGAAAACTCAGTTACTTCAGAACCTCACGCAGAAGTGCTTTGTGTGGTGGTTGTTTTCAGCCATTCATTGACCTCACCTTGTTTAAATTGTTGCATCTCGTGTGAAACAGATTGCAGGTTCCACTGGAGAGAGGGAATCTTTTTATTCTGTAACAGAACTTCTGTGAGAGAGTCTGTTCTATGCATGGTGGAAGCAATTGGTCCAGTTGCTGAAAAGTTGCTTTAAAAGGGCAATAATGGAGTTAAAGATGGAGGGCAGGGGGGAAGGACAGTGTTCTAAAGCTAAATTACTAAACTGAAATACATGTCCAACAGTCTAGCCTTTTCTTTCCCTGAAATATCAAGGCAGCTGGATGATGTTGTAAGTACAAAATTAAATACAACATTACAGTTTATTTTGCGTTTATGTGCCTGTACATTCACATTATTACTCCTCTGAGAGAGACGCGCATCCCTCATGATGCTTGTTGTAATTTTGTACATCATTACCTTTGTAACGAATCAAAATGCAGGGCTCTCCATATGTTGAAGTTATTTTCAGAATGGCTTTGACATTTGGCCGTACGACGAGAGACAATCAGTGTGGTAACTAAGCTGCTTAAAAAATTACGGGTAGGGAAAATCCTGTAGTTGCTGATTTGCCTCTTGGGAAGTTTGATTTTTGCCCTGGAGCCCTGGCAGGGGCTGCCCAGGGAGGTTGTGGAGTCTCCTTCTCTGGAGACATTTAAAACCCACCTGGACATGTTCCTGTGCGACTTGACCTAGGGGATCCTGCTGTGGGCAGGGAGAGATAGACTAGATGATCTTTCGAGGTCCCTTCCAATCCCTAATGTTCTGGGATTCTGTGATACAGACTGAATAAGGCTGTGTTCTGTACCCTTCTCAAAAGCAAGAAATAGCCTGTGAGAACCTGAGGAGAACAAAATCTGCCAAGAAATCTGCTGAATGTGGCTGGGATTTATCTACTTAATACAAGGTTGTCCTGAAATACCAGGCAGGTATCTTAAAAACATTCTTGTCTTTCACAGTCTGCAGATCAAAATGGTAGTAACTTTGCCATCACCATCGCAACAATTCTTTGTGCAGCACAATTTTAGACGTATTTCTTGACTTATGTTATGGAATCAGGATTTACACTATTATTTCTGGGGTGAATGCCCTCAGATGTGCTAGCAGCCACATCAGGGGAGAGGACATGTGTAAATATTTTCTGGTGTTTAGCTCCACGTATACAGCATCTCTTGCAGCAAGAAATAATGTCTGCTGCAGAGGGGTGTGTATCTGGGGAAGGAGACACAATAGAAAAATGGAAAAATGAATCGATCGAGGTCATTGCTCAGTAATGGGATTTTTGGGGCACAACAATGCAGATGCATAATGAGTCACCATTCCCAGACTATCTCAGTCTGTAGCAAAGTTTCCTTATGTCCATTGGTGCTTTCACAGCATTTCTTTCCAGCTGTTACCTCCCACCTTTACTGCAGTACCAGCGTTCTGTGAAAACTAGTAGATGGCCAGTTCTCTGTGGCTGGCCTTGTAAACAGTCATTGACTGCATCACAGCCGTGTTGATGGGGTTTTTTTTTTTATGGTAGTAAAGCATGAGACAAAGCTGATACCTGAAATACAGAGATAAATGTCTGGTTTTTCTTTAATGCAGCTCTGAGGGTTCTGCACCACACTTAGCAGTGCAGTGAATGGCATTCTCTGCAGACTGAAAGACTCCTTAAAAACCAGAAATAACCTTGAAGGTTTTAGCAGGAAGGTAAAGAAACAGGTTCTGCTGTGTCATGAAGTGATGGCAAGGTGAGGACATTGAGGACCATCAAAGGAGTTGTATTTCCGTAGTGGCTGCTGGCAACCAGAATTTAGTTCAGGTTATTTGTTTTTCTTTTACTGTTTATTCTCTAGACTCTGGAGGTTAGAAGAAGTGACAGGCAGTTTTCCTATTTTCTGAAATGTCAGGAAAAGTCTGTGTGGGAAGTTACAGGTAAAGAATGACATGCTAAAAAGCGATACAGGTTTTTCATCAGGCCATTTCCTTCAGGAGGAGGTAGGCAGCTGACCCTGGAAAAACCTGAATTTGGGTCATGAGGTAAACTGACATCACTTGTACATTAGCTGAGTGTGTAGGTAGTAACTCATGACGACAGCAGTTCTGCCGTTGTTGGAAATGGATCACAATGTAAAAAAAAAGCAGTTTAAGGTTTGCAGAAGACAAAATCCACACCCATGTCTGAGAAAAGAGTAGCTTGCTTGGCTCCAGGTTCCTTTTGCATCAGCAATGACATGATTTCTGTAAATTATATTGTAAAGTATTGATTTTGAGATGGTCTAGTTTGACTCTTTGGTGGTTTTTCGTTGCTTTAAAATAATGACACCAGTGTTTGATAATTTTGCCTTCTCCTGTAAGGGTAGTCAGTCCAAACAGCACGTCCTACCTTTCTTCTCTTTGTTTGAGAGTGCGAGTGATTGCTGTTGAGTTATCACAGAACATTAGGAGGGACCTTGAAAGATCATCCAGTCCAATCCCTCTGCCACAGCAGGATCCCCTAGATCCAGTTGCACAGGAACATGCCTGGGTGGGTTTTAAACATCTCCAGAGAAGGAGACTCCACAACCCCCCTGCATAGCTCCTGCCAGTGCTCCAGGGCAAACCCAAACTTCCCAAGAGGCAAATCAGCAACTACAGGGTTTTTCCTTCCTGTATTTTTTAAAGCAGCTTAGTTACCATACCAATTGTCTCTCGTGAAGAATTTCTTCAGTGAAAAGGGTTGTTGGACATTGGAACAGGCTGCTCAGGGCAGTGGTGGAGTCACTGTCCCTGGAGGTGTTTAAAGGACATACAGACACACAGACATGGTTTAGAATCACAGAATCGTTCAGGTTGGAATAGACCCTTGGGATCATGGAGTCCAACCACCAACCCCACTCTACAAATTCACCTCTAAACCAGATCCCCCCACGCCGCATCTCAGCGACTTCTAATCACATCCGGGGCGGGGACTCAAGCACCACCCTGGGCAGCCCAGGGTTAGTGGGGACTTGGCAGTGCTGGGTCAGTGTCTGGACCTGATGATCGTCTTGAAGTTCTCCCCCAACCAAGGCGACTGCGTGATTCTCACGCACTGGCCGCGGCAGCAGACTGAATCCTGTGAGGGCCGGGAGGAGGCTCTGGCGCCGCCGCTGCCCGGGGCCTGCTGGGCGTGGCCCTCCCTTCAGGAGCCCTCAGGAGCCCTCAGGAGCCCAACGTCCCCTCAGGGGCCCTGGGCCTCAGGTGCCTCAGCAGCCCTCCCTCAAGCCCAGCCGAGGAGCTGCAGGCCAGGCCCTCGTCATCACCCCCCACCCCTGCTGACAGCCAGTAGCTCTCTCCTCGGTTTTAACAAAAAAAAAGTTGCTTCCCCCCATTTCTTCCTCCCTCATTGCCAGCGTGTTGGGCCCGGCCTGCGGAACAGGCGAAGGAAAAGCCCTAGGGCCCGGAGGTGGGCCCAGAGGTAAGAGGTTACTCCTCAGTATAATCAGTCACTCTGTAATTAGCAGAAAATGGTTGTATTTAAACATCCTTCTGAGTAGTCTTCTAGTGTTTGGAGTGTTTGCCTGTGGAAGTACTAACGGTCGAGTTTATTTGGTGAACGATTTCCCCTGGCTTAGATCTCACCTCTCTCGGCTTAAGCAGAAAAGCACTGGGAAGAGTCACTTTGGGTTTTTTCAGGTCCAGACTGAGAAAATTACTGGGCTTAATCTACTTTAAAAACAAGCTTGTACCTGTAACAGTAATTTTTTTCATTAAAAAATCATATCCCTGCCTTTCGTCAGGAGTTAGTGATGAGAACTACTTTTTTTCCCTCCATTTTTGAGTTGTTTTTTGATGGAAAAATGTTAAGCATAACCATGGGGGTTTTACTCTTTAGTATGAATTATTGTGTCTTCAAGTCTTCCCTCAGACCAGTGTGGTATGTTTTTGTTTGTGGGAATCTAAACTTTGCCATGGAGGGTTGTGGAGTCTCCTTCTCTGGAGACGTTTAAAACCTGCCCGGACATGTTCCTGTGTGACCGGATCTAGGGGATCTTGCTGTGGCAGGGGGATTGGACTGGGTGATCTTTCACGGCCCCTCCCGATCCCTAATGTTCTGTGAGTCTGTGAAAACACATTTTTAACAAGCTTTTAATAGAAATTTCTCATGTTTTCAGACTTGCCCAGATGATTTAGATAGGCGGCTTCCAATATAATTAGCCCTCATTTGTTTTCATAGCTTATACAGCTGAAACACTTCATAAGCAACTTGCTAATAGGCTAAAATAATTTCTCTCAGAAATTGTAGAACTGGACCGGCTATTAACTGCAAATTGTTGTGCTGTTGGCAGTAGTTGTGGGAGATTCAAGCATCCTTCAGAAAACTTAATGTATTTTCTCAGGGAAAATAACATTTTCTGCATGACCAATAGACTGTATGGGCACAGGAGTGAAGTAGATTTAACTTTTAAATGTAAGAGCAGATTAATGCTGCATGCTTTTTAATGAATAATGTACTCAGAAAAATAAAAAAGGCTCATGATGAGAGAAGGAAGCTAATTGTGAATTGGAGCTGAATTTAGAGAGCTGAGGTGGAAAGAAAGTGGAGAATCACAGAATCACAGAACATGGGGGATTGGAAGGGACCTCAAAAGATCATCCAGAAAGAGTTAAATTCAGGAATTATGGGATTAATTTCTCTGGGTGCTCTCTAGCCTTAAAGATGAGCTCTCTGGTCTCTTCTAGTCGTAAAATGAAGTGATTTTTAGAGTACAGAAAAAGAAGATGGAGATGCTTGGTTTTACTGTACCAGAAAATACAATCTGCTGTAGTTGTCACAAGAAAAGTAGCAAAGCAAAACAGCTCAAAAAACCTCAAAAAGCAGAACACATGAAGGATTTCCATAATCAGACAGGTTTATTTGGACAATGCTAGAGTGGAATTTAGTAGGACACATTCATACATGTTAAAAATAACAGTCGCTAAAATGTCTTGCCCCTGAAAGCTGTTGAACCAGTTCCAGGGTTCGCTCATTTGCTTAAGACAATCTGTTCTCTATGTAAGGAGATGGAAGTGAGTGAATTCTTGTGTGGGAAGGTGGCATAAGGTATGTACCCACTGTCAATGAAAGGAGGCTGTTATCTGGAGTTCCAGATCGTGTTGTCAGTTAAAGAGCAGTTTATCCTGGGACCTTGGGATGCTAGTTTTGATTCTGGGTGTCTGTTTTAGGGTTAGAGCTGGAACCTTAGTATGATTTGCTTAGTTCTTGTAGTGTTTGAGGTGAAAAGCAGGTGTGCGGTCTTTTCCAAGTAGTGTTTACAGATGTCATGAATATATTTGCATTAATTAACAGATGTCTTTGCACATAATACTGGAAAAAATTCTTCTGTGAGCTATGCAGAAGTGTTTTGTTATGCGTTTCTGAAAAGCAGCAGTCAAGAGAATTGTAGGGCTCTGGAATTCTGTTGTTGTCATAATTCAGATGAACAACCAACCTGTGTACTGTAGCATAGATTAGAGGACACAATCATACTGCCAGTTATCTCTGTCCAGAGTAAAGACCTGATACGGACCTAGTATGGTCCTGCTGTGTGTTGTACTTCAGAGCCAATCAGAAATTATGATTAATTCACACTTAGCCTCTTGCTGATATTGTTATTAGCCACAAATGTTAGGCATCACAGTTCTTTACAGGTGTACATGTTACCTTGTAGTTAATCACAGAATCACATTAGGGATTGGAAGGGACCTCCAAAGATCATCCAGTCCAGTACCCCAACCACAGCAGGACCACCTAGATCAAGTAGCACAGGAACATATCCAGGGGGGTTTTAAACATCTCCAGAGAAGGAGACTCCACAACCTCCCTGGGCAGCCCCTACCAGTGCTCTGTCACCCTCACTGTGAAGAAGTTCCTTCTCATATTGATGTGGAACCTCCTCTGTTCCAGCTCCCACCCATTGCCCCTCATCCTATCATTAAATGAGCAGAGCCTGGCTCCATCCTCCTGACACCCACCCTTCACATATTTATCAACATTCATGGGGTCACCCCTCAGTCTCCTTTTCTCCAAGCTTGCTTAACCTTTCCTCATCAGGGAGATGTTCCACTCCCTTCATCATCTTTGTGGCTCTGTGCTGGACTCTATCCATCAGTTCTGTATCCTTGAACTGAGAGGCCCAGACCTGGACACAATATTCCAAATGCAGTCAACCTGTTATTTTTACCTCCGAATTATTACAGCACATGCTCAAGTAATCTGCTGTATTGTACTGTTATGCAAAAGAGTATTTCTGTGAGTAAGACTAGAGATTAGAGTTTTTTCTCTGTGAAATTTTCCTCATTTTTCCAAGTGTTCTGTTAGAGACTTTAGAAAAGAAGCTCAAGTCAGAGTCTTCAAAACGTTTGATAAACGCAGCAGCTAAAAGCTCTCAGCTCCAACAGTTATCTTTTGTTAGATCCTGAAGTCTGTTTCTGGTTATTCAGGGCAGCTCTGGGCTGCACATGAGCACCGAGTAAGTCAAAGGAGATGTGCGGGAGATATGTAACATCTGGAAGGGCCATTTCAAGGCTAAAGAATGACACAGGAGTTCTTTAATAACATCTAACTGCAAAAAGGAAATACTTCTCAGTTGACTTCTGGAGGATGTGTTTTTATTGTTGTTTTGGTTTTGTAATTGGATAGAAGTGTTCTGTCCCCTCCCCAGAATGGCCTCTATCTTATTACTCAGATCAGGGGAGGTTTCTGTCTGAATAGAAATGAAAGAGCCTCACTGGCAGTTAAGGCCAAAGATGGGTTGCAGCTGATTCACGAGGTAAAATGAGCTTTTGTGCTGGAAAGTAGTTCATGCTTTTAAAGTAACAGGATCTTGCAGTTTTCATTTGAGACTGCAGCAGTTGGTGCTGTTCTACTTCATTTAGGAGACGGAAAGCAGTTTTCCCTTCAGAAGGAAGAAGCTTTCAGACCTGAATCCTTTACCATCTGCATATGGCAATATTGGTAGTTCTTTGTTCAATATGGACTTCTTGAAATTAATCTCTTCCTAAAATAGAACCAGCACTTTATGGTAGAAACATATGTTTGAAATTCTTCTGTCAGTGACTAGCGGTTTGCTGTGACTCTGTCTTCTCAGGAAGTGTCAGACTGCTGTTTTACCATGAGCCCACCAGATCAACTTTATAAATATTTTGCTATCCTGATAGCTGGAAACAGCTCAACTGAAACCTCAGGCTGATCTCAAATTGTAAAAAGGCAAATTAAGGGAGGTCTGTTCTTTGCTGTATCTGCCCAGATTTTTCCCTGTTCGGGATAACTTAAGTCTCCTGATCCCTAGGGCTGTCAATCCAAGACTGTAATGCCATTCCTCTGGCACTCTGTTCTCAGTGGAAGGCTAATGAAAGGGCATGCAGACAGCAGAAAACACCTTTTGAAATGACAGCTGTTTATCTCATGTGCATTTCTCTGTCAAATTGAAGGCTGACGGAGCTTTGTGTGTCCCCGTACTGTGACTTGCCAGGGAGGGCAAGTCCCTGCTCCTCTAGATTCACCTTTGCTTCTCATGAGGAAAAGTGTAGCATTTTGTGCAGAGAGGGTAGGATTGAATGTGAACAACTGTCCCCTGCCACAATTTGCTGTCTCCTTGGGCACTGTGCTGCACATGGTCATGATTGCCATGGCACCTTACAGAAATAGCTCTCCTCCCACCCCTGCAGGAACTGAAATTCTTGCAGCTGGGTGCACAAGTGTGGCAAACCAGCCTCAGCTGGGCTCCTCAGAGTAAACAGGCAGGGCCACACTCATTTCTTACTGCTGCTGTCTGTAGCACTAGTCAGAAGGGGCTTGAATGAGAGCTGTTAGAACTAGATTGCCTCAGGATCTCTTCTCTTGAAAGCATGGCACAGGCACAAGTTTGTGCTATCCCTAGATACGCTCTGACAGAAACGTACTGGTGTGCTGGAGGTGATAGAAGCACGTGAAAGAATTAGCAGTCCCCAAAAGTGAGTTGAGGAGACAAGTAGGCGTATGACGATGAGTACTGTGGGGGCAGAGAGAGGTGGTCTCGAGAGAGAGAAACTGAGGGTTGGAAAAATGGAGCTTGGGAGAAGGTGTCATGCAACAATAGCAGAAACAGGATATGGAGATTCAAAAGGCAGATGAGTTAGAGCAGCAAAAGCTTGGTAACAGCAAATGTTTTATCTCTTATGTTTATTTTCTAAATGTTATAAATCTCCATCCTCTTTGTGGTTAGGTCCTTTCTTCAATCTTTTCTCTTTATGAAGGTCTGAAGCTAGTACAAAACACACAGGAAAGCACTAAACCTCAGATCCATTCATTACCTTTCCTCTCACTCCCTTTGTGTGATTCATCTGAAGGTGTTATGTGGTGTGTTTGAGTAGGATTGATGGTTGGACTCGATGATCCCAAGGGTCTTTTCCAACCTGAATGATTCTGTGATTCTTCTACTCAAATATTATATAGAACTGGGGACTTGCTAAAAGTGGCCCAGTACCCTAGTTGGAGGAATGGAAGAATATCTGAGGGGTTTTTTACAGGGAAGTAATTGAATAGGTTTAAAGTCTGTGCTCGACTTTGTCAAAAACTCACTTTGAGTTATAAAGACAAACACTTGGTTATGTTACTGGTGTGAACTGGATGCTGAAGGCTAGTGCTTGCTGACTGTGTTTGGGGTTAAGGGTGAATATCAACTGTGCGTGAGAATCTTATGTCTAATAAGATATGGGGGGTTTTATTTTTGGTGGTAGTTCACTACTAAAGTAGTATGTTTATGTATATCATTAGCAGCAATGCTTGATGGGGTTATAATCTCTTTAGATTAATTTCTGTTGCTAGTGTCTGGCTTGGAAAAGTGGCTTGCTACTTCTGTTAGGGTTGCACCGTTCATCCTAAAACATATGGAACAATAATTTTAGCTCATCCGGTGATAGAGTGTTAAGCAGTTACCAATCTATCAGTAGCTGAGTGCACAAAAGATGTGGTGATATGCAGGCTTCCTCATCGTGATGTTGGGAACATAAGAAGAGGTTCTTTTTGACACTATAAATAAAAATGACAGTCCACTTAGATTCTTTGCATGGTTTGTCAGTTCCAATTCTTATCCATGTTTCTAAGTATTCTCAGACATGTCAGGATCACAACATGCTTTGAATAACTTAGAAAGCATGATTTAAAATCTAATACAGCTCTGTGCTCTAGTATTAACTGTGGCTTGTGCTTTAAGTATCACCTATGCAGGAAAAACTCGGGACTGTCCACAGACTTGTATTTGTTCTCATTTGTGGCACATTTTTTCTCATTAGTACACATACAGTGTTGATAAAATCTGTATCGAAGCCTGTCAGCAGAGTGTTTCCACCCATGTAGGTTGTACTGACTTCATAAATTATAATGCAGCTGCCACACAGTTGAAAAGTAGGATGTTTCCTTCGGTGTCCTTGAATTTTGACCATGCTATTTACCATTAGTAGTGTGAGAAATGCTCATTTGCCAATAAACAGGGTCCAGACAGACTTCTCAGCGAAGCACACTTATTTATGTTCTTGCAAGATTTGGCAGTGACTTATATTTCCCTTGACCTGGCTGAAGTTCCCTCCCCCGTTTCCTCATTGACTGAGTACTCCAGGGTTCCCAGCCTATCTGAAGCACCTAATTAATTTTTCTAAGCTTCCCTCACCCTCTGGCCCCTTCTAGTTGTTCAGTTAAACCCTTTCATGGTATTGATTAGCTGGTCCTTTAACCACAAAGCTGGTTTCAGTGAGATAAGGTAAATGGTAGAACAGTGTCAGCCACAAGCTAAGCTGTAAGCCTTTAGGTCCATCTCCTTTCTCCTTAACAGGCTGGGTTCAGTTATCATACTGAGAAAACAATATTTTAAACTGAGAGCAGTTGCAAAGTTAGTTTAACTTGGAAATTAAAGACAAGATCTTATCCCTGCCAGGCATCTCTTCTTCTGGTATATGGGCTAAGGAAGCCTGTACTCAGATTTCATGCGGGGCAAACTCATATGTTAAAATTTACATTCTCTCTTTATCTCTCTGCTCATCCCTCTCTTAGAGAAGGAGAGGGAAATGGCCCCAAAGCTGTGCCAGAGGAAGTTATACATGAGGAAAAACTTAATTGAAAAGATCATCAGGCCTTGGAACAGGCTGCCCAGGGAGAGAGTGTTTAAAAGCTGGGTAGATCTGGAGCTTAGGGACACGGTTTGGCAGTGGCCTAGTGACAGTTGGCTTAATGGTTGGACTTGATGACCTTGAAGATCTTTCCCAGCCTGAATGATTCTATAATTCTATATGTGCATGTTGCTGTTTCCAGTGCAGCTGCAGTTTTACCCTGTGGCCTGGAATCAGTATCTCATACCCAGCAATGAAATAGGGAAAGAACCTAACAAGCTGGGCAGTGCTTAATGGTCTCCGTAAGTCCTCTCCCCCAGTCTCTTAAGAAACCAGAAGACAAAAAGATAAATGTTGATGCCCACAGGCCAAATATCAGTAGGTGTTAAATTTTTTTTTAGCTACATAAATGATAGAAATGAGAAAAGATTCTTAGATTTAAAATAACGTTAGGTCCTCATCCTGCTTGGTTGTTGCTTTTCTACTGAGAGTGCCCATGGCAGTGGGAAAGTACAAACCTATCAATCTTTTAAGTTCTAATGCCGTTTATTGTCCTGTGCTGTGCTTCCTGGGCTGTGCTGGGTACACTCACTGTACTCCTGTACCCTATAAAGCAGAATAGGTGTGGGATTTTTGCTGTTACTGTGTTTGAACGTACTAAGAATTTCACATTTTCCTTCCCTCATAGTAACAATAGGATATTTTGTGTCTGGTGTTAAAGGCGCATAAAGACTATCATTGTTATCTAAGCCATAGAGTTTTTCTTCAACTCTTCTAGGGGATTAACTGGAGCATATTTTTGAGAGGAAAAACCCAGACTTGATATATAAAGTCTGCTTAACAAAAATGCCTTGGTAAGGTGATTCAGTAGTTGTTAAATTCTCAGAGGTAAAGGAAATGTGACCTTGTCATTAGTTTTTCTAGATATTGTGGTATCTGACATGCTGACTGTTGCAGTGGTGCTGAATACTGTCTGCTAGAATAAATAAGTCTTTTCATTAGAAAAACTCATTGTCTTGCTTAATCTGTAAAAGCTTTGCCAGCCTTTACAAAACCTTCATATTCTTTTGTATTCACTCAGAAATGTAACAAATGAGTAAGTTTGTGATACTTTATTTGAATCGGTGTTTTCATTTGACTTGTGGTACCATCCAAAAGTTGTGTTTAGATACTTATGCTGAGTAAAGAAGGTCTTTATGCTGATCTCTTCCCTTTTCCTTTTTTCTTAATCTTGCTGCAAAATCATCTTGAGGAAAAATACAAAGGGAGAACAGAATGTTTTAAATGTCTACAATTAATAACCTGGTTTCTATTTAAGGTTGTTTTAGATATGTATTTAACACAGCTTGTTTCATAAGAGTAAAGTTCAGAATAACTTATATGACAAGTCTGTTGCTCTGTCCACAAAAAGTGCTAAGTTTAGAAAATCTGAAGTTAAGAATACCATTTAAAATAACCAAGACATTATTATACTCCTTTGATCATAAAAAAATAGAAGGTATTTTATATGTCTGTGTTATTTTAACTTCTCACTCTCTTCTAAAAAAATGAATGAATTTATCTCCCTGACTAAATAGAAGGGGAAAAAAGTGACAGAGAAGGACTGATGTGTATGTTGGATGTGTAGTCACATACACGTTCAAAATACTGCAGAAATTTCTATCAAATATTCATCACCATCCATGATGGTTTCACAGAGGTATTTTCCAGTCATCATGTCCCTAGAAGTAAAGTATAGACAGCTTAATCATATGCTTACACCATTACCTTCTCCGGCAGGGGCATTGGATTAGATGATCCTTCAAGGTCCCTTCCAATCACTGATATTCTGTGATTCTAAAGGGATTTCTTTTAGTGAATAATCATGATAGAATTTCACACTGGTTGTAGTCGGTATGATCTTAATATATTCAAGCTACTCCCCCACATTTGTGAGCTTTTGTGTTAGCTCAGACAAACATTACTAGAAGGAGACTATGGTTGCATTATTCAGGCTCTTTTTTCAACAGCTAATACAAAGATAGGAGCTTTTTGATGCCTGTTGGGAACCAGGTTTCTTCCGTTTAGGTAGAGTGTTGCGCTGATGCCACTTAACTGTTTCTAGGACTCGGGCTGGGCTTCAATTTGGGACACTGTTCATGGCATGTTGCCATTCAGACTTCAGACTCATTGCTTTTGTCTTCTGTCTACTTTCAGAAGTGCTGGAGTTACTAGTACCTATGGAGAAACTGGCAATTATTGCTGTACTGGTCATGCCTGGTTATCTGATCATAAAGACTAGGTGGTACTTTGTGAGAGATCTCATTGCCACAGTTTACGTCTTCACTGTAATGACTAGTAGCCCTCTGACTTAAATAATCTGAATATTATTTTCTTACGTGAACATTAACTGTTTATTGATAAGAGAATTAATTTAGCAACTTCTTCCAGCCTTTTAAGAGAATAACGATTTTATATCCCCAGATTTAAGTAGAGAAATTCTTATGCAACATAAGGCATTAAAGACCTTTTTTCCCCCCCTAAGCTGGAAAGCAGTGCTCTACATAGATGTATGTACTAGCCGTTAATTCTCATTCCCCTGTAATCCCCAGGGAAACTCTTGCAAGTAAAAATAGAAATTTGAGGGATTGATTTGCTCTCTGACATGTTCTGCCAAGCGCTGCAGATGAGTGTTTCTAGCAGGATGTCAGCTGGCCCTGGCTTAGACCTCCCCCTCTGCCACCTCCAGAGCAGATTCCTGCTTGCGCTGTCAGTGGGCTGCACCAGACAGCCATTTAAAAATTGCAGAGACTGCAGAGTGAAGCAGCTGTCTCTTACAGTGTTCTCACCAGGAAACACCACCTAGGCTTGCATTTCCACGGACTGTGCTGACTTCTTATTGATTTGTGGGTGAAGTTCGTGGCATCAGTAGGTTCTCATTTCTCACGACAACTGTGAGCACACAGTGCTGGGAGGAAGAGTGGGTCAGAGCTTGGTTCTTTGCTCTGGAATATGCTATCTGCACTGCCCACGACCTCACTCTTCTGGGGAAGGCTTTCTGAATGGTAAAGAAGTGGCTGTATATTATTCTGTTTCCGTTTTGGGATACACCAAAGAGTAAACATTCTTGACTGTGTTATACACAGTGTTATTACTACTTTCCGCAATATCAGTGCCCTCACAAGCACACGCGGACTAACTGTACATACTGTGAACAGCTGTGATGCAGAACTTTGCAAGACTTTGGTGATAATGCCAATGTTACGTGTTCCTACTTTATGTAAGGTTGTGAATCTTCAGGCCTGAGAGAGTGGCAGGTGTATCAAGTACAGAAAGGATATAAACAGGCAGGTCCAGGTTGTGGTAAAATGGTATCGGTGTTTTGCTTTTTGAGGCCATTAAAACACAAATGGTGACACCTCTCTGATGTCAGAAGTGCCTGTCTTCCCAAAGAAACCTTTCTCATACATGTTTTGGGATTAAGAGGTTTTGACTAGGTGGAGTCAATCAATACCTGATTGCGCTATAGAGGAGTCAGTTATGAGCCCTCTTTATCTCTCCATGCCACTGCCTCTGTTTAGCTGACTGAGTGCTGCAAATTCCAAACAGTCCTTCACTTTTCTAATTTAATTCCTGACTTTTTATACCATCATTGACCTGGAGATATCTGAGACACTCATTTACAAAAAGGTTTCTTTTTTGAATGAAATCAGAGAGATCTTTCAGGATTCACAGACTCATAGAACGTTACAGATTGGAAGGACCTTGAAAGATCATCTGGTTCAATCCCTGTTCCACAGCAGGATCACCTAGATGAAGTCACACAGGAACATATACAGGTGGGTTTTAAACATCTCCAGAGGGGGAGACTCCACAACCCCCCTGGGCAGCCCATTCCAGTGCTCTGTCACCCTCACCATGAAGGAGTTCCTTCTTGTATTGATGTGGAACCTCCTATGTTCCAGCTTACACGCATTGCCCCTTGTCCTGTCATTAGAGGACACTGAGCAGAGCCTGGCTCCATCCTCCTGACACCCACCATTCACATATTTATCAACATTAATGAGATCACCTCTCAGTCTCCTTTTCTCCAAGCTCAAGAGACCCAGCTCCCTCAGCCTTTCCTCATCAGAGAGATGCTCCGCTTCCTTCAGCATCTTTGTGGCTCTGCGCTGGACTTTCTCCAGCAGTTCTGTGTCTTTCTTGGACTGAGTGGCCCATATTCAGGATGCAACACAGGGGTAGTAATGCATTGTGCCAGCAGTGGCATTTGATAGAAAATTGCAAGATGTGTTTAATAAAAATCATGTTTTCTGATGTGACTTGTGTATTTTGCTCATATAGCCAACAAGGCAATATGATGTTAGAGATCATTTTGAAGTGATGAAGAAGGAAACAGAAAATAGTTGTCATGTATAAATTTGTGAATGTCTGCTTAATCTGCCAGCACACGGTGTTGATGGTATTGGCAATATATAGTACATATTGCCAATGTACTAGTAGTGGAATGGTGAAGTGTAGAGACGAGGACATTAATATAGTGGAATTTGTGAAATAACTTCTCTGCTCAAAGAAATGAAGCATTTGCAGAATTTCCAGCATGGGGGAAAAAATTACAAGGGAGCAAAGAATGCAGTGTTTTGGGTTGCCTGGAGAGAGTGAATACAGAACATTTATTTACTGTTTCTTGCCGTACAAGATCTAGGGAAGATGAGATAAATTGACATGTGGTTTGAGTCATCAGTGCAAGGATGTTCAAACAGTGGGCTTTTTGCAGAAGGTAAAAACTAACCCCTTATTTATAGTGTTCATTGTTTGGCACAGACGTCTGTGAAGGTTCTTCTTTTATTATTCCAGTATCTTTACCAGCAACTTGTTTGCCTGGGTGGTTGGGCTGCTCTGGCTATTACTGTCGGAGTAATATGAAAACCGGGGGCTTAATAATGAGCTTCCTTTACAGAAGGACATGACAAGTATAGACCCCACAAATGAAATCTGTGTTCCGAGTGGTGTTGTGACGCACGTGACCGAAAGCCTGAAATCAGGCTACAGCTCTGAAATTGTATTTTAAATACAAAAGGGGAAGGTCAGTGAAATTTTAGAGTACATGAAAACAGCCTTGCTCCCAGCTATGTAAGCCAAGAATGCATTTATATTTTATGTGCTATTTGTTTTCCATGGGAAATGAATTAGGTTTGCCGTCCAATTGTTTTGTCTCAGGGTTACTGGGCACCTTTGCTAGGAGTACTTTTCTGTAGGTATACCTGCTTAGAGTACTGCAAGCTTGCTTGGTACATTTTCGAGCAGCTTTGTGGCTTCCTTATTTTCTTGGGACAGTGTGTATTACCTCAAACAAGGTATGATAACAGCGACTGATTGTTTTTTACTGCTGTAAAGTCAGTCTTACCTGATTCAACCTTGAGGCACCTTTGTTTTTGTGCAGAATTCGCTGCCCAGGCATTTCAGAGTAAGAAACTCCTAATGATAAAAAGGGGAGACTGGCTTCCCCTAGTGAAAATGTGAGTAAACCCTTATAGCTTCAAAAGGCAGGAAATCATTGAGAGAGGCTAATTTTGCTGACAGAGCCTAAGGCAAGTAATACTTGAAGCATGATCAACATAACACATTACCATTTGATGTTGATTGTCCGTAGGGATCTCACTTCTTTGTACAAGAATGTGAGAGAGAATGATCATACAGGGATATTAACAGCGTTCAGAAAGCCAGAAATATCTTATTCTGAGCTTTGTTGTTGTTGTTGTTGAAGTAGATGCATGGAAGAGGACCGTAATCTTCCAGATGTTTAAGAAGAACCAGTTCTCAATGTAAACGTTTGGTGCCAAGAAGAAATTGAAAATCTGAATTAGGAAATACAGCTGTGACTGCATGAATATAGCAGGGAAAGTACTAAAAACAGCATGGAAAAGAGAAAACAAGCATTTATAATTAATGGTAGGGCAAGGGGCAATGGATGTTATGCTCACAGTCATTTTGCCCTTTGCTGTATTTCTTGTATTTTTGTTATTCCTTCATTTGCTTTGTGTGAGAGTCTCCTGATAATCAAAACTGGATGTTAAATTTTCCTTCTTCCCTTTTTCTAGTTTTGATGCCTCAAATCACGGTGTTGAGTCAAAGACAAGTATATGAGAAAGAAACCAGGTACTGTCAAATATTTGAAGGTTACTTTGACATCCTAAGAGCTTCCAAGGTGTTTAGTATGTTAAAATTTGCACTAGAATTTTTTTTGAATGACTATAGAAGTTTTATTTAAAAGATTATTATGAGAAAAAAAAGACTGAAGGAGGGAAAGAGAATGAAGAAATCTCTGGGCTATAATAACACAGTCCAATTAATGCTGTATTTCACTGTCTGTCTGACCCTTGTAGAGAAATTTTCCTATGATGTTTCCAGTTGTGCTGCCTTCATTTTCACATTAAAGCAATCCTGTAAGAGTTATCATAATAATAACATCCATGAGAGGAATATTACTGAGAAAAAAATTTATTACCGCATCCTTTCAGATAGGCAATAAAAGTCTTGTTGCATTTTATTTTACCCGCTGTAATTCAGACCTTGGACACCATACAGCTGAAAAGGTCGTCTCTGCTAATCATAGATTTTTTTTTTTTTTTGCTTTTGGTGTTTCTTTTCTGGCTGAAGAGAATGGCCTGAAGTGCATGTGGTGCAGACTTTGCTGTGTGTTTTTGTAAGTGTAGCCTCATTTGAGAGGCAGAATTACTGGACAGTAACAGAGGAAGACAAGAAAGGGCGATATAATTTGAAAATGGGAAGCTGTTCTTATGCAAGCCATTGACATGGGCTAGGTGAAGCTTTTAACACAAGAGGTTCCACATCAGTATGAGAAGCAACTTCTTCATGGTGAGGGTGACAGAGTACTGGAATGGGCTGCCCAGGGGGGTTGTGGAGTCTCCTTCTCTGGAGATGTTTAAAACCTGCCTGGACGTGTTCCTGTGTGACTT
>JAOXOE010000698.1:4425753-4453995 GCA_028565055.1 Phoeniculus purpureus
GCTCGGCCCTCCAGCCAGTTCCTAACCCAGCACAGAGTGTTGCCGTCCAAGCCGTGGGCTGACAGCTTAGCCAGCAGAAGTCGCACAAGAGAGATTGAGAGAGTTGGGGCTGCTTAGCTTGAGGAAGAGGAGGCTTAGGGGAGATTTTTGATGGTTCTTTTGTATGAAGGAGGCATAAAAAATTCAGATACCTAGTTACATTGTATTAGAAGTATACGAATGAGTTCTTAGTCACGCTTTCAAACCCTTCTGACTGCGGAAACCGCTTCTGAAGAGAGGTTATTTAGATTTACTATTTAAAAATGAATACGTTCAGTTGGCATCACCTGAAGTCCTGTGTGGTGCAGGTGGGTCAGAATGAATATTGACACTTGCAACACTGCAGGTCTTAGGGGGAGTGCTAACAGAAACATTACTTTTGTACCCTCTTTATTGAGAACTTGATCTCTTTTTCTTAGCTAAAGGTTTGAACCATAAATTGAATGTTTATTGTTCAGAATGTTAGGTTTTGAATTGCTGCTTTGCAGAGATTTCAGACCGGTTATGTACAAAACTGCCAGACGTGTGTGTAAAAACATGTAGAACCAAATCCTTGTAGGAAAAGCTGTTTAAATTGAAATGGATTCCTTCCTTTCACATCCTTCCTCTGTCTTTCCTTCTTGAGTAATCCTTTGATTTTTATAAGCTCTTAAGGCAGGCTTCAGCAATCTTTGAAGGAGAAACCTCTTTATTCCCATCTCTACTGTAAATGTGTTTTGTGACACTTGAATTCTTCCTGTTGGAACAAATTCAAGTAGCCTAAGAAGGTGTCTAAAGTGTGTTTAGAGTATGTGTTTGTGTCAGTACTGCAGATTTTGGTATTTCATGATCTTTTTGTCTCTCCCAGACTGCTCAGGAAAGTTTCTTCGATAAGCAGCCTGGTAACTGAGTGGGCTGGGTTTGACGTGCTCTGCTTGCATGTAGAAGAGTATTAAAACTCTAATCCTGGAAATGCACCAATACTGGCTTCGTACGTTTATAACGTTTTAAAATGAACCAGTATTCTTTTAGGAGAAGAGAGTGTCTACAGGAAGTTCTTTGAGCACTTCTGAGATTTGATTTTTGTGTTGGTTGGTTTGTTTGTTTCAAAAGGAATGAATAATTTTCTTTGTAGGATATGGTGGGTGGAGAGTGGCTGGCTGCCAGGTGCCCTCCAGCCTGTTTTATCACTCCCAGCCTCAGCAGGACAGGGTGAGGAGAAAATTAAGGTCCAAAAAATGTGTGAGTCAAGATAAAGGCAGTTTAATAAAAGCAAAGGTGAAGAGTAGAAGCAAAGGAAAGGAAAACATTTAACCTCTGCTTCCCATCAGCAGCCAATGTCCAGCCACTTCTGGTGAAGTAGTGGTTGTGACAGAAGCCACCCAGAGGAATTGTGGAGTCTCCTTCTCTGGAGACTTTTAAAACCCACCTGGACATGTTCCTGTGTGACTTCATACAGCTGTGGCTCAAAAGCGGAGGGAGCTTTTGGTTTTGGCAGTGCTCTGGATGTGTTTAAATACCAGCTAATCCAACAGTAAAACACTCAATTCCTTGCTAGAGAGTCAAGTTCAGAGCACTGGAAGGGGCTGCCCAGGGGGGTTGTGAAGTCTCCTTTTCTGGAGACATTTTAAACCCGCCTGGACATCTTCCTGTGTGACTGGATCTAGGTGATCCTGCTGTGGCAGGGGGATTGGACTAGATGATCTTTCGAGGTCCCTTCCAGCCCCTGATGTTCTGTGATTCTGTGTATCAGCTGCTTGGGACTTGCCCAGGGAATTCTTTTTCTCAGCCTCTTTAAACAGATCTGCAAATCCCTCCTTCAATGTCATCCTTGAGCTTTGTGTCAGTCTCTAGTCTAGAGTGACCTGCAGAGCATCTCAATACTACCGTGTGCCTGGATGCATTCCCAGGCAAAGTGCTGAGGTAGAACCAGCAACGTTGTGCCTGAGAAATCTGAATTTTCACTAAACAGTTTTCCAGTGCAGTTAGCAGTGTGTAAAATTGAAGAGCGATCAGATGTGGGCTCCTTAAGCAGAAATCTGTTAATAATGGAAAAACTAATTAGAGTGTTAGTAGAGGATCAGTTATGTGAAACTGAAGTTTCTTAATCTTTCCTTGCAAAATGCTGTCTGTCAATAGAAAACTGTTTTTTATGTGCTTATGATTGGTCTGGGTTGAAGTGCTGAAGCAAAGCTCTCATTTCTTCCTTGTTTTTGCTTCACTTCTGCAGACTGACCAGTTTGATTCTTTCCCAGTCTGCGTGCTTGATTTTTGTTTTTTCTCTGCTTAATGTTTACCCCCCAAAAAAAGGAGAGAATATTCTGAATTTCTTTGTTTACACAAATTGTACCCTTCCTGGTAAATTAGGAATCACAGAACATTAGGGATTGGAAGGGACCTCGAAAGATTAGTCCAGTCCCCCGCCACAGCAGGATCCCCTAGATCCAGTCAAAGTAAGCCTGAATCAAATAAAATGGCTTTTGCGTTCGTCCTGATACCTTCTCATCCTCTTTATGTTCTCTGTTCTTATGGGAAAGATGTAAACTAGACTGTTTGCAGCACACAGCTTCCAAAGTTGGTTTTCTTTTCGAAACCGCAGAAATGTATGTTGAGTAACAAGCAATTTGTTTAAATAAGCAGCTTAAACTATATTTTTAGTTTAGTGTTATTGCCTGTAAAAGGCGACAACTGTAGTTAGTGTTTGCGTACTTCAAAAACCAACTAGTTGAATGAACTGAAATATTTAATTGAATGTATTTAATGATATTTACTTACTATTGAATAATACAATATTTTATAAAACATTTACTAATAAAGTATTGGTTGGGTTGATCGTTTCAACAGGAATTAATACGTTTGAGGTAGATTCTATGAGAATTAACTCACTTTTTCTTTTACTTTGACCTCTCATCTTGTTTCTTCTGATAACTTCTGAGCATCCTTACTAGTGCAGTCACCTGTGAGAGGTTTACTACAGTTATAATTAGAGTTTCAGTTGATTCTTTTATATGTGGTCTTGTAACTGGAAAATATTAAAAGAAATTATTATCCAGACTAGTATATTTTAACCAGCTTTGACAGCTGCTAAGTCTGAGTGATAGGACAAGGGGCAATGGGTGTGAACTGGAACAGAGGAGGTTCCACATCAGTATGAGAAGGAACTAGTTCATGGTGAGGGTGACAGAGCACTGGAAGGGGCTGCCCAGGGAGGTTGTGGTGGAGTCTTGTTCTTGGCAGAATTTTAAAACCCACCTGGACATGTTCCTGTGTGACCTGGTCTAGGTGATCCTGCTGTGTCAGGGGGATTGGACTGGATGATCTTTCGAGGTCCCTTCCAATCCCTCATGTTCTGTGATTCTGTGAAATTTTGGTTGATTTAAACTATTTAAACTGTTAATTAGTTAATGTAAACGATTTGCTTGTAGCAGCAACTTCCTCTTTGGCCTCTAGGTGGCGGAATTGTTTTGTGTCCCTGAAATTCAGACCCGTGGCGCATGAAATAGCGACAAGGAAAGGGCGGAGGGTGCCCGGTTAATAGCAACCGGTGGCCCCGTTAGTGCTTTCCAAAGGAACTAATGTATGCTTGTCGAATGGCTCCACGATTCCAGACGGCATGGTAGTATAGCTTAAGTTTCCAAAGTTTGCTCTGTCCTCTGTTAGCTTACTGAGTAGAACTGGGAAGACTGTGTTTATATTGCAGATTTGTTTGCCAAGTGCAAGTGTTTTTGGGTGCAGCACTCGAAAGAAGGATGAGACAGTTGATACAAATGGTGTTCACGCTGGGCAGTGCTGGTTCTTGTTCACGCTGGGCAGTGCTGGTTCTTGTTCACTCTGGGCAGTGCTGGTTCTTGTTTCGCAAATAGAAAACTAGAATTAGTCAGAAAAAACCCACAGGATTAAGTGTTATGCTTCCTGAAAGAAAATGTAACTTGGTGTTACCTAACCTATTGCACTTGGCTGTAAAGTAACTTTCCCATCCTTAAGCACTACTTCTAAAATAATTTAAAAAAATTATTTCTGTGTGCTGCCTTCTTAGGAGAAATAAACTTGGGTAACGAATGAGAGGAGTTTTTGAGAAGACTTTATTCTGTGCTGTGGCTTTGGGATACGATGGCATTGCTGTTCTTTCATGTATCTGAACTTTGTTCTGTTTCAAGTAGAACGTTTCAGTTGTCTTTCATACAATACACCTGCTATAAGGAACTTCTTACTGAAAACATAATCCACGAATATTTAGGGCTAAGAGCTACATTTTCAATTCAGTGCAGTATCGCAGAGTCATTCAGGTTGGAAAAGACCCTTGAGATCATAGAGTGCAACGTCAGCCGTACTCGACAAGTTCACCTCTAAACCAGATCCCCCAACACCACTTCTAAGCATCTTTTAAACCCATCTAGGGATGGGGAATCAGCCACCACCCTGGGCAGCCCATTCCGGTGCCTGACCACTCTCTCTGGGAAGAATTTCTTCCTGATGTCTAATCTAAACCTGCCTTGTTGCAGTTTGAAGCCCTTCCCTCTGCTTCTGTCACTAATGACCTGTGAGAAGAGCCCAGCACCAGCATCTCTCCAGTGTCCTTTCAGATAGCTGTAGGGAGTGATGAGGTCTCCCCTCAGCCTCCTCTTCCTCAGACTAAACCGCCCCAACTCTCTCCATCTCTCCTCATCAGTAGATTCTAGTAATGCTTAAACGAATTTTTCAGCTGGAACAGAAAGACACGTTCTGTAGTTCTCGGAATAACTGCTTGTGAAAGGCAGTATCTGATTTTTCTTTTTGCACCCAGTTGTGAATAACAAGTTCAGTTTTGGCGTTATTTAGGATTTATCCAACCTGACATCTTACACAAAGTCGTGTTCTCTGCCTCAGTTAGTTAGCTGTATAAGTGCCAGCATTTACTGTGGTTTGTTTCAATGACTGTTCTCCTGAAAGCCCAACTGAAATGCCCTGTTTATTTAGTGGTTCATTTTACAAGCGCTTGCGTATGCTTGTTGTGTGACTTGCTGCAGGATAGTGTGTGCAGCTCAAAAGTGTGTAGAGAATGGTTTGAGAGACACCACCAGCCCTCTGCAGATGTACCTGCCGGTGCCGTTGTACCTTTGAACATGTTTTTCAAACGAATGCAGATATGAAAACTGGAGAACTTTGAGTGTGTAATCGACAGAGGAGAATTTTCTTAGTCACAGCTGTAAATTAACATATATAAGATATCTGTTAATATATATGTTAGTAATTAACATCTGTAAGATACACACAAGAGCTTTACCTGAAGAGTTACTATTGTATCTCTAAATCTGCTGGGTCAGAAGTGGTGGAAATTCTTATGGTCTGAATAAACTCGGTGCAGAGGATGCAGTTCTCAGAGCCAACGTACCCGCTTGCAGCTGTCCCTGAATATCAACCTTGCGCGTGTTTGTGTTGGATTCTGAGGGCAACCTAGCACAGAGCTTGCAATGGTTTAGGTCTGTCTTAAATTTAAAAGAGCAAGGAGAAGCGATCAGCTTCAGTGCTTGTGAACGGTTTACAAATTAAAGGTGTGGATTCTTAGGCACGGGAGAATGGTGCCTTAAATGAAGGACTCCAGATTTAAATATGTGCTTTAAAATGAAATGTGCCAAGTATTTTCTTTTAATCATTTACATTTTTCTTGCAATTCAGTAGTTAACTTTCCATTTTAACACTGTTCTTAGTTTCTGCTGTACCTGAGTCTCTTTCTCTGGAGGTATTTAAAATGCACCTGGGTGTGTTCCTGTATGACTTGATCTAGGGGATCCTGCTGTGGTGGATGGATTGGACTGGGTGATCTTTGGAGGTCCCTTCCAATCCCTGACGTTCTGTGACTCTATGAGATCACCTGAACACTGTTTACGTTTTTCAAGTCATGCAGTCCATGGGAATTACTGAAAATGTGTGATGACAGCGTTGCACTTCTGGAGCACCGTCGTGCCTTTCGGTGTTTAAGTGTCTGCAAAGGACTTAGCAGAGCGTCCAAGCTTGTCAAGCAGACGTGTAAGAAGTGTGGTGTGGTAGAGGTTTCATTCTTACTTCTCCAGTCCCATTATATGTTTGGACAGTGTTTATAGCATCCTGCAGCTCTGCATCATCCTGAGATGTTTGTAAAACATCCTTATTGTCAGCTCCAATAAAAGTTGATCGAGTTTATGCAGTTGTTCTTCAGCATTTCTGCAGTACAATACCAGAACGTAAAGTCTGGTTAGAAGTTGGCTACAGCTTAGCTACAGGAAAGTTTTGAAGCCCTAGAACCCAGGATGTGTGAGAGTGTGTTACAGTTTTATGTTAGATTTAATCTTTTGATTGATGAAAAACACGTCGTTTTTCTTTTTGCCTCAAGAATATTTTTCTATTAAATTGGTACCTGTAATTTATTTCTAATGTATTTCACATTAGTATTAGGAACTAGGACGTCTCGTTAATATGCAGCTTTTTAGAACCATTTGTAGTATATTTACACGGAAGTATTTTTTTGCAACAGGAGTCTTTTTTAGCGATGTTACTTGGCTTTGCCAGCAGAGCAGGCTGGTATTACTCACCCTGGTACTGCTTCTCAAACAGCCTGGTGTTAAACTAGCACCAGTGATAGTAACTTCACTTGGTGTATGTGAGTCACTGTGTTGGCCAGGGGTAGAGCATCGGTGCCAGTACGTTTTTAGAGTTTTCATACCATTAGGGGCTTTGCTAAAGAGCCTCTGTGACTGTCTTTCTGTAGGATGGTTGAGTGGTTGTCTGACCATAGCTGCTGCTACTGTCTTTTGGCTAATACTGGTTTCCCTTCCAGTTTACACCTAGCTTCTAAGTGGCTGATCTCTCTTATAAAATTTTTCCTGTTGTTTTGTAGTTAGTTCCTCCTCCTGAATTTCACAAGGTTGAGTAGCTTGTCATTTCTAAGAGACAGTACGTGATAAAGCACAGCAGTGGTTATGACTGTGATCGATACAGTCCGCAGTTGGAGAGCAATCTCTGATTTCCTCAAGAACAGAGCTGATTTTGAGTGTCCTCGTGTAATTGATTTGTGCATGGCTCAGAGCTCTTTAAAGGGTTTTTCCAGGATTTGTCGGACTTGAAAAACCCTTTAAATACAGTTTTGTGCGACTTTTTTTCAGTCTTAGTGAAAAGAACTGGGTTTTCCTAAGGAGTGGCTTCGCCCTTTGGATGTGGTTTCTTGTGGTCTTCTGGTGTTTTCCCTCCTTGGCTTGCGGCAGACAGACCACGTGCTGGCTGGGGTCAGGTGAACAAGCTCTGTATTACAGCTCTCTCTAAATTATTTCTACACCTCAGAAGTCTTTGTTTTGTAATTAATTCATTTGTTGTCTGATGCCAGTGATGTTCGTGAACACCACTTTAGTGTTAGCATATGATACTTGGATAGAGTCTAAGCATCTTGTGCTGGATACTGGTGCTATTCTGTGCTGGTAAAAACTTTCCTTCATTGGTTCAAGGTGTATTGTGTATTTTACTGATGAAAAGTTGACAGTGTGGTGTTGTGTACACATCTTTGTAGTGTAAAATGCTGCTGTCTAACCTAAACTTCCTCTGGCACAACTTGAGGCTGTTTTGTCTTGACCTGTTACTTGTGAGAAGAGACCTACACTCACTTCTGTGCAGTGTCCTTTCAGGTAGACATCAATCACGTCTCCCCTCAGCCTATTCCTCTTCAGACTAAACAGCCTCAGATCACTCAGGCAGTCCTCACAGAGCTTGTTCTCAGACCCTTCACCATGCCTGCTGACCTTCTTTGGACCTGCTCCAGCACCTCAGTGTCTTTCGTGAATTGAGGTGCTCAAAAGTGAACACAGTACTCGAGGGTGGCCTCACTAGGGCTAAGTGCGGGGAGAAGAGAACTTGTCTAGTCCTGCTGGCCACACTGTCACTGATAAAAGCCAGGATGCTGTTGGCCGCCTTGGCCACCTGAGCATACTGCTGGCTTGCATTTAGCTGATGATCAATCTGTATCTCCAAGTCTCTTTCTGTTGAGCAGCTTTCTAGCCACTCTGCCCCAAGCCTGTAACATCACACTGGGTCGTTGTGACCCGAGTGCAGGGCCTGAAGCTGAGTGTTGTTGAACCTCGTAAGGTTTGCTTTGAACCAGTGGTCCAGCCTGTCCAGAGGACTCTGTAGGGTCTCTCTACCCTGAAGCAGGTCAACACGTGCACAGGTTAACCACATCACAGAACATTAGGGTTTGGAAGGGCCTTAGAAAGTTCATGTAGTCCAATCCCCCATGGTGCCTTCATGCTATTCCATGACACAGAGTCACAGTTCCAAAGTTCACGGCTGTCTGGTGTGTTTTCCAGAACTTCGCCAAGAACATCTTTGCAATACTTCAGTCGGTAAAAGCCAGAGAAGAAGGTCGAGCACCTGAGCAAAGACCTGCACCAAACACGGCTCCAACGGTAAGAGCAGCACTGCCAGATGTGCGTCACCGAAAGTGATGCACAACATTCAAGTGTAAATTGAGAGACATTATTTGACTTAGGTTGGGTTTACTGGTATTTAAGCAGTTGAATGTACTGGCTGGATTTGTTCAGTATGTTCTTGTTACTGCTAGTGCCAGCTTCTGCATCTGTCAAACACTAGTGACATCCTGTGTCTCCTTGCAAAACCTGTATTAGATGAGGCTGCTGCCATTTCAGACAAAACGCTTGGCTGTTTTTCTGACAGACAGGGTGGCAAATGTTTGAGAGTCTGGAACATGACTCACGAGTAGGAACAACTTGAAGCAGCTTTCTTTTGCCCTGTAATAAATGAAGATGGACGTAGATCTTGATGTCTAAGTATTCCACAGGATTTGTTTTGCATTGTGGTGTTGGCTGTTGAGTTCTGTTAAGCCTGATATGGTCTTGAATCAGCAGCATGAGCCATTTAATCATACTTCTGTTTGGTTTTGCTGCTACTACATGTAGCAAAGAACTAAATATAAATAACGGGATGAAGTCAAACCTTAAAACATTTGCTTTGTGCTGTATTTGGTGAGTTGTGCATGGGAACACTCAAGTGTCCCCTTCCGAACAGTTGCGAATAGAAAACATCCATCTACCGGAAAGATGGCATTGGTATTTAGTTTGCCTCTAGATTGGGGCTTATTTCCAAGTTTTTGTTCCCAGAATGACTTTTTACCCTCCAAATTTGTTTTTATCTTGTAAATTCAACATTCACATTCAATTAAACATTAAATTTAACATTTAAATAATTTAATTTTATTTTGGAAATCTAGTTTGATCAGGCTGGCAAGGGAATTTTTTATGTGTGGCTGAAAGTTGTCAGCTGGGTTTTTTTATCCACTAATTCTTGTGGCACTAGGAAAGCTCAGTGGTTTGATAAATCTCAGAGGTTTTTAGCTACTGTCTTTTGTTACTGCTACTTTAGTTGTGCCTCAGATTGTTGTCACTGTTTTCAGGATGTGCTTCTGCTGTTCATGTAAGTGGTTGTTGAAGGGAGTTTTCAAATGCATTGAAACTCCTACAGAAGTGAACTGACTCTGTACTCTCGAGCAGTTCCACGTGTAATACTTTCTGACATTCAAAAGCCGTCAAATGCCTTTTAGGAGGTTTTACAAATGTTATTTAACCTCTTTTAGGATCCCACTTTACGAAATAAGCAACCTATTCCAGCTGCCTACAACAGATACGATCAGGAAAGATTCAAAGGCAAAGAGGGTAAGTGGATTGTAACGCTGCTTTTAAAACAAAACCAGAAAATACATGGGGAAGCGAGACAGGATTATGTATTATATAATATTGTATTACGATATATTTATATTCACATGTATTATATATAACATGTATCTATGTATACTACATACTATATATTTTTATATATCTATATTATATATTATACAAAACATATAATACAGTATCATATATCATTTAAAGTATATGGTAATATACAATTATATTCTATATTACATTATTAATTAGATGATATAACCATTGCGATTACTTTTCAAACGTAAGCGAAGTCCCAAAATAAGCTGGAACTGTTCCTAGAAACAGGTTTTCCCAGTAACAAAGCCTAAAAATATGATTTATTACAAATTATTTCTGTCTTGCCTCTGAAGACTCAAGCTGAAAGCTTAACACGAGACGTTCTTTTGGCGGGGCGGGGGGAACCCCATTGTTTGTTTGGGGTTTTGCAGAACTGCAAGCGTGACTGTTGGGTGTATGAAGTGAAATGGATTAGCTGCCCTCAAGCAATCACATCTGTGTTACAGGTTGCTTGCGTTAATTACAATAAATATGATTAGCTTGTTGTATCTCTTTAAATTAGAAAACAAACCAGTAGGAGCAGGAAGACTTTTCTTCCTTGTGGGGAGAAGATGGAAATTCTCTCTTACTTTAAAACAGGGTGGAAAGGTGATTTGTCTTTGTAACTTCAAGTTTTTCTTCTGTCCTCCTTTTCTTCAGTGTTTTGATTAGTAACAGCTTTAGTTACCTCTTTGGAGTTCGCTCTTCTGTTCCTTCTAGTTCTCTACTTCAGTGAAGCTTCCTCTGTGTGTGTGTTTCTAAGGGCTTTCTTTTCTGGCTGCAAGAACTTAGATGCTGCTGCTGAGTGCCGTTTTAAACGGTAGATGACCAGTTCCACTTGCATCTTGTAGAGGGTTTGGCTTTGTGCAAGGAAGCTCAGTTTGCTTTGTTTTTCTGGTTCAGGGAAACTGAATCACATTCATGTGCTGTACATACGAATTCTCAGATGTCTTCCTGGGACCATGCGCCTGAACTTGGCAGTTCCTCCTGTTTGGTTTGGTTGCATACAGAGTTAATTTTTGTATGTCAGCTTTTCTGGATGTGTTTAAAGAAATCTGTAGTTCAGGAATAGCACTGGTGTAATACTGAGTGAGGTAAGTGTAGGCTGGCAAATGCAAATTAGGTGTTTGAAAGAACGCATTTCAAATAAAAGATTGGCTTCAGAAAATTAATCAATACAGCATTTATGGGAGTTGCTTAGAATCAATAATTAACACTTTGATTTCTTAGGAGAGGACGTAGAGATATTTGAGGTCATCCTCAGCAACAGATGAGCTTTAGAAAAGACCAAATGGATCTAATTGAAACTCAGAGTTCAGGTAGTCTTCAAGTCCTGTAATTAGACATCAGTGTTTTCCTGGGCTGTTCAGCAAGTGCACTTGTTCCGTAAAGAATTTGTAGTTTAATTAATTTGTGGCCCCCAAATATTCAGTGGAGAAGTGAGATGGCAAGCAGAAATAGTGTATTTTCTGCAGAAAAATATTTCTTTTTTTTTTTTTACAGTAAGTCTAGTAAGAACTTGGAATTCCAGGTATTAGAGGGAAACTTGCAGGATTTGGGCTTTGGGGAAGGAAAGGAAGGATGGCGACTTCAGTTCTAGGTGCAATACGTCGCAGTCCTTACCCCACTGTGTTGACAGTGGTAATGGGTAGCACCTTACCTTTATGTGACTGTGTGTGTGGTTGGCTAGAGGTTATGAAAGAGAGGACACCATGATGCACGTTACAATGTCCGTAGTAGTGGTGTTGGTTAAAGATGGAAACAAAGCCGAGAGCGGTGATGTCTCTGTCTCCAAGCTGTTGTCTTTGTGTCTCACCTCCCTTTCCTCAGAGGTGTTGAGAATACAGGAAGGGTTCACAAGTGCTCTCTTAGTTGCATCTTGATTGTGGCTCCTTGTTTCTCTGCTGTTTCGTAGGTTGTTACGGAATTCATGAAGATTTAGAGTTCAGGCAGCAAAGATGTGAGCTGTTGCTTTAAATGTTTGTGTGGTTTAGTAAAGGGTTTCGCCACTTACAGACTTGTTCTCACCGTAAACAGTTAAAACCTTGTAGAGCTAAAATAGAACAAGTAGGAGTTTTAAGACATTATGCATTAAATAAACTGCTGAGTTGCAGCTGAATTTCTCTGCTGCTTGTGCTGGATCATTACTTCTGATGCGGTAGATCAGGATGCCTTTGTGGTTGACTTCTTTAAAATTTTAGTGGCAGATGGGACTCGCTTTGCTGCTAGAATGGTTTAGATTTGCTTTAACAGTAAATGTGAGAGGCTTGGTGATGGTGAGGCACCGTTGCTCAGGAGCAAATCATCAGTTGTGCCTCCAGCGTAACTGGTGCAGTGTCACCTGCTGGGCTTAGGCAGCCCTGAGTCAGGTTGGTAGTCTTCTCGCAAATGGGTGTCTTGCTACTGCAACTTTGGTTAGATGGGAGAGACGCGTCTTTTCCTTTGACAGTCCTAAGGTTGTGTGACGTGTGCCACAGGAAACGTTCTAGAATGCCTCTTGCAGGAGGACTTGTATGTCCTAGATACTCTCACGGTGGAAGAACATGCTGCTCGGCAGCACACCCATCGTGCTGGACTGTTCAAACGGTTTTGAGGTGAGGAGGTGAACTCCTTGCAAATTACTTTCCTTGAGTGCTGTTTCCTGCCCATTCATTTGGTGTGTGTTTCATACTGGCAGGCACTAATGGTGCCCTCTGTTCAATAGCATAGAACTCCCATCTGTGTTAGACGCTGTCTGCTTTTCACAGAATCTCATTGATTGGAAGGGACCTTCAAGGTCATCAGGTCCAACTTTTGACCCAACACTGCCTGGTCATCACTAAATCATGTCCCTAAGCACCAGGTTCACGTACTAGTTAAATACCTCCAGGGATGGTGATTCCACCACTGCCCAGGGCAGCCTGTTCCCATGCCCTTTCCTTTTGCAGTTTTATTCCTTTTTCATGTCCTTTTATTCCTTTCCTTTCCTTTCTATTAATCCCTTTAACTTTTTATTTTGTCCAGTTCTGGGCCTTTCAGTTCAAGAAGGACAGGGAACTGCTAGAAAGATGCCATCACAGAGCCTCACAGATGGTTGAGGTAGTGGAACAGCTCCCTTATGAGGAGAGGTGAGGAAGTTGAGTCTGTTCAGCTGGGAGGAGAATGAGAGGTGACCTTATTAATGTTTGTAAAGACACAAAGGGTGAGTATCAGGAGGACCTTGGCAACCTCTTCTCAGTTATGTCTAGTGATTGGATAAGGGGCGATGGGTGCAAGTTGCAGCGTAGGAGATTGCACGTGAACATACAAAAAACCTTGTTTACTGTGAGCGTGACAGAGCACTAGAACAGGCTGCCCCGAGAGGTTGTTGAGTCTCCTCTGGAGATATTCAAAACCTGCCTGGATGCGTTCCTCTGTGACCTGCCCTATGCGATACTGCTCTGGCAAGGAAGCTGGACTACATGGTCTTTCGAGGTTCCTTCCCATCCCTAAGATTCTGTGGTATGTGTCTTTGCTAGCAGCATTTTATCCATGCCATAGACCATCTTGTTCAAAATGCAGTGTTCCCTGTCTTCTTGAGCAAGATAGTTTTAAAATGCTTTTCGCGATTTAAAATTCCTGTGCCCAAATGTCATTTGATGCTTGGAAAAATATCCTAGAGTCATTCAGGCTGGAAAAGACCCTTGGGGTCATCAAGTCCAACAATCAACCCTACTGTTATATCCTCTCTTGTGTCTCAGTGTTTGATATTTAAATGCCTATTTATTGCTGTCTATGGTTGGCAGCTCAGCCAGTGGTGCAGGAACTTTGAGCTGATGTGCTTGTTCTAGGTACTTCACTGTTCAGCTTCACCACACCTTACCTTTGGTACCAGTGTTTTGGGTGGCTTTACCTTGGACTAGATGATCTTTTGAGGTCCCTTCCAATCCGTAATGATTCTATGATTCTACCTTCGGTCCTCCTTGTCACACGCTATTGTCTTCACTATTAATTGCAGAGTGTAAAATAGTGCTGGCATGATGATCTTGAAGATGTAGTGGTTTTGATGACGTTTTTGGAAGTAAAGTTTTTTTGCCCAGCTCAAAGCCCTAGAACTTAAAAACGTGTTTCAGGACCATCGTTTGCCTGCCGTAGTTGTTATCAAGGCTGCAGTGTAGCAGAAGCCAATCTTTATTAAAAGAGCCACAACAAACCAAAACAAATCAGTTGTCTTTAATGTAAATTCAAGAAAGCCCTGATTTCTCAGAAGACTGAAACCCACACGATTTCAGTCTGTTAATGGTGAAAATAATAGTTTGCCACATCTATTTCCTTCAGGAAAGCTTGCTGTTGCCCTCCTGCTGTTGTCTTTTTATGTTTGAATTATTCCTGTAACTGTGCTGTATTTTCAAACACAGCTGCAGGTTTTCAGCGGTTTGTGTAGCTTTTAATTGGCTGCGCTAAGGCGACAAGAGAGCAGTGAAGTTTTTGAACTTGAGGTGACTCTGGGCCATAATTTTTTTTTTCTCCTGTGCGTTTTGTAAGAAGATTTCTTTATGAAGTATTTCTCACTGTAAGCATTTTAAATTGTGTCATCTCTGTTTATGCAAGAACAGAAACGAAGACTGAGGGCTGACCACATTAATGTTGATCCATATGTGAAGGGTAGACGTCAGGAGGATGGAGCCAGGCTCTGCTCAGTGCCTTCCAATGATAGGACGAGGGACAGTGGGTGTGAGCTGGAACAGAGGAGGTTCCACATCAATCTGAGAAGGAACTTGTTCATGGTCAGGGTGACAGAGCCCTGGCAGGGGCTGCCCAGGGGGGTTGTGGAGTCTCCTTCTCTGGAGATGTTTAAAACCCGCCTGGACATGTTCCTGCGCAACTTGATCTGGAGAATCCTGTGGCAGCGGGATTGGACTAGATGATCTTTTGAGGTCCCTTCCAATCCGTAATGTTCTGTGATTCTTTGAACTGGTAGCAAAGTCCTGAGACTTCACTGCCTTGTTAAACTTCTGTTATTGCTCTCACTTTTAAAACTATAGGCTTTTTCTTTTCATTTCCTAGCAGAGAATGTGTGCAAGAGAGTCACGTTTGGAAGAAGACTCTAGTCTGTCTGTCTTTTCCAGCTTGGTGTGACCAACGTTTAGTACTGTACATTCACTTAAGTGCTGGACAACAAACAGATTCATTCTACAGGTTTTTTAATTAGTACTGTGAAAACTTTCAAGAACTTTGTGTTAAGTATTTATAACAGTTCAGTAATGATCTTAAAATTCTCTCCACAAATTTCATGTGTGTGTTGTGTGTGTATATATATATATACACACACACACATATGTAAACTAATTAGTGTCGCTCGGAAACTTCGGCATGGAAAAACTTTTCAACTTGTTAGGATGTAGCGCGGGGAAGGAGCGCTCATTAAACTCCTGTGTGGAATGAAATTTGGCATCAGGGGTTTATTTACCATGAGTGTGAAGTAGTGAATCATTTCCAGGCAGTCTGCAGAGCTATTGCTGTCTGGGGTTTGAAGAGTATACAGCTGAAAAAAGAAGTGGTTATTCAATCTTTTTTATCCAGAATTCACACGAAGTCTATAACTAGAGCTCTTCAGTGTTTCAGAGGCAAAGTCTTTTGTTCTGTTGCTGTTTGCCTAGACTTCCTTCCAGAAGGTCAAGTTACTTTCAAGTCTTTTAGAAAAGCTGTTACTATTTTGATATTCACAGAATCACAGAACATGAGGGATTGGAAGGGCCCTCGAAAGATCATCTAGTCCAATCTCCTGCCACAGCAGGGCCACCTAGACCAAGTCGTACATGAGCATATCCAGGCGGGTTTTAAACATCTCCAGAGAAGGAGGCTCCACAACCTCCCTGGGCAGCCCCTTCCAGGGCTCTGTCACCCTCAATGTGAAGAAGTTCCTTCTCATATTGATGTCCTCTTATGTTCCAGCTGACACCCATTGGCCCTTGTCCTATCGTAATGTGTCAGTGCTTAAGTTTGCACCCAGACTGGATGACTAGAGTGTATGATTCTCTTGACATCCTTTAGGTCATCATATGGCAAGACTGTGATTGTGATAATGTGTGATGGCTGGAGGAGAAAAGATGTTCCTAATGTTAACTGATGGCATTTTGGAGTGTTGTAATTGATTCTACGGTCATAGTGAAGTGTTTAAGTCTCTTTTTAGATGTCCTTTTAAAGGCATTTATTGATGGTGCTTTTAGCAATGCTTATCTGTTTAAAAACTAACTACGTTTGACAAACAGAGAACATTATAATACGGTTTGCCCCAGTATGTGCTGTTGGGCTTTGCTTGCGTTCTTTACTCCTTAGCGTAGACCTGCGTTTGAAGTATTCCGTAAGGACTGGTTTCTGCCTGCATTGGGGGTGTGTGTGACAGCTTTGTTGTGGCTTTGTTGCAGAATCCATATGTATTGAAGCGTCTCAAGTAAGTGTTTTTAACAGGTGTTCTACATCTAGAGGGTAGGAAGATGCTGCAGAGACATCTAGACAGGCTGGGTCAATGGGCAGAGGCCAACGGGATGAGATTTAACAGGACCAAGTGCAGGTCCTACATTTTGGGCACACTAGCCCGCCACAGCTGCAGACTGGGGAGTGAGTGGCTGGAGAGCAGCCTGGCAGAGAGGGGACCTGGGTGTACTGGGTTGACAACCAGTTGAACATGAGACAGCCGTGTGCTCAGGTGGCTTGAGAGGCCAATGGCATCTTGGCTTGTGTCAGGAATAGTGTGGCCAGCAGGACTATGGACGTCGCTCTCCCGCTGCACTGAGCACTGGTGAGGCCTCCCCTTGAGTGCTGCGCGCAGTTCTGGACCCCTCACTTCAAGAAAGATATTGAGGTGCTGGAGCAGGTCCAGAGGAGCAATGCGGCTGGTGAAGGGACTGGAAGGAAAGTCTCCTGAGGTGAGACTGAGAGAGCTGGGGGTTGTTTAGCTTGGAGGAGACTCAGGGGGAACCTTGTCACTCTGTACAACCACCTGAAGGGACGTTTTAAACAAGTGGGGGTCAGGCTGTTCTCCCAGGCAACTAGGGTGAGAGGGCATGGCCTGAGGCTGCACCGGTGCAGGTTCAGGTTGGATGTTAGGAAGCCCTTCCTCACAGAAAGGCTGATCAGACAGGTGTTGGAATGGATTGCCCTGGGAGGTAGTAGAGTCCCCATTCCTGGAGGTGTTTAAGAACAGACTGGATGTGGCACAGGGTATGGGACAGCCTTTAGATTAATGTTTGCTGAGGGCACGTCCTCTGGTTCGCCAGGTTGCTGTTGTGCTCCTCTTTGCTGTGGCCTGTGGTTCTTTTTCTAGCCCACCTCTGCTTTTGAGCAGCTGCATCAGGTCAGCCACTGCACTTGGAGAAGGCTCTGGAATAAGTGCCTCTTCGCTCTTTTGCTCCAAGCTGCATTAACCGGGCTGACACTCTCAGCACTGGTTAAGTGGGAATGTAGCTGCAAGTGCAGAGTCCCTGATGTTTGTGTTCTGCTTTGCACAGGCTGTACGCAGCGAGTCTTGCTCCGGGTACGTGGCCAAGTGTACAAACTATTGAAAACTCACCCAAAGGCACCAAAGTGCGAGTGGCCTGGCTCTCGTTTCTAGCAGTGTTTGTTTCTGTGGGGGTGAGCAGACTGGTATTCATAGTGAACCTGAGAGATTTGCACTGAATCAGCTGTTTCTTGAGAAAATAATCTTAGGGATTGGAAGGGACCTCGAAAGATCATCTAGTCCAATCCCCCTGCCACAGCAGGATCACCTAGACCAAAATAACGTGTCTGCTGCTGTTATCTCTCATTTACCAGTTACTTGAGAGCTTGAGGCAGGAAACCTGAGAGCCAGTAGGCAGTTTAGGAGCTGGTGTTTTATACTCATTCCCACCCTATCTGCAGGTAGCAGACCCTGGGGTCTCCAGCAGACCTCCTGGAGGCTGCAGTAACTGATTACAGGAATGTAAGTGGGTGCCTCTGTTCTACTACGACCATTTAGCATCTCTTAAGGTTACACTAATAAGGGAAAGTACTGTGCCGTTATTTACAGATTATCACAAGAGTTTGTTTTATTACTTGAGTAGCTCTAAAATTGGATTGGAAGGCCTATGTAGCTGCTGGAAATGTTCAGCAGGCAAGAGCACCTGCTCTGATGCTTGAGGGAAGAGGCTTTTCAGGCTCCTGGTTGGTTGTTCCCCCTGCTAGGAGAAAGGGTCAGTGTTCGGTTGGGAGCAGGAAGCTGGGGAGGGCCAGAGCTGTGGTTAGTGGCTCTTGTGGCTCATTAAATGAACCAGGGCAGATTTTATGAGAGACCTGGGGAGACTTCTGTGAAAGATGAAACTGCTGGTGGTTGAGCAGAGGTTTGTTCCCTGCCAGGTGCCTGTCTCCCCTTTGATTTGTTTTTCTAGTTGTGCTGCTGGCTCTGTGAGCCTTTATTCCCTTTGCAGTGCTGATGGAGACTTGGGTTAAGGTTTTTTAATTAACTGAGAAGGAATGCAAAGTTTTAAAGACTTAGAAAAAGAGCCCAGTAGAAAGAAGTAACTGAAGTAGGGAGCAAACATGGAGAATTAATTACAGAACCAGAAAGAAACTGTGACAGACACGGCACAATGGGGACTGTTGCTGTGCTGGTCTGGTTAAGGGGTGTCTTGCATTTCTTTGGAGTTGGTGAAGAACATCTGCTTGAAACAGTTGGAGATTCTCCATGTCACAGGCAAGAGGAACCCAAAATACTAAGTTTGGAAAGGTGAAAGGTTTATCTGTTGGTGACCTTCTAAAATCCACAGCCAACTGTCAGCCTGGATTGTATTCCTCTGATTTATGCCACTCTGGTCAGCAAAATCGTCTGTTCACCTTAGGGGAACGCTACCAAGTATTCAGCAAAGCTCCAGGCACCACCTGAAATATTAATACACTCCTTGTCCAGAAACAGCGACCTACATAGTCACAAACTGTTAACTACGTGAGTGTTTGGAGGTGCAACGTCACTCTCTTCAGCTCAGGTTCAGCTGTGTGAGCCGTGAGCTGAAACTTGAGGTGTAATTGTATCTGGAGGTTGGCGAGAGAGGTAGTGAGCAGTATCAATGGATAAAGGAAAGCTAGCCTTTTATTTTGCTGCTTCTGGTAGGGAAGTCTGTGTTCGTGTCTGTCTGCACCTGCGTTTTGCTTTCTCAGAGTCAACTACACGGAGTCAACTACACAGAGTCACAGCCCAGAGGTTCCTGAGGTGTAGACAGATTCTTGATAATCATGGCTTGATTGGTGATTTTAAATATGAACTAGTTAAGTGTTTGGTTGGTGGGGTCAGTTGACAGTAGGTGCACAAGGCTAGAGAATTGATGCGGCAACATTGAAGAGCTCACTTCAGAGTGCTGAGAATAGGAGAGAGTAGGAGGATCCAAAGGCAAACAGTCCAGTGGCGGGTGGTTTAGTCACTGAGCACTTGCAGGCTTCTGGCATTTAATCAGCATCCATTCATTCTGATTAAAAGTATCAGAAAAGCCCCGAAAAACCCACCCACAGCAACCTTTTCCTCGCCTTTAGTCTGCATAGTGTGAATGCGTGCGTACTCCATCTCTTGTATCTTCTATGATTATGCTGTTGCTGTTCTGTGTTCCCACAGTAAATTTCTCACGTTAAGTGGTCGTGGGTTTATAGGCAGCGTGTAAAGTGTTTTCCTCTGAAGTGTCTCTTTCTTTTAACACAACTACAGATTGAGTGTGTTGCATTATGATATCTTCTGTGGATGGGCAGTTGGTCTCCATTTTGTATTGAAAAGCATTTCTGAGACTAGGATTGGACTTGGATGATCTTTCGAGGTCCCTTCGAGTCCCTAATGCTCTGTGATTCTGTGTGATTCGATGACCGCTTGCACGTCACGATGTGTTCTCACAAGGGTGTTGACAAGGTCCCTGAAGTGGTTTACATGATTTCATGCAGCAGAAAGCAGCTCACTGATTACAGAAAGCAGAAAGAGCAAATGGCCCTCAGTCAGAAGAAAACAGAACCACAGAACACTAGGGATTGGAAGGGACCTCGGAAGATCATTGCAGATTTCCTCATTACTACCCAGGTTTTGTGTTGTGAGCAGGACCTAAGCCACTACCCAATGCAAGATGCATTCTTGCTAAGAATAATTTCAAAGATATTTTTAGTGTTGCATGTCTAGTCATGATGTTCTGATGGTCACAGTGGTTTAAGAGGGACTTGTTTCTTTTGCAGAAACTGAAGGCTTTAAAATCGATACCATGGGCACCTATCACGGGATGACTCTGAAGTCTGTAACGGTGAGTTGAAAGTCTTCTCTTATGGCAGTGTACCTGTACCTAGCTCGCTATCTTGTCAGCCTGGCCTAGGGTCTGGAAGGTCACTTGGTTTGACTGGCAGAACTGATGGAAGTTCTTCTCCGTGACAAGATCAGACACATTTTGATTTGGTCTGCACATTCTGGAGATTTCTGCTGTAGGGATTTGTCTGTGGTAGGAAGGTGTGCTGGCAACGTTCTGCTGGCAGGTTCTTTGTGTGGCATTTGCACCCTTTTTGTGCTCAGATGTACTAAGATACCCAGATGTTTGCTGGCCTTACGCCTGTCTATCAAGAAGGTGCTTCGTCATCACAAGCGATAAGATTATACTAACAGAACAGAAGTGATAGAGCTCAGGTTTGGGGTATCTGTTTCCTACTCTGCAGTTAACGCAAGTTTATTTAGTGGTGGAAGAATTTGACCCCTACATCACTGCTAAAGCTTTCTAGTCTAGTGAAATGGACTTTTTACGATGCTGTCAGTGGAAATTGCTGCGTATACAGATGAGAACTTGTAAGGTAGGGTAGATGGTTGGACTCGGTGATCCCGGGGGTCTTTTCCAACCAGAGTGATTCTGAGAGACTCTCAAACACATTCCTGGGTTTTTTTGGCCAATATTTTCCTGCTTTTGTGGGATTGGTCTGAATACTCTCAAGAAAATGCTGTTTTGGTCTGCTAGTAAGGAGGACAGATGCTGCAAAACTATTGTGAAGCCCTCATTAAAGTTTTTGCCGTCTGCATACCTGTATGAGTCTGATGAATGGCTTGCACAAAGCACTTTCCTAAAGCCATGCACTACTTTCAGTATGTACTCCTAATTTAAAAGTTAACTATTGCCTTGAATGTAAATAGCTTAAAAATGTTTTTGTCTTTTTAATGTTTGATAGAAGTTCTTGCCTCAGTCTGTCATTGCCAACCTTCTTTGGTTAAAGAAGGACTTTGGACTTAGATTCCTTCCCTTGAGACATTTAATTTGCTTAGTTCTAAACAGTGTTTCTAGATCAATAAAATACTGGTTGGGTGGAGGAAGAAAATAACCTGCTATGTTTGATATGTTGGTCTTGAACCTTGCACACATCAAGGGCTGTTTTATGAGGGGTTCAAGCAGTGTTGTAGCAGCAGACCCAGTTTTCTGTGGTGTAGTGGATCTGTTTCAAGTGCTGGTGGCTAGAAATGACTTTGACAGTAGGTTCTGTTGAAATTGTGTTGGGCGGAGTGTAAAGACAGAAGAAGAAATTCAAGATGATAGTCAGGTGGAAATGTTGCGATGTTTTGAGCTTGTCGGTACAAAACCGTAGAAGTGAAGGCAGGGGGATTGGACTAGGTGATCTTTGAAGGTCCCTTCCAATCCCTAATGTTCTGTGGTTCTGTGAAGGGAAGCACAGGAAGTCTAAAAGTGGAAGTTTTTGCAAGGTCATTAGAAGTAGTTGAGGTTTTTTGTTATCGAGATCCTAGGTCATGCATTTTTGAGTTCTCAGGTAGAGTTATTAATTTGTTCTTACTAGTTTCTTACATAGCTTATGAAATTACTACTAAATGTTTTTGTGAGACAAATGAGAATTTTGTGGAATAACTAAGTTATGTGCATGACTGCACATGAAGCATCATCTGGTGTAATTAGAAATATTAAAATTCCATCTGTCATTTGGTGTTTCTCAAAGACAGAGCTTGTTAGGGGTTTTTTGAGCCTTATTTTCCAGACTGTTAAGAAGGTGCCCTAAACGTTTAGCTCATTCATGAATTGCTGTGACATACTGGCTTTGTGTTTCAGATGGGGCAGAAATAAATCTGTTAATTGTGTGGCACAGAAATATTCATCTATTTTCTCTAAACTTTGTCCAAATGAGGGACCAGATAGTTCTAAGCAACAGACTTCAGACAGTTTTGTATAGAGTGCTGAATCTCTTACCAGTCAGCGTGTCTCCTCTCAGGCGACACATGGGCCAGTGTATTTTGGTTTCCTGCGTTTATTTTTGGGTTGGTTTTGGTTCGTTTGTTTGTTACTATTTATTTGTGTTGGGCAAAACTGGGAAATAATTTACTTCCCTGGACATTTAATGGAGAATTATCTTGTACTAATCAATGTGGAAGACACAACATCAGAATTGCATTCTGCCTACATGATGTCATCTGCTGTCCTCCTGGTATTGGTATAGTCCCTCTTGGGAACTTATTAAAGGCATTGAAGGTGTTGGGTTGCTCTTTGCTACCGGCTGTCTTTAAGCTTCACATTTCTGATTTCCAGATGAATGGTGACAATTGAAAGATTGACTTGGTATGCCATTGTTCTCTTTGCCTTAGCTTGTTCCTCTGTTCCTTCCATGGCATTTGTGGTCATTCGTGTGTGTGTATGTGAAAGCCGTCAGATTTGGTCATATTTGGTGATACTGGCTAAACAAATCGTATTGCGAAACAAGCTTTCAATTCCCACCCGAGTTGTCTTTTTCTAGTGATTCCAGTGAAAGTTCATCTTTTCCTGTCTTCTTACTTTTGCTTCAGTTTTAACTGTGGTTGTGAGTTGCGTATTGGAAGAGCTTGTTTATCCTAATGTGGTGGTTAACATTTATTGGCAATACCATCTACCTCAACTTCTGTGCTCCGCTTCGCTGGGTTCGTTCGGCGTTCTTGTCGCATATTGTACCTTTTTATCGTAATTTGAGTGGAACGATTTGTTCTGATGGTTAGTCTTCTCTTTAAAAGGTTAATGCAGCCATTAGCTTCCAAAAGTTCTGACCTTGTTAAGCAATTGCCAAAAAACCCACCAACCCCTCGGTAGACATTAGCTTATTATCTAAAGTGTGAACCATGACCCACTGCCTGGGGTTGCCCACCTGCTTCTTACATAAAACCTGTGAAGAGCTTTTACTTACTTGGTGTTACATTCCCTACATGTCTTCTGCTTTATTGTACTCCTCTGCAATGGTTTTTACGACACGTGTAAAACACAAAGTGTGCTTTGTGTTTGTTCTCGCTCAAGTATGAGTCGTCCCGGATGCTCGTTCTTTTTAACAGCCAAACAAAAACTTGGTCGTCTTAACTGCTTTTCTTTTCATCAGCAACGTTGGAAAGTTCCTTAGCATTCAAAACTTGTGCCAGAACAGATGGTGAATGGTGGGCCTTTTCTGAAGTCATGTCAGCTCCAGTAACTTGTGCTGCTGGCAGTTCGCGATTGGCACACTTTCTCTTCGGAAGGACTGGCTTATTCAATTAATTTTTATTGTGAAGGCATACTCATCGGAATGTTTTTTCTAATACCTGTGGCACCTTCTATTCCACTGGATTTATGATGGGTTGGAAATGAATAAGCTAGCGGTGGTAGTTCTTGGTAACTACTTACACAGAATGACAGAACATTAGGGGTTGGAAGGGACCTCAAAAGGTCATCTGGTCCAATCCTCCACCAGAGCAGGATCCCCTAGATCAGGTTGCACAGGAACATCGCCAGGTGGGTTTTAAACGTTACCCAGCACTTCATGCTGCACAATGTGCAGCATGGTTTTTAGGAACCTAAAGGTCTACCTGCTGGCCTCATTTCAAACCATACTCCCCTATATAGCAGAGCAACTGCTGACTTTTAAGCAGGAAAGTTTGCTGTTTGAGAGAGATTAAGTAAGAGCTGTTGAAGAGAAGTATGTTAGTATTTTTGTACCACGCAGGGTGTGAGGGAACACTGAGAGAGAATCTTAAGCTGATGCTTCTCAACATGTTCCTCCTTACTGCTGTAAATTTGACAAGGTCAGACCATTAGCCTTTTGCTTTTCTAAAGGCTTGTTGTTTTCAAGAGTTTTCCAAGTTTTCTGAACTTGGAATCTAAGCCAGTGTCACCTAGTGTGTCAAGGAGTTTTACTGCGAGACGGATTTAACCAATTAGTGTAGTTCATGTCCTAACGTCCTTCACGTCCATCCACATGTTCCGCAGCGTCAGCAGGCATTTTAAAGTCCAGTTCTCTGTTCCACGTGCTTCCAAGCCAGTTCTCCATTTCCAAAGGTCCAATTTCTATGACTACGAACAGGAGGAGAAGCCTCTTCATTTGAGGAAACCATGGAATTCAGTTGAAACCTTCCCCCCGCTGATCCTTGAGGTACCCCTCTCTCTCTTTTTTTCACCACGTTTCCCAGACGAGATTGCTGCCACGTTCAGCACTTGGTGACATGTGCGTCCTCTCTGAACACAAAAAGTCAAGTGAAAAAGGAAGAGGAGCCAAAACCCCCAAATCAGCAGCTTCTGTTTGTTCGCAGAGCAACTTGGCTTTGCAAGTGAAAAAACAAGTCACACGTTGCTACAGCAACCTCCCAAAGCCTCAGGGAAAAGGTTTCAAAGTATGACACAGTGGAAGCCTAGGAAGTGGGTCTGACCTTCTGTGTATAATGCAATTGCATTTTGGACTGCTGGTTTCTGTATCTAGAGTCTGTGAATGTTTACACTGCTTCTACAGGTCGAGGTGACCAGGTCAGAATAAATGAGCTATCTGCTCCCACGTCAGGATGCTGGAGAAGGTGCTGAGCATCTGATGAAGCTGGCATTTGTAGCTCTGTGCAGAAGGGCAAGCAACAGAACCCTTCGTAGTACTGCAGCTAGGCCCTTGGAGGAATCCCTTTGTTAGCTTTCCTAATTGCTAGGAAGGTTTTTAACTTCTGTTTTCTTAGTGTACATGGCTGCTGAAGCTCAGAAACTTACTTGGAATGGAAGTAAGTAATGGAACCCATTGGCCATCATTTGCACTAGTAAGGGCTAGAACCAACTCTTCTTTCTCCTACTATTAACTTATTTATTTGCAAGATGGATACAGCAGCTGTTCTATAAATATGAGAAGGAACTTCTTCACAGTGAGGGTGATGGAGCCCTGCAACAGGCTGCCTTGGGAAGTTGTGGAGTCTCTGTCTCTGGAGACGTTTAAAACCCGACTGGATGTGTTCCTGTGTGAGTTGATCCTGCTGTGGCAAGGGGATTGGCCTGCATGATCATTCGAGGTCCCTTCCAATCCCTGATGTTCTGTGTTTCTGTGATTTATGTATAGAGGTATCTTGTCCGTTTTGGGGCTACACTTGAAGAATCAGTGTTGTTAAGGTTTCAGTTGCAGCACCTGGCTTGTTGCAGACTCCAGTGCAAGTTTTGGCAGTGTATTAGATGTGTAAGTTACATTTCTGTAAGGAGTTCTGTGTGAGTTTTCAGTGCTTCTGGGTTCAGTGAGACTTCAGTTAATTTGTAGGAAAAACATTAACATCCATCTTTACAGTGTGAACTGCCAGGCTTTAGAGCAAGCTCTGAATTGTAAAATTACCCAGAGTAAACATGTGAGACTGCCTGTAATTAAAGCAAACATTGCATTTCAGTCAACACAAGCACATTCCATAGACCCAGCAGAAGAAAACTAATTAAAAAAGGTCCCTGTATAAGCTACGGTACAAACAAGCTGAATTTCAGAAGACTTGAAAGACTGGGTTAGCACCACTAAGGGCAGCAGCATTTTTCATCTATTTGTGGTCAGTATGAGATGTTGGGCAGTAACTAATCAAAGAATGATGTTGTTATTGTCCTCAGTATCTTTTGAGTGTCGTATAGTCTCAGAATGGGCTGGCCAGGGGGGTTGTGGAGTTCTCTGGAGATGTTTAAAACCCACCCAGCTATGTTCCTGTGTGACTGGATGTAGCTGATCCTACTGTGGTGGGGGGATTGGACTGGATGATCTTTCAAGGTCCCTTCCAATCCCTCATGTTCTGTGACTCTGTGATATTCACACTGATTTTCAAAGTATTAGTGTGTAGTAGAATGAAAGGCAGTGCTGAGTTTCTGACTGATTAAAGGTGGGCCATTGAAAAGGAAGCATGTTGAGGTGGAAGTAGTCACCATGGTGTGTGCTTGTATATGAGACGTATTTTTGTAAAAGATGATCGATATGCTTCAGTCTCAGTAGGTAAATCCACAGGATCTTTTCTGTCTAGTTTATCACGAGGAGTTAAGATTGTGATTCACAGGATCACAGCACATTAGGGGTTGGAAGGGACCTCAAAGGTTCATCTAGTCCAATCTGCCCACCACAGCAGGATCACCTAGATCCCGTTTTCAGCAGTATAGGGTGGAATTCGATGTTGTTCTCCTGTGCACAAATAACACCTTCAAAAAATAAATGACTGTGTCTTCTCTGTTAGATAGGAAAGAGAGAAAGAGAACCAGTTTTCCACGTGTCATAAGTTTTCTGTGTCATGCCCTAACTCATTAAAATATTTGAGAGTAGTGGTATTGATGGGCGAGTCAACAAAACAACAGGCTCTTTGAAAGCTTTTCAAACAGGCTTTGAAGTGGAGCTTGATTCTCCTGCAGTCTGTGCATAGGCTGGTCATTCTTCTCCACGTCAGCGTAACAGCAGCCAGCCTGCGCCCCCGCTTTCCTCCACGGGGCCAGCAGCATTCTGTGCACACAGTGTTCAGCTTTTAACCCTTGAGAGGAAGCAGGAAAACCTGAGCAATTGTGTGTGAGACGCACGTTCTTTAGACAGTGCGGAAGGTAGGGTCCTCTTGTTTTCATGACACACATTTTTATAGTTGTGTTTATTTTAATTCAGACATAACCATGAGATTCTCAGCCCAGGAAGGTGAAGGACAAGAAACTCAAGAAATCCTTGAGCTGGAGAACTGGATGATTCCCCAGAGCAGTCTGCCAGCACCCTTACGTTGCTTTGAAGTGGCAGACTGGCGTTGTTTTTAAGTCACAGGAAGCTCGTCTATGTCTTTGTATGACTTGAGACTTAATATTGAACATACCGATTGGATTCCAGATTCCATCTGTTTCCTAACCTTTGTGAGTCAGTAATGGTGTGTTGTGAGTTTCTTGGAGGTAAAACATTCTGATTTTCTTCTAAAGCGTAAAAGCAATTGTGTGTGTTTGCGACTATATGAACATATTAATCTTCAGTACTTCCTAGTCAAAGGATGACCCTTTGTCCAACATACTTAGTGCCATTTATCTAAAGCATTTGGTAAATTGGAAGAAATGGGTTGCTGGCTTGGAGCACAAGTGGTATTTTTACAGGTACACTCTCTTGGTTAGATTTCACGCGCGAACAGTAACTCAGCGTGGTTTTGTTTTGCCTTACGTGACTGTTGCGTTGGGTAGTTTTAGGAAGTGGAACTATTCGGTTGGTTTGCTGCTTTAGGGGGCTTAAGGCATATTGCTGGATTTACTGTTCTTGTGCTTTCTGCTCTCTGAGGTTAAAAGCAGGCAACGCTGTCCCTTCACAAACGGTGTTTGATTGGGCTTTGTGCATAAGCACCAGAGTCGCTTTTAAGGGTCGGTTGAAATGTGAAGCAGACTAGGCAGAGTGATGTAGCCAAGGGATAGGATTGCTCTTAGCTAGCTGTCAGTTCAGTTACTGTGGATTCGTAGAACCTTTAACGTAGATGTATTTGTTTTTAATTCTGGGCTTCTCCATGGGGATGGCAAGTAATGAGGAGGGGGTTTTGTTTTTCTCTCTAATCACCTCAGTCTGTTTTGCACCTGAGATAAGGGTGTCTCTACTCCCTTGACCTGGAGGAGAATGCAGTTGATGAGTTAGAGGTTTGTTATTAACCGGCTCAGTGATGCCATTGTAAGGAGGCAAAGAAAAGACACTGCCTGCCCTTCCCTCCTTGGCAGGAGTAACTTGAGGGTTTCCTCTGCCTGGCCAGCAATTTTCATAAACATTGACAGAGACACTGACTTTTCTATAGTTTTATTGAAATTGGAAAAGCTGCACAACATGCTGTGGAAGAAGGAAACTTAATAAAGAAGGTCACTAGCAAATCTATTACTGAGTGAGGGTGAAACTTCTCTCTGTTTACTTTAGAATAAGGAGAGATGTAAGGGTGCATCGTGCATCAGTCCTACTTCCTAGTTCTCTCTGGAGCCATTGATGTAAATCGGGCAAAGAAGAGGGAACTGAGGGGTGACCTCATTAATGCTTGTAAATATGTGAAGGGTGGATGTCAGGAGGATGGAGCCAGGCTCTATTCAGTGCCATCTAATGGTAGGACAGGGGGCAATGGGTGTGAGCTGGAACGTAGGAAGCTCCACATCAGTAAGAGAAGGAACTTCTTCACACTGAGGGTGACAGAGCCCTGGAAGGGGCTGCCCAGGGGGGTTGTGGAATCGCCTTCTCTGGAGAGGTTTAAAACCCACCTGGCCATGTTCCTGTGTGACTGGATCTAGGGGATCCTGCTGTGGCAGGG
>JAOXOE010000698.1:4454095-4479880 GCA_028565055.1 Phoeniculus purpureus
TTAGGGGTGACCTTGTAGAGTAGGGTTGATGGTTGGACTCGATGATCCCAAGGGTCTTTTCCAACCTGAATGGTTCTGTGATTCCACCTGAAGCAGACACACAGAGAATTTAAAACATTTAAAGCAAATAGTAAACAAAGTTTGCAGAATCACAGGACGTGAGGGATCGGAAGAGACTTTGAAAGATCATCCACAGCAGGATTCCCTAGATCCAGTCGCGCAGGAACATGTCCAGGCGGGTTTTAAACGTTCTCTACCTCATTCAGGTAAACTTGTTATATCCCTTTTTTTACTGCATTGAAGCGGAGTTAGACTTCTAGCTAGAAGCTCGAATGAAAATCCTTCGTTTTCTTGCTGTATGGGGAAAGAAAGTGAAAGAAGTCATCAAAATGAGTTTAATGAGATAAATGATTACTGCACTCTTCTTAACATAAACTCTTTCTGTGTTGTAGGAGAGGGAGCAAGTAGCTTAAACATGAGCTAGAAAACAGTAGAAACATTCAGAGAATGGAGTGTAGACATTTTGTTCCTTAATTGCATATTTCATCATACAAGCTGTCCCTCCTGCTTCTGAAAGCTGTGTAACAAACTGTCAGGAAAACAGTATGTGGATACCAATGATTGTAGAAGCCTTTGGCTGTCTCAACAGTGATTCAAGTATATTTATAGCTTCATCTTATACCCAAGCATGAGTGCAATTTGTTTTAAACTTATGTTGGACCATTGAAAATAGTTTTTAATTTAATGTCTTGCACTCCTCACTAGTATTTTAACTAGTAAGAAGTTTGATGGACTGAACTCATAGGCATTGTACCGTAATGCTGCCAAGCTTGAGCAGATTGGCATCATGCATGAGCTCCAAAGTGGAGTACCCGAGAGCCTGTTTGGCTGCCAAACTTTGTGATTCAAGCGCCAAACTATTTAAGGGTTCGTTATTAGTCTCTTGGACCGAACCCAGAAGCCAGTAGCAGCATTGTGAACTAGCCAGAGATGGTAAAGTCCAAACGGTCCAAGTACATTGCAGTCGAGCTTTGGAGTGGGGAAGGCAGGGAACAGCTCTCAGGTCCTCTCCAAGAGGATGGACTGTATTCTTGGCCAGCATTGCTTGAGGGGAGGGGAGGCCACTTACAGGATTGCACATCTTCCCAAACTGAGTAGACTTGAGTAGTAGCTGGCTTTGAACACTCTGGTGGTTTAAAACTTGTGCTAGTATGTAAAACTTGTGTGTTTTCAGCATCAGTCAGGTGGCTTTCAGCTGGTCTAGCATCTGTGGCCCGTGTTGCTGGAAGGGAGCAGGCAGGTGTGTGTGAAAGAGAGCGCAATGGGTATTGAAAACCACTCCCAGAGACTTTCTAGGGCAGCTAGCTTCTCTGTGTCACATGAACACCAGGAGTCATCACATAAACGCAGTGGGTGCCCTTTCAGTCATCTCTTCTGCAGAGAGCTACTGTTTTTACACACGGTTGCATTCCCCAGAAGTAGGCATTTCTGCAGCTGGAGGTGCGTTACGACTGCACAAATCATTATCATACCTCAGACGCAGCAGATTGCAAAAAAGATAGCGGAGGGTCACCAGAAAAACGGCGAAGAGGAAGTCCTCATACCCATACTAGAGCCCCTAGTGCTGGCAGAGAAGGCTGGGTCAGTGCAAACTAGTCTGTTAACGTCTAAGTTCCTGCACACAACCAGCTTTAGGGCTGCCAGGAGTGCTCAGTAGTATGATTTGTCATTTCTTTACCAAGGGAAAGGTCCTGCTGTGATCTCTGTGTTGTGCATGGTATGAAAACTAGGCTGTAAGAATGAGGGAGCACTAGAAAGGTAAAGTGATCCTAAGGATAAGAGTTGACTTCTTTCTCAGCTGCTTTCCCATAAAAAGTGAAGTCTGAAAACCATAAATATAATCAACTTTATTAAATAATAAAAGTACATCAAATATTTGTATTTTATCCAATTAAAAAGTCCCAGTCAAACAGAAAACTCATCACAGTTCTGTCATTTGCTCCTAAGTCAGAGGTGGGTATTGCTTACCCGGGTGTTGCTTACCCGGACACTGTGACAAACAGTAATCACCTGAATCTGATGCGACTCTGCTGTAGCTCTTGGAAAGAAGCTTTCAAAGTTCTGTTTGGTAGAAAACTGGAAACCTGTAAATAGTTGTAACCTACTTCTCAGCATTTGTTTTCAGTGGTACTTGTTGTGGCTTTAATTTTTAACACCGCTTAGATCTTGTTCTTGCCCATACTGCTCTCTCGATCTCTCATTATGACAGAATCACAGAACATGAGGGATTGGAAGGGACTTCCAGAGATCATCCAGTCCAATCCCCCCGCCACAGCAGGATCTGCTAGATCAAGTTGCACAAGAACATGTCCAGGCAGCCTTCCCCATATAAAGTAGGATCTGTGGCTTAATTTCCTCTAGCAGACCCATTTTCCCTTGAGTGATTCTTTTTCCTGACAGGCAGGAAGAGAGCAAAATCAGAAGAGATTTAGTGGCTTTTCTCCCTCTTTCCACACAATGGAACATTCTCCAGCACTATGTTGAAAGACTTCAAGTTCCATTTTCATATTTGTGGTCAGCCTTTGAGTTACCTTGGAATTATGTAAGAAAACTAATAGCAGGTTTGATGAATTGGCTTGAAGGTACCAAGGTGAACACTGCTTGACATCAGAATTTAGGAGCTTGCCCTATGACTTCGAGAGTACTTTTAGTCAGCTCTTGAAGAGAAGCTAGTTGAATCACAGAATCACAGAACATTAGGGATTGGAAGGGACCCCAAAGATTGTCTAGTCCAATTCTCACCACCACAGCAGGATTGCCTAGATCCAGTTGCACAGGAACATGGCCAGGTGGGTTTTAAACGTCTATGGTTGAATTGAGAACACCGCTTACATTTCTGAAGTGAAGTACACAGTGGCGGTCTTCTGCACTTGAATCACAGAACATTAGGGGTTGGAAGGGACTTTGAAAGATCATCTAGTCTAATCCCCCTGCCAGAGCAGGACCAATTAGACCAAGCTGCACAGGAACATACCCAGGCCTCCCTCCTAACCCAAAGAAGCGACCTTCCCAAAATTGGACCTATGTTAAGGTTGCCCTTTCTTAGTGGTTTTTAGTTCATTGGCAGTGTCCTGCTGAACTTTAAGAGTGACATTGCTAAGAGGGTGTTCATCACAGAACATTAGGGACTGGAAGGGGCCTCGAAAGATCACCTAGTGCAATCTCCCTGCCAGAGCAGGATCACCTTTGAAGAGGCATATAGTAAGTTTTATGGGGTACTTGAAGGTAAAACTGATCTGCCCTTTGTGCATGTCCTTAGTTTTTCATTTTATCACAATTCTGGGTAAGAAATCATTACACTGAGAGGAACTGGAGTTGTAACTGCGTTTGTTTAAAAAATACCATTTTAGTGTGGGAAACACGATCGATGATATTTTATTGGCACAGAAATCAGCAGTGGTACCACCAAAGTGTGCATGCTTCTTACTGCACAGTAACACAAAACCCCTTCATATACCGTCATTTTTTCCCCCTCAGGTTTGCTTGGAAACCCTTTTGGTTGTAGTTTCATGATACCAGTGTTACCAAGAGCTATACCTTTTGTTTTCTTGTAACTTAAAAAAATAGTTTGCAGACTCCACTATGGGATGGGGATCAATGAAAGGCTGTCCCGTTAAGCTCATCCATCGTCACTGTACATGCATTCAGCACTATTTACAGGTAGCGCACGGAGTGCGTTAGACAGAGGGAGGCGCGTTCATCGTCCTTCTAGTGCAGTTTGCGGTGGCGATACCTGCCCGCTTTTTCCTTCGCTGCATTGGCACAGGCGTTGTGCTTATTTTGTTGTAAGTGGTTCCAGTATTTGATCAGCTCACTAGGCTGGAACTGATGGGAGGTAATTAGGTGGCTGTATTTACAACTGGAGTAAGAAACTCGCCAGTGATTGAAGACAAACTCATTGGGCGGGGGCATGGGGTCAATTCGCAGCTTGGCGAGGCAGATCCCCACGTATACGTCCTCTAAATGCAAACGTCTGATGCTTAAGGAGACTTTAAAGATTTTTTCTGCTAAATCTCCAGAAAAAACATAACCCGTTCCAGAGCAGAACACAGGGTAACGTTCGCTTGGGTACAAATCCGGTGGCATGTACCATTTGCTGTCCTTGTTCCTATTGGGTGCGTAACCTCTCATTAAATAACCTGTGAAGTACTTGTGCCTTGGGGGAAGTTCTGGTTTCAGGAGCTTGTGTATTAAATATTCAGTGTTGACAAACATATCACTGTCAGTTTTCATAACGTATGGGACATGTGGACAGTAAGATGCGACCCAGTTCATTCCCATTAGAGTTTTAATGGTTAAGTTATAGTATGTGTCTAAGTACTCTTGTTGAATGATGTCATGGTACTGCCTGCTCTCCTCCAGTATGGTACGCTGGAGGTATCCTTTTAGCTTGACACTTAATCCCAGCAAAAATATACGAACAATCTGGATGCCAGGCGTCAGGCTCTCGTTGCCCCAGGTTTGTCGAATCGCTTGTCTAGCTTCCACCTGGCCCGGCTCGGCAGCAATGAGCAGTATGAGAAAAGGGGTCTTATCCTGGCACTTGGTAGGCTCGTTGATGATGTATTTGAAGTGGTATGAAGTCTGATGCCCGGTGCCCTTCTCGTTGTAAATACTCCCGTTGGCGCTGAGGGTATTTTCCAAACCAGTGACTCCTTGTGGTGACAGATCCGTGTTGTTGGAGCTGGTGATTGTTTGAGGCCTGAGTGTCTGTGGGACGGCGTCTTTCCACACGTTCCGTAGAGAGCTGTGGTTTGACTCGCTTTTAGTAGGTCGAAATCCTCGTATAGTGTATGCCATGGGGTTTTCCTTGAATCCAGCCCTGCCTTGCAGCCAGTCGTGATGATTAAAGAACAGAAACATCGCAAAAAGAAGTACCAGAGAGACCAGCCCAATGAGATGCGTGCGAAACAGAGACCGTTTGGTATTCCAGGTCATCTTGGCAAAGCAGTAATGTCGCCTTCTCCACTGAAACATGTTGTAAGAATCCAATGGCCAAGCAAAATGCCTTCCCAGTTGGTTTGGAATCCACTGCTATACTTTGGTATTCATTTTCTGCTGTTCATGTTGAGTAACTGAGCCAGTCTGCAAATAAATGGCTCACTCTGTAAAGATTTAAGCAAAAGAGAATTCTGTAAGTTTACGCAGGTTTACCACAGGTTTAACATGCAGGAAATCCGTAAGGTTACACTGAGACACTAGATACGCACATGAAGTGGAGTTATTGGCATAGAATCATGGAATCATTCAGGTTGGAAAAGACCCTTGGGATTATCGAGTCCAACCACCAACCCTACTCTACAAGGTCACCCCTAAACCACATCCCCCGACACCACATCTGAGTGTCTTCTGAACTCATCCAGGGATGAGGACTCAACCACCACCCTGGGCAGCCCATCCCAGTGCCTGATTCATGCTAAAAGCCAACCTTGTTTGATGATTACAGCTGGCTCAGATTTGCAGCTTTAAAAAAATGTCTTTTGATGGTAAAAGTTTTCGGAAACATCTTGGGTACCAAACATAATGTTAGCAGAAGAGATGTGCGGTAAATAGAGTGGTTCAGTGCACGCTGCCTGTGAAATCCTTGTCCAGTGTTTGAGAAGGAGTGAATGGGAAGCCCTTGGTACCAGATGGAGGGTTTATTGGCCTTAATTAAAACTGCTTTGACATGCAGAGGCTTGTATGGCTCACAGTTTAGAAACCCTTCATGTAAAATGGTCCTGTATTTGTGGTGGGACAGACGGCGCAAGGTTGATGATCGCGGAGTTATGTTAGTCACAGCACACTGCTTGGCACGATTCCACCAGTCCCATCCGTGCTTGGAAAGTCAATGAGGAGATGCACCTGTCAAAATTCATTTCCAGGGTCCACTAACCTCACGACTCAGCCCTCTGATGGTAACACCGGCAAAGGTCCCTTAGTCGCCTTTCAGGCACCTTCAACCTTCCGCTCCATGCTGAAAGACAACATTGAACTGGAACCCTCGGCTCTTGTGCCAGGCTCAAACGCCGTTGAGCTAAAACGTAGGCTGTTGGCTTGTAGTAGGTAGAGCTCTTCTGGGAATGTTCCTATTAACCACAAGCAAAACTTCACAGCACTCAGTTTCTGGCAAACTCTTGTACTTTGGGCTTTGTTCCTGTACGCGTGGACCTGAGCGGAACCGCTAACATAGAGGAACGTAGACGTGTGGAGCCACTATACTTCTCTTACCCCACCAAAACCTCTGGCTTCGTTACCAGCAGCTGTAAGTCTAAGGAAAAGTCACAGAGTAGCCTGCAGTGCTCTTTCTTTTTGCTCTCTTTTCATATTCAAGAGCAGAGTCAATATGGCAGCTTCCTGATGCTGCACAGTAACAGCTGAACACACCATCGTGTAAATTACCCTTCCACTGCACGGTAGCAATTCCTCTGTGATTTTCAATTTGTTGTTAGCTTCTTTCTGGACCCTGGGGTTTCGAACAGGAAAAAGGGGTGGCAGTTGAGCAACAGTCCCTAGAAGATGCTGTTTCTGATCTGAATCTGTAATTGTTAATTGCTTTGTCATCTCCTAGAGAACCAGGGATTAATCTCTGCATTTTAAAAACGAAGTGACGTGTTAGTGTGGCGAACTCCACGACGCTGCATTGTAGGGAAGCACCTCGAGACATTGAGTAATACCTGACTGCACTGGGTGCGTGTGACTTAACGTGCCGTCTGCCTCGCAGAAGGCAATCTGCGTCTCAGAAGGCTAGGGAGAGACGCACAACTAAGGTTTGTTTGAATGTCTCTGTGTCAGTTTGCATACAAACAAAGTATCGTCGTGCAGAAGATGCAGATGCCTCATTCACAGGGTGAGGAAGCAGGGCGAGTTGGAATTCTTTCTCTCTTGCTTAACCTCCACTAGGAGGAGCCAGTAACTGGGGATTTAAACTGGTTTGTGGCACCGTGAACGAAGCCCCTGCTCCTTCGTTTTCCTCCTGAAACAGCAAAACATTTGTCCCGTGAGAAATGAAGTTTGTCCTTGTGCTGTTACACAGCTTTCATTAGTTTTCTTCTCAAGCTCTCTGGAAGCATCTTTGATAACTTTTTATTAAACTGGTTCAGACTGATGTCACTACCAGGCAACCGAGCCATCCTTCTAAAAACTGTTTCCCAGTCTACGGCTGTGAAATGTGTCCAGAACTGCAGCTTAAGAAGGAGCCTGCTATTGCACACTGCTTTGTCTTACGCTGCATTAACTTGGCTGTTATCCACTGGTTAAAGAAAAGCCCCAAATGTGGAGGACTTGGTACCGCTTGAATATGGGAGATTGGACTGGGTGATCCTGCTGTGGCAGGGGGATTGGACTAGATGGTCTTTCGAGGTCCCTTCCAGTCCCTAATGTTCTGTGATTCTGTGGGTGAACCTGCTTTCACGTGCTTAGACAAGAAAAGTCTGCCCTCAGCAGTAGTAACTTCTGCTTTCTCTGCAGTGAGTTTTACCCTAACACTCAGCTATTTGGGAAGAATATCTCTGCATTATGCATGTGACTTCAAAAGGTACCCTAGATCTCAGGTTTGATAGCAGTTTGCAGGGCAACGGTGGGAATATTGCGATGCATTTTAGTTCCGTGCTCTGCGTGCTAGGCTCAGGAAGAAATTGAAACGAGAATTTCATTAGTGTCGAGTAGCAGCCAGAATCCTGATTGTGCCACACTGAAACGTTCCACTTGTAAAACTGCAGTCCTTAGAGGCCGGTACTGAAGCGAACCTGCTTTTTCCATCAGGGCAGTGGTTTGGTGGGCACCTGCTTTTCTGTGACAGTAGTCAAAAGCAGGAATCGTAAGTCCTGTAAATATTTGTGTAAACTGAAGGAATGTTTTCAGGCACTCCCTTTCTTGCCATGCTGCACTCACAACACCAAGTAGCTCACAGGAGGCGGTTGTAATGGCTGGAACAATCTCCTTTAACTCTTTTGTAGCTTTCACTAGATTTATTAGACATTGTCAGAGTGATTTCTCACACATTTCCTTGGTTTTTTTCAAAACGAGACTTTCCTAGAAAATCTTACATCTGTTTGCCCTTTAAAAAAGGCATTGAGTGAATAGGGGAAGGACCCACATCTGTTCCTAAGCCTCACAGAAATATTGTATGTAATAACAAACCGACTCTGTGTCCTGTGTTCTTTGTAATTCAAATATAAAACATTTTCAAAGTATCTTTTTGTTTACTAATAAGCCTTCAAAGTATCCTGTGGGTATTAGTAGGCAATATTGCATTAATACAGCAGTTGCAATGTAGGAGAACCCCACTGTGGGATCCATTGTTTAAACATAATATAAGCAGCCATCAATAGATATTAAAATCAGCGTCAAATAGTAACGTGATAATAATAAATAGTAATAGAGAAGCTTTCAGACTGAGGTTAGACAGTTACTGCTTTTGCTCAAATATTTCCAGATTCATTTAATAAAGAGGCACCAAGCCCTGGCAGTCTGTAAAAAAGCCTCGTACAGCAAAAGGTCCCCATACAGTTGTCCTCTGAAACGAGTGGGTGCAGTTGGAAGATGAGATTTGTAAGAGTTTTGCCTCTCGACTGTGTAGCCGCTGGTGCATTAGCAAATGCCAAATACATAAACTGTGAATGCCTCTTTAATTCTTATTTGTGGTCTGTGCTCTCTAGTGTTTCAGTTCCTTGTACTTTCAGTTCAGCTCTAATTATAGCTTTGCAGATTGAAGCATTTGCCTTCCTATTCACACGTCCTGGATTTTCATATTTTGATTAGCTGTGTGGGCAAACTCCTTAATTAGAGGAAAAGAGTTCAAAAGGCAGCCTGGGTCGATGTTCTGATGAAGAGCAGCTGTGGTTGCATATTTGGCCTGAGTTCACTTACAAACTGCATTAATCTTTAGCACGAAACAGTGCTTGGGATGAGGTTTGTTGTGCATGAAAATGGCACCTTGAGCCGAGCAGGAGCGTTGCCCCAGGGTAGATTTTTTTTTTTTTGGTTTAAAAGTTGTAAAAAGTGACTTTACCTCCTAAATGTCTTCAGAGGGATATGAGATGACTGTTTCATGCTGCACCCCTTAGGTATGTTAACTCTTTCCTGTCGCGGTTGTTCTGTGGCATGCTAGCATTGCCTTGGGCAAGGAGATCGCATTTATGTTAACGTTCCAGGATTTATTGTGAGGAAGTGCAGATGAGCGTTTTCTGTGGTGCATTGAGCTGCTGTAGGTCTGAAATGAGTGCTGCAAATCTTCGCCTGGCACGTTTCTCACTAGTGATGGAATATTTAACAGCAATAACGAGAAATGAATGGCAGTTAGATGGAAAAACATTTTACCATTCGAGTTCAGCAGACAGGGCTTTCATTTTAAACAGAGATCGCAGCGATAACCTGAGCTCAGTTACATGCTCACCATTTTGAGGGTGTAGTATCTGAAGGGTTCCTTCTGGGCTGTCAGGGAAGCCTGATGCTGTTTGTAAAACGTGGTGCCCGATTGCACTGCTGATGTTTCAGATCGTGTCCAATCTTTTGCATGCTCCCAGGCTGTGCCTGGCTGGTGGCAGCCTCATCGCATTTAGCTTGTGGTTGGGGTCTGCGTGGAAAACAAGTGTGTAAAGGGCTGAGGGTACTTTTAAGGTAGTGGAATTTGACTGCATGGTCTGTTTTGAAGGGTCAGTGCTCTCAGTGTGCCACATCCTGGACATTTTACCAGTGCTTTTAAGATTACTTCAGATAAGGATTAATCCTGACCTAGTTTGAGAGGATTTCTAATTGTTTATTCCTATATTGGAGGGGTTTGAGATTTTAATTTCTCAGTTAAAGCGATCATCACAGTAGCTGCAATGTCCCTTTAATCCCTCCTCTGTAGCCACACCGACTGTAAGCAGAGCGTTTAGTAAGTGTAGGGTAGTGACATTATGCTGCAGGAGAGGAAAAGCTGCTGGAATTCTTTCTCCCCATTTGGAGACATGTTATCTCAGGGCTCTGCAAATTAGGACCCAGCATTACGTGTAATGGCTGCACAGGTAGTAACAGACAACCGAATGAACATCACACACAAGGATTTGACATACCTTCCTCGGTCAGGCCATTTGTGATGCGAGGGTTATAGCCACAGCAAATAGTTTTGGCACGCCGTCACTTCAGCAAAAAAGATGCTATCGAACATGCGCACATCCCCCAGCAGTCTGCTCCCTGCGATTGCTTTTCACAGGATCCAATCTGTCCATCTGTCTGCTTGTTGCTGCGTTACCTTCCTCGCTCGTAAGTGGTGTCCTTGCCTCGGTGCTTTTTGTTCATCCCTCAAACCAAAGGGCGGTAGTTCTCATTTCTGGTCCAGTTGGGGCTGTCTGGCGTTGGCAGCTGATGGACTGGAGGTTTTCACATCTGGTGTTCCCCTCGCTGGACAATGCAGCGCTGTGTTCTGCTCTCCTCGGTATCCATATTTCTAATGGGAGTGCTAGCAGGGAGTGCTAGCGCATAGTGCTTCGGTTGCCTTCAGTAATAGGATTTCCCTCTATTCCTTCCTTCATTGTTGCTAGGCAGTAATAGAGATGGTTTTGAGCTGGTTTATCCAAGGATTCTGGTCTGTAAAATCCATTCCGTAGCTCTTCAGCTGCTGCACAGGCAGGCAGCAGTTTAAATGTGAACTTTGACAGATGCTGTCTTCTGACAGAGCAGAATTGAACGTCATTGCTTGGCTGAGTCCCACGTGATTGTTTGCATTCATTTTGACTAAATCCGAAGGCAGCCAGAAAGCTTTACACAGGCTCTTGCTCCAGTTTGATAGATGATACGTGCTCCGTTCGAGCACAGTGGTAGGTGGATAGTATGAAAACTGCGTGATTAGTGTTAAATGAACGCTTGAGAGTTTTCCCAAATCCTTTTCGCTTTTCCATGACACTGAAATTTGTGATTCTCTGGGGGGTGTTTAGTGCTGGATCTTCTAGTTCCCTATTCCAAACGCTGTTCTGCAGTGCAAAGGTATTACAAGCATGTAAATGCTGAGGCTTGATTTAACCCTTTGGACCCTCTCTGAGTGGAAATCTTCTCTGCCTTCACGCCAAAGAAAATACTCTGGCTTTCCTCATGCTTCCTTTACACATGCTCACTCTGTAAAAGCTGATTTTTGTAATCTTGGGTTAGTTGATTAAGCTGGACAACACTAATGTGTGAGCAGCACATGCTGTTAAGCTGCCTTTCTGCTGTTAATGGCTTTCTTCCCTGGTAAGCAGTTGAAGTTTGCTGTTGCAGAATCAGGGGCACTTCAGTTCAGTTCTGGATGGACCCAAAGTGTCTTTTGTCTGTTACAGACACACCTGTGTTACAGAATTAGTCTTTCTGATCCTAATTAAATGTGTTTTCTTTTCATTTCTGCTTTTTCAGTGACTGACCCCCACATGCTGAAGCATCTCGTTGCATTTAGTGTCTGTTATAAATAAAATGCCACAAGAGAGAGCTTAGAAAATGGAAGGCTGGCAAGGTGCTTGCCCAAGAGTTTATTAGTCACTGTGTTTTTCCACTCTATTTCCAGAAGTTAATGACTGGCTCTTCAGATTGGGTTTGTGGTTTTGTTTTTTTTTTTTGAGGACACAGGGATGCTATTTAGCTAAAGGATAAAGAAAATACAATTGCTTCATCATATGGTGTCAAGTTAGTGGGACTGGGCAGATGTACCTGCTTTACTGGCAAATGAGGCTTACTGAGGCAGGCAGTGTGTTTTACTAGTCCAGATGCATATTCTGATAATTTACTAGAAACATAATCAGATTTATGTCCTCCTGACTGAGTCACCTGTGTACACTAACCTTCTCTATTAATCTACTCTTGTTTTGAATTGATGCATTTCCTATCTTAATGACAATTTCCACAAATCCTATGATCCTGTTTGAGGACATTTTGGTTAGAAGCACGAGCATATTCCCCGTATACTAAGTATAAGGGTATCATGCATGCCAGTAAAGGCTCTTATCTCCTCCACTCTAAAAATGTTGTATGTAGGTAATGGAGGTGGGATCATCAGAGCAGTGGAGTGAGAGAGGAGAGACCTGTGTCCAGCACCACATACTGCTCTGGAACGCTGATGAATAATTGAAGTTCATCGCTTTGCGAGGTCATCTGTTTGCTCAGTCTACTGAAGGTTCCACTTAAACACAAAAGACTTTCTTATCCTTACCCTATATAAGGTACAGAGCTTTCCACAAGCTCCTTCTGTATGTATACAAGTGTGTGATGGCTTGACTAGGAGTAGTGACCATTCTGGGCTGTGAGTACGAAATAAAGTGAGATACTTGTGTCGTTAATTTACCTGTGTTGATAAACACAGAAGCAAGTCATGGTGATCCTGCTGTGGCAGGGGGATTGGACTTAGATGATCTTTCGAGGCCCCTTCCAATCCCTAATGTTCTGTGATTCTGTAATTGATCAGTTATCAATATAACTGATGATTTTTCATCTTGCCATATAGAAGAACTCAATATTGAATTCTGAAACCTTAGTGAACAGTTTCCTTTGTTCACTCATCTTCCACAAAAGCAAGAAAAAGCTTCTACTTTTTTTTCTACTTCTTTTCATTCTGTGTGTAACTGATGTACATGTAGAGACTTAAAGCTCCAGGAAGAAATTCCTTTTCTTTTATAGAACTTTATCCTCTACTGGGTTTTTGATGATACTGGATGTTTCTGAGTATTTCAGGAGGGCAGAGCTTGCTTTGTACTGGAAAGAAAACTTGAAGGTTCGAGTAATCTTGCTGGGCCCCAGGTTGGAATAAGCCCTGTTAGGGTTAAATCTCACTGTGAAGGGTCAGTGGACTGCTTGTTCTTGATCCAAGGAACAGTATGTTCTGAAATGTTAATATGGTTACATCTTAAATTAGAAGCTGCAGTGTTGGGATTTGAAATGCTGCCATCTATTAGGACTAAGAAGTTACTCGCATGTGAAGATGTGCAGCGTGTGCATGTGAGGAACACTACAGAGCTGCTGTGGCCAGTAAGTGCTGCCCTGTTAAGTGAGTTCTGTAAAGCCGGAAGCTGAGGCAGGAAATCAGAGATGTCTGCTTAGAATAGCCTGTGTGTTTGGAGTATTTTCCTCAAAAAACTTACAATTCCCTTGTGTCATCTTCAGAAGTTGTCAATAGAATCTCATCTGAAAGGTTTCAAAATCAGTCAGACACTAAGGTTGAGCCATTAAGGTCTGTGATAACAGCTGTAGTCACTGGTGTAAGCACACTGTGTGTTTAACTCCTCCCATCAACATAATCCTTATCTCCTGTACTCTGTTTCTGAGCCAAGGATGCTCTAACAATGCCTCTGGGTGTGGTGACTGCATCCTGCTCTATATGGATTCAGGGGCAACAGATAACAGTTCAATAGCCAAGGGATGACTTGAGCAATAAGTCATGTAAGTTGGGTATGGAGCTTTGACTAGGAGTTGATCATCTTACCCCCATAAATAGTAGGCAGCCCAAGAGCCCTTTGAGCTGTCCTGGACAACCGTCTGCCAAGACAAGGGCCCCTGACAAGGAGACTCCTCTTAAGAAGTTGACAGATTCCTTGCTGCAGCAGATCCTCGCGAAGTGGCCAACACCATGCAAACACTTTGCAGCTTCGTTAAGGCTCTTTTAAAGACTGTACATCGAGTCTTTTGAAAGGGAGGGTCTCCTGACAGCTTTGTCGGGCTCAAGAACTCCTAGTTTTGTAGCTGAAATTTGCACTGCAGGTATTTTGTTTATGTTAAATAACACGAAGTCAAAAATCAGGATTTCCAGAGCTGTAAGAACTTTGCATGTCTGGGGGCTGAGACATGTCGCATTTCCACAGTAGCTTTAATAACATTCATTTCTACCACTCTATCCTGTAGATCCACTCTGTCCTGTAGATACTCTCATTTACAGCTAATTCTGTGGGACATGCAGGGTTCACAACAGAAATAACAGAGATTATTTAGCAAGTGTCTCAAGTGCCTGGAGCTTTTCAGTCAAGCGCAGATGCATAAGCTAGGAGAAACAACAGAATCTTCGGAAAAAACTCTTTCTCCAGGTTTTCTTTGTAATTTAAGTAGTATTTATTCATGCATCTGGAATATTGTGTCCAGTTCTGGGCCCCTCAGTTCAAGAAGGACACAGAACTGCTGGAGAGAGTCCAGCATAGAGGCACAAAGATGATGAAGGGAGTGGAACATCTCCCTGCGCTGGAAAATAGGAGGTTCCACATCAGTGTGAGAAGGAACTTCTTCCCAGTGAGGGTGGCAGAGCACTGGAACAGGCTGCCTGCCCAGGGAGGTTGTGGAGTCTACTTCTCTGGAGAGGTTTAAAACCTGCCTGGACGTGTTCCTGTGTGACTTGGTCTAGGTGATCCTGCTGTGGTGGGGGAAATGGACTCGATGATCTTTGGAGGTCCCTCCCAATCCCTAATGTTCTGTGAATCTGTGATTTGGAGTTTTTTCTTGTAATGTAGTGGGTTCTAACAGAAGAAGAAATCAAAGACAGCTCTCCTGCATCTTGCCCATGTCAAGACGTAGCTAAGAGGTATTAGTGCATGCTGTAGGGAGGTGTATCTTTAACAGAAGAAAAATCCCACTGGATATGTTTACTGTAACCATGCTGCATTCATAACATTTGGCCTAAAAATAATTATATTTTTCTGTAGTGTGTGTGTGTGTATATATATATATATACACACCACATATATGTTTATTTAATATAGATAGATATTTTTCAACACTTAATCAGCATTTGCAGAGCTTTATGTTGCTGATCCATTTTGCAGAAGTAAATTTATAGGGAGCACGTGTCATCTGAAGATCGACCAACCAAAACTCTTAAAGTTACCAAAAAGCCTGCTGTTCTCTGAAAAACTCACAGAATCACTCAGGTTGCAAAAGACCCCTGGGATCATTGAGTCCAACCATCAACCCTACTCTGCAAGGTCACCCCTAAACCAGATTCCACAACACCACATCTAAGTGACTCTTAGACTCATCCAGGGATGGGGACTCAACCACCACCCTGGGCAGCCCAGTCCAGTGCCTGACCACTCTCTCCAGGAGGAATTTCCTCCTGATGTCTAATCTAAATCTACTCTGTTGGAGCTTGAAGCCCTTCCCTCTGGTTCTGTCACTAATGACCTGTGAGAAGAGCCCAGCACCAACGTCTTTACAGAGTCCTTTCAGACAGTTGTAGAGAGTGATGGGGGCTCCCCTCAGCCTCCTCTTCCTCAAACTAAACAGCTCCAACTCTTTCCTCCAATTTCATGACCCTGGATGATCAGTGGCATACTGCAGGTTCTTTTAAGTCCTTTCCTCTTAAGGATTCTCAGAATTGAGCATCCAAACTTGTACAGGTATTTTTTTCTGTCATTTTTGGTTAATACACATTTCACAGAATCTCAGAACATTAGGGATTGAAGGGACCTCGAAAGATCATCCAGTCCAATCCCCCTGCCACAGCAGGATCATTTGTGCTTTACTCGTGTTTGAATACCATGGTTTACGTTGCAGAAGAGAACAGATAACTTGGGGGAGACCAAACCTGACTCCACACCCCAACTCTCCCTTTGGCTCTCCATCCTGCTCTTCTCCTTCACAGTAGTTTTGCCAGATTGCCCTGTGATTCTGTTCATACCGGTAAGAACCAATCGTAGTCCAAACCAGACAAGTCGGGTTTGACTTCCGTCATGTTGCTAGGTAAGCAAGCAAAGCAAGAAAATCGACTGAGAAGCCTTTCGGAATTTAATGAGGCCTGGGTGCAGTGCAGCCAGGGAATCCCTTTTCTTTTGTTTTTGAGAATCTAGGTCACCTCGTGTACAGAAGATGCCGTTGCTTTTATTTTTTGCCAGTTCTTTTCTTTAAAACGTAATTAACTTTCACTTATCTGAAGTGTGCTGGGGGAGGGGAACAGGCAAGGAGGTAATTCTGTAATGTGGGAAACGCTGGCTGCAGTGGGCAGACTTAGAGCCGGTCTCCTGGTTCTCTGCACTTCTCTCACTAGCAGGTTGGGTGGGAGCAGTGCCAGGGTAGAATTGGATCCGTGCATTCGCATGGTAATGCACACAATCTAATAAGCCTCGTGGAATGTCGACCACTGGGGAACGGACGCATCAGCTTACTGGGAGTGCTCCGGTGGAGTTGGTTCAGGTCCCGGGTGGCCGGATCTCATAAGCTCTGATGTCTCTGTGTAGAATTCCTTGCTTGTTCTTCAAACAGTGCTGCGGCATACACGAGATGCCTGCAAGGTTTATAAATAGTAGCCCCATGCTGTGTGGCGGGGCTGGCCTGGGAAGTGAACTCGATGGGTTTCTACTCAGAGCTACCCTGAGCTAATGAAATCACTAAATCTAAGGCACCTCTGTCACCTCAAATGGAAAATGCACTACCTGGACTATCTGATCCCAGTTGATTGAGATCTCATGGCAGTGATAAGTTGGAGCTTTTTTTAGAATAGTTTTTGTACGGGTAGTGCCCTGTCATTATTTTTATCTAATTTTCAGATGTTTTTCTACAAACTAGGCACCAGTCAGTGACAAAAATGGCTGTTTGAGAAGGTAAGGGGCTTTGCTCTTCCTTCAGCGTAGGCATGTGTTCGTTTGCACAGGAATATGCCAGCGTAGAAGCTCAGAAACAAGGAAGAAATCAGGAGTGTGGCATTAAGTCTTGAACAGTTGTTTTATCTCACATTTCTGAAATCACAGAATCATTAGGGATTGGAAGGGGCCTCGAAAGATCATCCCCCTGCCACAGCAGGATCCCCTAGACCAAGTTGCACAGGAACACACCCAGGTGGGCTTTAAACGTCTCCAGTGATGTCTCTTTAGAAGAACAGGAGGAAACAGTAATGTGTGAAGTCTGAGTCTCCTTCTCTGGAGACATTTAAAACCCGCCTGGATATGTTCCTGTGCAACCGGGTCTAGGTGATCCTGCTCTGTGGTGGGGGGATTGGGCTGGATGATCTTTGAAGGTCCCTTCCAATTGCTAATGTTCTGTGATTCTCCACCTGTTACCTGCTTTGTTGAGCCACATGGGAAATGAATATGCTGCCCTTTCCCACAAGATGACACTGCTGTTTTGTCTCGGTGCTTTTCTCATGAAATTAGAGCATCACCAGACTAAGGCAAGGAAGTTACTGGGCAAGTGCCTAAGCTCAGACAGAAAGCTGCAGGGTATCATAACAGAGGAATCTTCTTGTGCTTTGGTGTGTTGGCTTGGTTTTCTTTGTCACTTCGAGGCATTGCAGTCCAAACCATTGCCTCTCCCTAGTGGCTCCCTCGTTTTTATTTCCTGCCACGCAAGTGCTCACTGAGGGCACCTCACTTTGCAACAGACTGTTATAGGAAAAACATTTCAAGCTCTTGTTTACTTTTTTATCACTGACTGTAGACTTTTCAAAGGCAAACCAACTATCTGAAGTAACAGGACAGATGTGAGGGCTGAGGGAGAGCTAAAGAGGTCTTGCTGCTTAAGGCAGATTTCTTTCTGATAAACTGTGAAATCTGCAGGATCGTTACGGGTGACTGGTGTTTGCCAACACGTGAGTAGCAGAAATAGTAGTCGTAGTGAACCTCACCTGTGTCTGTGCTGACTGGAACAGTCTGTCATCTTAGACAGTAGATGCTCTTTCGAGGTCCCTTCCAGTCCCTAATGTTCTGGATTCTGTGATTTATTCACAGTGGGAAATTCTTACAGATGAACTTGTGCATGGGGGTGTGTGTGGGATGCGGGCTGGGGAGGGGGTGGCTCTGTGGAAACTTCTGCATCCTGTTTTAAGAGATGCTTTTGTGTCTGCTCTCTCAAGCCAGAGCGTTATTTCTTCTGCAGTGATGGGTGAAGACCGTATGAAAGCCGTCGCATAATAGGAAGACGCTAAAATCTGTAGAGTTTTTGTATGGCTGTTAGCCTGTCTTCATCTTTGAATGGAATGACCTCAGACTGTATGGGAGAGACCCTGTCAGTTGACCTTCATTTAAGAGGACTGCATTTCTGCCCTAGCAAAAATACAGCTGCACCCTAGCCATCGCAGAGAGCAGTCGCGTTACAAACTGGATCTCATGGTGCACAGATAGAAGCTCAGAGATAGTCTGCCCTGGGTCTGCATTGAGTATGAAATGGAAAAAAAAGTTGAATGCTGTCATCTTAGTGCTTTGAGAGGGGCTTAATTTAATCTTCTCTACTAAAGAGAGAAGAATAATGGGGAATTTAGATATAATGCCAAAGGAAACTGAAAGTAGAGGCAGAAGGCCAAGTGGAAAAATTCCTCTTGCGTGATGCAGCCAGAATCCTTCCTGTATTTTAAGTTAATGCATGATTTATTGCTGTTACAGCTCGTTTTTGATACAGGCATATAACATCATCAGCTTTTACATTCTCTGGAAGGGTAGTATGACTGATGTGTTTGTTCGGGATACGAACACTGCTGCAGCCTGTCTGATATATAAAATTGTAGCAGTAACACACAAATGCTGTTGCGTGCGGACAGTTGGGAAGTCAGTTTTCTCGACGTAAATATCTGTCGGGAAGCGCCCAAGTAGAAGGCATTGTTGCTGTGATGAAAAGATGTTGTCTTAGACGTGAATCTATGATGTGCATCTCGTGTATGAGGACAGGCTGAGAGAGCTGTGGCTGTTCAGCCTGGAGAAAAGAAGGCTCTAGGGAGACCTTCTTTTGATCTTCCAGTACTTGAGGGGGGGTCTACATGAAGGCAGGGGAAGGTCTTTTCAAGAGGGTTTGTAGGGATAGGACAAGGAGCAGTGGGTTCAGGCTGGGAAAGGTGAGATTTAGGCTGGATCTTAGAAAAAAGTTCCTCGGTGTGAGAGTGGTTGATGGTTGGAATGGGCTGCCTACCCATGGGGAGGTGGTGGGGGCCCATCCCTGGAGTCATTTGAGGTCAGGCTTGTGGAGGCTCTGAGCAGCCTGACCTAGGTGGAGTTGTCCTTGTGTAGGGAGGTTGGACTAGATGACCTCTGGAGGTCCCTTCCATCCTAGAACATTCTATGAGTCTGTGTGTCACCAGAATCACAGAACATTAGGGATTAGAAGGGACCCTGGAAGATCATCCAGTCCAATCTCCCTGCCACAGTAGAATCACCTAGATCAAGTCACACAGGAACATGTCCAGATGGGTTTTAAACGTTTCCAGAGAAGGAGACTCCACAACTCCCCTGACAGCCCATTACTTTGTGTCCCTTGTGACCTTAGGTGATGGTTTCATCTTGTGATTCTGTTGCTTGATCCGCATACGTGGGTTTTTTCAGACATAAGCCAGCCCCGTCAAAAGGCCATGGAACTTGTGTTATTAAAAAGCCAGGCTTTTGGAACACAGTTGAATGAAGACAGCTGAGAGCTTCACACTGCCTTGTCTGTCTGCTTTTTGGGTACAAATTAGAAGGTCCAACTTTGTTGTAGTGTTGGGGGATTTTTAGATGGGATTTTTTTTTAATCTTCAAATCTGTGGGATAAGTACAGAGGCTTAATCTAGGAAGTACAGCATTTAGGATTCGGGTGGCTTCCTGGCTTTTTCTGCTGATGCGTGTGGTTGTGTGATTTAGTCCCTGCAAAACGTGTTAACTTTCTCATTCCTCAGTGGCTGTGTCTAGGGAGGGAAACTTCAGGCCTTTTGCAGTTGCCTGGTTGCACCGAGTGTCAATTTCTTGGCTAGGAAAAAAGCTGGGGGGGGGGGGGGCGAGAATAAATATTGTGGTCTGATGTTGTGGTCTGATTTGCTCCTTTGTCACTGTAAACAAAACTGCATTTCAGTTCAGCACTCTGCAGTGAGACTTCTATAATGAAAAGTACATAGCTAAACGGATCTTGCTGGCAACGCTGGAGGGGAGAGAGCTGGAGAGCAGGACTGGAAGTGGCGTAGAACTAGCAAAACCCTGGCTGCTTTATTCTAGGTGTGTGTGAAGTGTTGGTGTGTGTGAAACTTTTACGTAATGCAGTCTAAGGGGAAGATCTAGGCCGTCTAGAATGTGTCAGAGCTGCGGTGACTGGTACAAGTGGGATGCTATTATGGAAAATTTTGGAACTGCTCAGACTTGGGAACGCTCTGCTGAGAAAGATATGGTAATGATTCTTACTAGTGGGAGCAGCCGTTTGAGGATAGGGAAGAGTGCAGGCTTTATTCTGTGTGTTAAATACGCAAAGCAGGGGAAGCCTGGAGGCTGGGTACTTCCTGAAGTTCAGTAAAGATCAAAGCACATGTGTTGCTTATGGACTCCATGGGTTTGGTTCTTGCAGTTGGTATGGGTGTTCTCTTGAATCCCACGCTGTCTTTCATGACAGTGAATGTATTGTCACATTGAGTGCCATACTCAGTACTGATGTCACAGAACATTAAGGATTGGAAGGAACCTCCAAAGATCACCCAGTCCAGTCCCCCTGCGAGAGCAAGATCACCTAGATCAAGTCAAATAGAAACATCTCCAGGTGGGTTTTCAACATCTCCAGAGAAGGAGACTCCACAACCCCGTTGGGCAGCCCCTTCCAGGGCTCTGGCACCCTCACTGTGAAGAAGTTCCTGATTTAAAATGTGGAAAAATATTTCCAAGGATCAATTTGTCTGGTTGAAACGTGGTTGTAAACAGTTTGATCCTGCAGTGGTTAAGTGCTTCCTTCGTAGTTAAGCCTGCTGAAATCGTCTGTTTCACTTGATGTAAGGGTGTGGGTTTGCCAGGCAGAAAGAAATCCCACAATCAAATGTTAACTCCAGTCGGAGTAGTTTTCAAAACGATGTGGGACCACATAGCCAGCCTGCACATTGCAAATGGAAGGTGTCTCTGTTCAAAACAGTTGCTTTGTCTAGGATTTAGTACTTTTAGTGAAATAAGAGTTGATTCAGAAGATGAATTCTAACTCCGTGTTTTGGGGCAGATTGTTACGTGTCAGATTTCCCAGCTCCTCATGATAAAAACTGAGTGTAGATTAGTTCCTCTGGACAGATTATCAACCTGTTGACAAGGGCCATTGTTAAATATGTGGAAAGGAGATGGGGAGAACAGAATCTGGGCCAGCAGTAAGATGGGTGAAGACTGTCCATAACCCCAGCTGGAGGTGCTTGTAATGCAGAAAGCTTCATCTGAAGGCATAGTTGCAGTTCCCATGCATTTTAACCTTGAGTAATGCTGGTTTTATGTCTCCTTACAGTGCAAACGTTTCACAGGGGCTTTTCTGATCATAAAAACTGTAAATGCAATGTTTAAATTAAACCTCTGAGCAAGGGAGAAACGGCTGAACTTGCATTCTTGCCGTTGGGAGGTGATGCTTTTGGCTGCTGTTGTGATCAAGGGTGCTTAGCCACAGTGTTAGAAAGCAAATGAAAAAAGCCTGTTCACCCATCACCCTCCCACCACCATCCGCCAAAATCTGCATCCAGACTTGATTCACTTGCCATCTTCATGATAACATGTTTTCTTCCTGGCTGAGTCTGGCTTTTTGAGTTAAAGCAGGAAGATCTATAGAATAAGACCACGACAAAATTCTGCTGTGGTGGGGGGATTGGACTGGATGGTCCTTTGAGGTTCCTTCCAATCCCTGATGTTCTGTGATTCTGTGATTGCAGAAGCTGGTAAGATGGGAAAGAGGCTCCTCGAATGCGTGGAAGGTAATTTCCTGACCCAGCTGGTCAGGGAGCCTACCGGGGAAGATGCCCAGCTAGACCTGCTTTTTATAAACAGAGAAGGTCTGGTGGGAGATGGAGTGGTCGGAGGCTGTCTTGGGCTTAGCCGTCATGAAATGATCAAGTTCTTGATCCTTCGTGAAGTGAGGAGCAGGGTCAACAAAACCACCACAGTGGAGTTCCAGGGGGCAGATTTTGGCTTGTTTGGGACACTGGTTGAGGGGGAGTCACTTCTGGGAGGCAGTTTGGGAGACCTAAGCAGCAGTTTAGAGAGACCTAAAGCAACAGGTCCCTTGGTCTCTTCCCTGAGTTCAAGGGCATGAGTCATTTAAACAAGCAGAGGCAGGTATGTTCCACACAGGCCTTTATTCTCAAAACAAACATTACAGAGTTCTCAGGGTTAGTAGTTGTTGGGTTTTGATGAAAACAGCCTAACCCCAGGAAAATGGTGGTGCTCACAAGTTTAATCTGGCTTTGTCGCTGGCATTTCTTTTCAGCTCTGAATTGCTGTTCAGTGGCAACAGTTTGAAATTACATGACTGGTGTTAATTCAGGACCAAGATCATAATTTTCCTGATGCTTTGCCCAAGGATAGAGATAGGATGAGTCTTAGCGTACAAGACTGTTCGGGAGCATCTTGTAATCTTAGCTTTGGGAACAGTATTTAAATTTCAAGGCTTATCAGTAATTACTGTTCTTCAGCTGATTCCAGAGGCTTCTCCAGTGTCACTGTTTTGGCACATTTACATGGCTTGGTTCCCACTTGATCACTAGTCTCTGTAGTTTTCATTCCAATGCAATGTCATCTAGTGATAGGATGAGGGGCAATGGGTGTGAGCTGGAACACAGGAGGTTCCACATCAATCTAATAAGGAACTTCTTCACAGTGAGGGTGACACAGCACTGGAAGGGGCTGCCCAGGGAGGTTGTGGAGTCCCCTTTTCTGGAGGCATCTAAAACCCACCCGGACACGTTCCTGTGTGACTTGATCTAGGTGATCCCGCTGTGGTGGAGGGATTGGACTGGATGATCTTTGGAGGTTCCTTCCAATCGCTAGTGTTCCGTGATTCCGTGATATTAGTGGTATTTGCATAATAAGATCTTGTTATTGAGGTCTACCTTTTTTTTACAGCAGGGTTCACAATTAGGAAGGAAGTTAAAGGCTGTAAATTTATTATTTAAATAGCTGTCATGGGGGACTGCATATGCAGATTTTTGTGCCCAGAAGTATGCAAATAAGCGATACCAGTTTCATGTGTAAATAAAATTATGTGGAACACATAATTTTGTGAAACAGTGAGAGAATTATTAGGAAGACTCCAGAGGCAGAGCAACTTGGTTGGATTGTTTTGGTCCTTTGGAAGAATTCTCTTCCCACCCACCCCCCTCCCCCGAAGGCTATTAGGGGCTTTGAATTTTTAGAACAAAGAACCTGTGTTTTCAGAATCCAGGCTATTTATATGAAGTAGAGAGAAGTTTCTGTAAAGGTTAAAGTAGGGCATCAGGACCAGTTGTCTGATACCTGAATTTGAAGTCCTCCCATTCTTCTAGTTGCTTGGCAGACATCAATATTTTCTAGGGAGGTCGTGTTCTTTTTAACGGTGGTTAACAGCTGCTTTAGCTTTTACCAGGATTCTTTAGCTGGCTTCACTAGAATTTTTAAAGGTTGGGTATTTTATGTGACTCAGGCAATGACAGTGCAGCTGCTGATGGTTAAAATGAGTTCTTAGTCTCTTCTGCCCTGAATTGAGTAGATAGATTGAAGACTGTTCTTGTGGATGGTAACCTTGGAAAATTATCCTGAAGTATTTTCTTTTTCATTTGAGATCTGAGTGGTGCGGTTTTACTACATTCACCCTTATGAACCACATCAGTCTTCAGTTGAATTGTCTTCTGTCAAGGATGGTGAAGCTGAGAGCTGCCTCATGCTTTGGCTGATAGCAGTAGCTAGTGCTTCTTGCAGAATCAACTTGTACCTCTTCTGTGCAGGACCGTGCAACCTACCTAATAACATTTAGATTTTGGGGTAAAGATCTGATACCAGCGTAAGTATTATCAAGGAACAAGACAGAGGTGACATTTGCTAAATTAAAGCCACAAGATGGCATCAAATTGTCAATTCTATCTGCTGCTGCTAACCTTTTTTTAAAGGTCAGAATATTAGAGGCTGAGCGGATCTCTACATGGAGAACAGTTGAGGTAGTGAATGTGCAACGAACTGGAGTTTGAGGCTTTTGCCTTCTGTTATTTGTAGCTTGAGAAGCCACAATGAGAAACTTTTCTAAAGCTTTCTTTTTCTCCCCAGTGTTTCAAGAGAGTAAACTAACCTGGGTATGTGCCATGTGTGCTTCCAGGAAAACCTTGGAGGAACCAGTGTAGCATCTTTTATTTCCCAAGATGAAACGTGAGCTATGTTGAGGCAATTTCTTGTTCCACTGGAGAAATTAATGACAGTAATATACCAGTGCTTAACTAGGGGTGTTAAAGCTCATTTAGACTGAAGAATTATCTAAAATATCTAAATGGGCTGCCCAGGGGGGTTGTGGAGTCTGCCTCTCTGGAGACGTTTAAAGCCCACCAGGACACGATCCTGTGTGACTGGATGTAGGTGATCCTGCTGTGGTGGGAGGACTGGACTGGATTGTCTGTCGAGGTCCCTTCCAATCCCTAATGTTCTGTGAATATGATTGAAAACATTGGTACTGCAATGGAATGGAATCCGCAGGAGACTACGTACAGCAGCATATCTGTGCGTGATGCTGTGAAAGGCTGGGAAGTCTGCAGCTTTCTCTGTGTGTTCTCCTGATTTCCTTCTCTGTCAGGCTGCTGCTTCCGAACGGTTAAATACTCACGGGTTTAATGGAAATCAAAAGTAAACTATATATAACCTTCTACTGTAAATTAGCACAACCAAAGCAAATAATGTCTTTGATTAAAACGTGGTGTTAAGCGATTGTCTTAAAGCAGATTTGTATTTTTCAAATTAGACGGGTTTGTTGCTAGATCGGCTTAACCTTATTAATATTAATGATGCGCTCCGTAACAGTTTCAGATGGCTTATGCATAAGAATTAGGTGTGTCATCTTGGAGCTGAACCACTAAGTGTTTGAAAACTTGGAGGAAATGCATGCGCTTCCAGTATCGCTGAATGTAGGGGTTTCTGATGCTCAGGGCGCAGCTGCACAAACAAAAACTTCCCTTGCTGGAGTGTGGATTTGCAGGCTGCTGCTTACTCAAGAGGAATTCTGCATTAAAAATGTCACACTGGAAGGTTTGAAATCCCTTCCTGTGCACTCCCTGAGAAATAAACTAGTGTCTTCACATGGAGTTAGAGCATGTGCATGAGAACTTGCTTCCAGGTAGCCAACAGGCCGTTAGTTATCAGTAGCACTTACTTTGTGTAGTTGAATGAAGCAGCCACAAAGTTTACTGTGTCTGTTTTCTTTTCCTTCCAATCTCTCATGAGTCTATGAAATCCTTGCAGAGAGTTCGCTGTTGTTATACTTGGAAACAGAGCTTGTGTTGTAAACGCAGTGCTTTTGAAAACCACAGAATCACAGAATCATCAGGGATTGGAAGGGACCTCCAAAGATCATCCAGTCCGATTGCCCTACCACATCAGGATCACCTAGATCAAAATCACAAAGAGACTTGTAAATCAGTTACAAAGGATAGGTGTTATGGCTTCAGTAGGTGACATCAAACTTCTGTGTTAAGTTGCCACCCTAAATGATTCTGTGAGTCTATGAATATCAGATGATGTGAGCTAAGGTTCATCCATGAAATTACCACAGTCCAAGGCAGCCACTTACAGAACTGAAAGCTGTGACCTTCAGCATGTATTGACCAAGGGGTGACCTCATTAATGTTTATAAATATGTGGAAGGTGGTTGTTAGGAGGATGGAGCCAGGCTCTGCTCAGTGGCATCTAATGACAGGACAAGGAGCAGTGGGTGTGAGCTGGAACAAAGGAGGTTCCACATCAATGTGAGAAGGAACCTCTTCATGGTGAGGGTGACGGAGCCCTGGAAGGTGAGTTTGTGGAGTCTCCTTCTCTGGAAACGTTTAAAACCCATTTGGATATGTTCCTGTGTGACTGGATCTAGGTGATCCTGCTGTGGCAGGGGGATTGGACTAGATGATCTTTCAAGGTCCCT
>JAOXOE010000698.1:4479980-4491464 GCA_028565055.1 Phoeniculus purpureus
ATCCTGCTGTGGCAGGGGGATTGGACTGGGTGATCTTTTGAGGTCCCTTCCAATCCCTAATGTTCTGTGATTCTGTGACATGAGATCCATACTATGGAGAAAACAGACCACACTTCTATATTGTTTATGGAATGTGGCTCTTTCTGGTTTATTTATTTGTGTGGCTCTTTCTGGCTCAAGAAAGTTACGCTTGAGCATCTCTTCTGTGACTTCTGTCTTCACCCGGTGAGGTTGGTGTCTATGCAGTAAGTGATTCTGTGGTGGTGGGGAGCCATGAGTAAAGCCACTCCTTGGAAGGGAGACTTCCTTCTTACGGCTTTAATGGAAGTATTTCTTCCTGGCATCTCTGGTTTGATCAAAATTCTGTGCCAGTCTGGCCTGGTTTTCTGGTGGGCTGTCTTTCTCAGGCTTTAAGGTGAGCTCTCTCATTGGGGTCGGGGGCTAGGACTGAGTCATCTCCTTGGTTTCCTGGTGTGCTCTGAAACTCATGGAAAGGTCCTTTTCTCAGAGCCGTTGAAGTATTTAGGTATCAGGTTTTGTTTCGAAACTGGCACAGGCATTGCTTCCCCTATAAAATCTAGTGACAGTGTGAGGGGAATCGGTGTGTGTGTGAGGGACGAGCTGTTTGATGTCACAGAATCACAGAACATTAGGGATTGGAAGGGACCTCAGAAGATCATCCAGTCCAATCCCCCTGCCAGAGCAACATCACCTAGACCAAATCTCACAGGAATGTATCTTAGGCAGGTTTTAAACGTCTCCAGAGAAGGAGACTCCACAACTCCCCTGGGCAGCCCCTTCCAGTGCTCCGTCTGTGGAGCCGAGGTGAACAGGGGTTTATTTGGCCTTGTTTTGCAGGGTTGGTTTTCTCAAATTCTTAAGCAGAACAGATTCTTCTTTAGGCTTAAGAGGCCTGTCTTTCAAACAAGCGGTTTTGAAGCTGAGACTGCAGCACTTGGTGCTGGGATGTTGCTCAGAAGTGGTCTGAGTATGGGAGCTCATGGTGATTTTGTAGCCTGTTTCTGGTTTGCTAGTTTTGCGTGTAGTTAGTTTCTAGTCACTCCATGTGTTGACCTCTTGGCGTTGCTTCAAACCTTTTTCTTTCAGGGCTTCATGGAATTTGTTTAGTTTGAGTTCTTTTGCAGTGCTTTCTCTAGTGGTAGAAATTCTGTCCTCTCATACCTGAAGAGCGCGTCATAGTTTTGTTTCAGTTGAAATTCATTCCTCTGGCTAGGTGACCTTTCGCGGTCCCTTCCAATCTCTAATGTGCCGTGATTCTGTAATAAAGGTAGAACAGTTCATTTGATAATCAGAATTAATACGCCTGAGATGTGGGAGACTGTAGGGTTTCCCAAGTCTTGCTGCTCCTCTATGTTACGGAATCACAGAACATCAGGGATTGGAAGGGACCTGTTACAGCCCATTCAGAACTTATTTGGGATTATTTGGAACAGTTTTTATAACTTTAGTAAAAAGGCTGCAAATATATCCCTCACTGGTATTTGTTGATGCAATGAAAAGAGACGTCTACTGAAAAACTGTGTGCATGAGAGGAAGATGAGGGATTGGACTAGATGATCTTTCGAGGTCCCTTCCAATCCCTGGTGTTCTGTGATTCAATGTTAAAATCTTTGCTTCATGATTTTACAGGACAGGGAAAGAGGGCCAACCACGGGAATACTACACCTTGGATTCTATCTTGTTCCTGCTCAATAACGTGCACCTTTCACATCCGGTTTATGTCCGCCGTGCTGCAGTAAGTAGATCATTATTCTGTCTTGTTTGTGATAAGTGATATGTGCACAGTTACTTCCAGGGAACTATAATAGCACTGAAGTGTATGGCTTTGACTAGGGAAAGTGAGAAAGATAGGCAACAAAGTGTGTCTAAAAAAAACCTGCCTCTGCATGGGGATCGAATGACAGTCCCTGTCAAGGTGGAATGTTTTTTTATTGACAGTCCACTTCCTCACAGATGATCCTTTCAAGTCACTAGACTGCTTTTATAGCAAGAGTCTGTCACCATTTCTCTTCATATTCTGTGGTTACTGTTGACTCCAGTACATTCAGAAGTACTTCTATACATCCGTTCTGTTGTGTTGTCCTGGTCTCCATGATCCCGTGGAGATTGCAGGGATCTCCAAAACAGAGAAAAGTACAGCAGAACAGTGTTGGGATGGACCTGGAAGTATGCAGTCTAATGAAAGAAAAGATTGACCAGCCCTACAAGTAAAGATAGGGAACTCTAAAACAGGAAGTTGATTCTATTTGACTGCTTTCTATGACCTTCATCTTCTCTTGTGCCTTGTGGTTACGTGGTAACAGCTGCACTGAATGTGTGTGTTGTACCTACTTGGGACAACACAACTGAGGTGTTCTTTTTCTGTGTGATAACTCCTGGCAAAGAGAAGCGGGTGTATGCGTTGAAAGCTAGTTCTTAATCTTATTTGCAAGTCTGAAGTGAAGGCAGATAAAGTTGTAGTTTTATAATAGACAACGTGCTTTGCTGTGTGGAGTTTAACTCCTCCTAGGAAGTTGTATTTTTAAGCTCGACTGTCATGTTTTCTTGAGAGGCAGGACGAATGTTCCTGCCTCTGTGAATGAGTGGTTTTCAATGAAACTGAAAAATCTTCAGCAGGAGCTTTACTGAGAGAATAATAGTCTAATGCCAAGTCTGCTGTCTTTTCAGACCGAAAACATTCCTGTGGTAAGAAGACCTGATCGGAAAGATTTGCTCGCATACCTAAACGGGGAGACATGTGAGTGGTGGTTTTATTTAACTTAAAGACATAACTGCACTTGATTGCTTCTTACTTACAGCACAAGTGAGGGGTGGAAGGCAAAGAATGGTTACTGATGGTTGGTGTGCAGCTTAACTGGTGATTATGTTCAAATTCCTCAAAGTTAGGTTTTCCCAACAGTAATTGGGGGAAAAAAGTTTTGCTGTGAGAGAATGACAAATACAGCTTATTTTTGTAAGTTGTTCTGTTTTGTAGGTGGTCTTGGAATTACAAGTGTACGGGAATATCATTGTATTTCTCTAATCAGAGCAGTAAATGATTTTTCTGTGGATTTTAAAGGGACCAGCAGGTTGTCTTTATTCCAAAAACTAGACAAACTAGTAGATCTTGATTCTAGGTTATAATTATCACCATGACTGTTTTCTTATGTGGTGTTACAGTCATGGAATCACTGACTGTTTTAGCTGGAAGGGACCAAGGGAGGTCACCTGGTCTGATCCCCTTTTCAAAGAAGAGCTGAATGACCATGAGTGACCTGGTCTGACTTCATACTCAGTGGGGTTCTGAGTATCTCCAGTTCCAGTGTGTGACAGTTTTTGCTACTTAATGTCTAGGTAGAATGTTTGTTGTTGGAATTGAACTGTTTTCCCTTTAATACTTAAATACTTTTGCAGATCTCTTGTACTTAAATGGTCTGTGTTTGATTACAGCAACCTCATCGAGTATAGACAGAAGTGCTCCACTTGAAATTGGTCTTCAAAGGTCTACTCAAGGTACAGTTCAACTGAAAAATAACTTTGTGGATTATTTGTGGAGGTTTACTACAGTCTGGTACTTTAATGTCCTCTTTTTCTTGTAGTTAAAAGAGCAGCAGATGAAATATTAGCAGAAGCGAAGAAACCAAGAATAGAGGTAATGGCAGTAGCTGTCATCGGTACAAACCGGGGTGGTGGTAAATCGCATCAAATGATTGTATTGTAGCAATGTGGTTGGGTCCTCTGGGTACACACAGTGCTTCTGCTGCATTTTAGGCTTGGAATTTTAGTGCCTAGATGTTTAGGTGATTAAACAGCGTATTTTCACAGGTGCTTCTTGAATAGAAGCAGTGTGTCTAGTTGTTATGCACACTGTGTTACTTAGCTCTGCCTGGTTTTAACTCTGACTTTACTGGGTTGTTAAATAATGGTTTAAAAATAGGTTCATGCTGTTGTCTCCTCTGTCAGTTATTATCAGTTTGGCTTTATGTATTTTCAAAGCCAGACTTGTAATAAGCCTTCAAACTTAGGCTTTGAATACCTTCTTAGAAGAAAAGTTATCAAAATAAATGAATTCCCTTATTCAGGAATTGGATTTGAACAATGTTTGTGCTTGGCTGTAGCTGCATAAGAGTCGCAAAACCAGTATGGATCCTTAACGGCACGTGAGCAGGTGACTTCTGCGAGATGACCTGCTGATCTGTCAGTTTTTACGTTAGGTGTGCATTCCGTTGCGTTTTTTAATGTAGTTTTCTACATTATCCTCTGTGGTTGTGATGCAGGTGTGTTTTGAAACTGTAGATCTTCAACTTCATTATTTGGAGAATCCAGGGTTGTGCACATGAGCCTAAAGAGCTCGTGGCCGTCTTCTCTGTTTCTTTTCCTTGCTGGTCTGGCGACTCGGAGTCTGTAAAATCTATTTTGAGTTATTCAGATATCAGCTCAGTGTAGAGGTTCCGGGTCTCTCTTCATAGGTACTTCACACGACTGATTTTGCTTTGCTTAAGCCTTCCCAAGCGGCCTTTTATCAGCTTGATACTGATACAAGTTTAGTGAGGAAATAAGACAGATTGAACGCAAGTGGTACCATCACTAGCTGGATAACATGTCGTCGAGTGCCATCTCTGCTTTCTCAGGTTACGTTGCCGTCTCAAACCTGGCTTGAGTAACTGGAGGCCTCATTACTTTGAACTTGTTTTTGTGGTAGGAATGCCGTTTATGCAAGTTCTCCATCAAGACATGGTTCTGAGCAGTTCTTTTCTTCACAAGTGATACTGATTAAATATCTGTACAAGTTTGACTCTTTCTACCTTAAATATAGACAGCACATATATGTGTTGTCCGACCTGAATGTGCGCGTTGTTTGCGAGCTTTAAATTCTGACTAATTTTGTTGTTGTTTTCAGCAGTTGTCTGAATGTTTTTATGAGGGACTGGAAGTTTTTTTCATTACTTCAATTATACTTTATGGATCCTGAGAGGAAACCTATAATTGCTATACAGTTAATGCCAGTGCACTGATCAAAATAATTAGTAATATTGTCTCTGCATGTGTAAAAAAGCCCACAGAGTTATGAATAACTCCAATTCTAGTTGTTTTAATTTTTTAAGAGAGTGCTAAACAAATTAAACTTCACAATTAAACCTTGTTGTTGCTGCTAGGATGAAGAGTGTGTGCGCCTTGACAAGGAGCGGTTGGCGGCTCGGTTGGAAGGGCATAAAGAAGGTATCGTGCAAACAGAGCAGATCAGGTAGGAGTTATTTTTCTTCTGGGTAACAGTTGGAATACTGAAAACAAGTCTTGTGCTATTCAAGGCAGCTACTTCTACCTCTGTCCAGCAGCTCTCAGTGGAAGTCTCCCTCCCTTAAGTGCTATCATTAGTAATGTCTGAGGAGGCATCACTTCATGCCTGGTCAGACTCCAGCCCTTGAGCTGAAGTTCAGATGTTATGGCATGAGATTTAGTGTGTCTTCAGAGGCAGGCAGACAGTTGTCTCTTCCTCCCACCAAGCCGTCCATTTCTACTTCCTTATGCTGTGGAAGCAGTTCGTACATAATGAGCAGAACTGCAAGGAGAAGCTGATTATCCGCCTATTTCAAAGGAAAATATCTTGCATGGAGGAATGCCTTGCATGCAAAAGGAGGAGAATGCTCTCAGACCAGATCACAGAGTAGTAAAACAGAGGCAGCAGGCTACCAGAGAACAATGCACCATTGCCATAAGTAGTAATGGATACTCAAGTGCATCAAAACTTGCCCTTCTGTTATATCCCCACAGAATATTACCAAGAATGACAGCTGGGTTTGAGTCCTGTGCCTTATCTTCCCAAAGCCAGTCATTTCCAAGAGAGGAAATGAAATTTCTGCAATGTCTTGATGCTAAAATCTTGGGCTTAGTGTGGTTCTTGGTCTCTAGTGGTTCATTTTCACACACCTGACTTAAGAAATCTTAAAGACAGCTGCTTAATTTCTTTAGTGTGTCAGTTCCCATACTGTAAAGGAGGAGTGACACTGCTTCTATGAGGATGAGTATGAATTAATGTACTGCTTGTCTGCGCTGGGTTTTGCAGATTGATCTAGCTGATCCTGCTGTGGCGGAGGGATTGGGCTAAATGATCTTTTGAGCTCCCTTCCAATCCCTAGTGTTCTGTGTAGTTGTTTTGCTTGATAGACCAGCTACATTCTAAAACAAATTATCTCTCAGACATGAACAATACTGTGAGTGCTTGTCTGTCCTTCACTGGGATGCAATTTAACAGCCATCCTTGCAACAATCAACGTAGCAGAGTCGAGGCAATTCACAGAATCCATAATTGCCCCTAAGAGCATGAAAACCACCTGTTTTTCCTCTCTGATTCTTGCGTAGGTGTGTGTAAAAGGAAGCTGGATCGGAAAGAGCATCTGATTGTCCTACTTGACTTAAAAAGCTTTCTGACTTTAATTAGTGTAATCCACTAAAACTAACGACGAGCTGAAATTCAGATGATGATGATGTAAATGGACTGGGTCTAGGTGATCCTGCTGTCGCGGGCTGATTGGACTAGATGATCTTGCAAGGTCCCTTCCAGTCCCTAATGTTCTGTGATTCTGCGACATAGTAATCCTCGTGCTTTACATTTGCAGTCTTCTCCTTGTTACGGTTGGGATTTTCTGGTGGTTTTTATGCTAGTACTGGGATGGAGTCTTTTGTCAGGTGTTTGATTCTTGGCAATGGCCAGCTCACGTACTGTGCAAGGATGTGTAAAGTGGCTGTAATTTGTAGTAGAGACATAAACGTTTAGCAGGATACGGTTAGTTGTTCACGTATTATTTCAGATTTGTTTGTGCTATTACTCAGTCTTTTCTGTTATTTTTGCTCCTCTAGGTCCTTGTCTGAAGCCATGTCGGTGGAAAAAATTGCTGCTATCAAAGCCAAGATCATGGCAAAGAAAAGATCGACTATCAAAACCGACCTGGACGATGATATAACGGCTCTTAAACAGAGAAGTTTTGTTGATGCTGAAGTGGACGTAACCAGAGATATTGTCAGCAGGGAGAGAGTGTGGAGGACAAGAACTACAATCTTACAAAGCTCAGGCAAGGTAATGCTCTGGGAACCACGCTGTTCTTACGATGACACACTGCATTCTTCTGTTGTCTGTATCTCTAGTTTGTGACTTACAGGTGACTGGAGTGGGGTGGGTTATGCTTAGTTCTCGAAGGTAAACATGGAGGGCTGTTAGACAGAAAGTGTGTTCTTCTGTCTTCAGCTTACTATAATGAATTGTCTCAAAGGACTTACTCCAGCCATTTAAAAGATACCAAGTGGTAGCTTAATTCCTCTTCAAGCTTGTTTGAGCCCCTAGAGCTGAGCGGGCTGTTGGAAATCGCCTGCAGATTGGAAATGGACAGAAGTGGGGAGTAACTGGTAGATGAAGCAACTTGCTTACATAGAAAATTCAAAGGCTGCCAGCCTGTGGGAAACATTAGAGTGCTGGAATGAACAAAACCAGGAAGTGTTACCATGAGGAGGCTTTTCTGTATGTTTCTGTCCCTTTGTGCTCTTCTAGTCTGTGTCTTCAGCTGCACTTGGTTATGTGCCACTCAGAACGTGTCTGCAAACAGCGCTGACAGCTCTCTGTGGACTGTTAGGCTTCCTTTATTGCAGTGATATCTGCACTGAGTTTCTCAAGGAAGCAGTAAGCAAGTTTCTGAAAGTTTGCAAGTGTTAGTTCTTCTGAGGTTGCTGTCAGATTGCATCCTCTGCCTTTACTTCTTTAAGCGCTGTCACAGGAAAATCGTATTTAGAATTAAAAAAGGTCTCAGTTTTCATTTGGTTTTATTATTAAAGAGTTTTTTCCATAGTGCTCGTTATCACAACCTGGTGGTAGAATAAATTCATTTGTGAATGATGGGGTTATTGCTTGCTGTGCGACATGTGCCTGCGTGCTGTATGCGAAGTGACGATTACTACTTGGAGTCTGTGAGATTTGCAGCAGTCTCACTGCAGAGCTGTTCATAAATTCGTATAAACCTGTAATGTTTTAGTCATCAGAGAAGTTTGCACTGAAGGAATCTGTGTAGCTCTTCCCCCTTTAGCAAAGCATTTATGGTGTTTATAAGAGAAGATTTCAAAGATACTAGGGAGAGAGGTGAATGTTCTGTTGTAACATCCTCATAATAATAATGATTGTGAGCAAACCTCGCGTGGAGCGAAGGATAAGGAACAAGAGATCAAACAGCTTCTTGAACTCCAGCACACAGTTGCTTTGACTGTCCTGATTACGAGCAGAAAGCAGAGTTTATTTTTGGCTCCTACAGAGTGTAAGGATAACTTTGCATAACCCATCACCATGGAGAGAAAGGAGAGTACCTCTGACCAAAAATATCCCGACAGAAGACCCAAGGTAATGAGAAAGTCCACAACAAAAAGAAAACCCAGCTGAATCTATCATAGAAATATCCATTTAACTTACAGTCCAGGTCATTATCCAGGTCAGATCCATTGTCTGCAGCAGCCTGTCTGCAGAGAGGGAGAAGGAAAGTCCCGTTGAGAGAGACCAATGGCACAACTCTATCTCCCCAGGGAATCTCTGCAAGCAGCCTCCCTTTTATATTGTGGTGCTGCTTCAACAGCTTTCCCCCTGAAGGAGACACTTGTCGCCATCCCACCCAGACTTTTTCAAAGTTGCTTGCTTCTGGGAAAGCAAGCCAGGGGAGAACTTCTATCCATGCTTCCCCATGAGAATCTGGACATTGGCAGTCTCTCACAGGAAAAAGGAATCATCTGTGCGTCAACCTCAGTTCTCAGCACTTCAGAAACATCATTTGTTTACTCTGGGCTGTAATCTGTCCCAGAGCAGATCAGGGTTTTCTGTTGGTTCATAGTTTAGTTGGGAGGGGGTTTTGCTTGGTTGATTTATCTACTGTGGTTTTTTTCCTTAAGAAATGTAGTGAAGGCCTCACAAGTTGCTAGGACCCTGCAGATGCAGTTTGGGCATTTCTGTGCGATACTTGAATTGCTAATGTGCCTTTTTATGGTGAATTTTCGTTGTCCCCTTGTATAGATTGATCTGCAGCCTCTTGAATCCTCCTAGACCACTTAAAAACAAAATGCACTTCAGCAGTACTTTAGGTACCGTAGTGTCAAGTGTTTGAGAATCCAAATTCCTGCAGAGTGCCTGGGTGAATGGTAACGGAGTGGGCGCTCCACAGCGTCAGTTTTATTGTTCCTTTCCAAAGATTGCTTCAGTCTGAGGCAGTTCCTCAGGCTGTTTTCCACAGAGACGACTTTCTGTGTGTGAACTTTCCCAGGGTTCTCTGTAGTGAGCAAAGCAGAGGGAGCTTAAGATGTAAAAGGAAAATGCTGGGCAGATAAGGCCGCAGCAAAAAGAAGATCATCTGTCATCTTTATCTGCTCTCTGGCTGCTTTCCTCTGGTTTTGATGTGTTTGAAAAAAGTGCTGATTCCTCCAGCAAGATGCTCCTCAAACGTGTGTGTGTGTAGATGGCAGGAACCACAGCCTGGAATGTTTACTGTTTCTCCATTTTGGATTCTGAAGTTTGCTTTTTACTTCAAGTAGCCTTTTGACTTCATAGAACTGCTGGCAGGACTTTTTTAAGTCTCCAGTGATGTAGTGGGGCTTTTCTAACGTGTAAAATTTCATTGTCACGATACTTGCTTTCTTTGAAATGCTGTTCTTAATTATCTTTTGATAATGTCTTCATTGCTAGACGGCTCTCCTTTCCAAAATCATAGGGGTGAATTTCTTCCTGTCTGTAGGGATGTTCTCTGGTTTGCGAGAGCATTGAATTGGAAAGCACTGACGCTCCTGTTGTAGGGCATTCTTCAGCAGCTCCCCCTCTGAATTACTTACTGTGGGCTAAAGAAAGAGGTGCTTTTCCTTTTGTGACTACTGTGGCCAGTTGCTTCAAGAAGACTGGCATTAAGCAGTTAGAAGTTAGAAAGAAGTTCTTTACTGAGGGGGTGGTTAGGTACTGGAATAGATTGCCCAGGTAGGTCGTGGTGTCACCATCCCTGGAGGTGTTTAAGGAACGAGTGGACTTGGTGCTTAGGGGTATGATCTAGCAGTTAGATATTAGGATAGAGATTGGACTCGATGACCCTGGAGGTCCTTTCCAGACATGATGATTCTGTGATTCTATGAAAAACTGATTACTAAACAGGTTGCCCAAGGAGGTTGTGGATGCCCTCTGCCTGAAAGTGTTCAAGGCCAAGTTGGATTGGGCTCTGGGCAGCCTGGTGGAAGGTGTCTCTGCCCATTGCAGGGGTATTGGAACTAAAGGAACTCTAAGGTCCCTCCAAATCTAACCCACTCTATGATTCTGTGATTCGTTCTTGACACTTTTCTGACCTACAGAGTAACTACAGTCTCTTGTAATTGGTGTTTCGACCTTTGGAAGTCTCTGTACTGTCCCATACATACTGACTGGACGAGCTCTAAGGCTCTAATTATTTGGGGCAGATTGTCATTTCTTTACTGTCATTCATTGTTTATTTGACTCAAAACCATCTATCCTGTATCACACAGGTCCTTTATCTCTGTGAGTGCCTTGTGCCCTTCTGATCAGATGTTGCGTTGAGCCATGACTGTCGTCTTGCTGGTTTCTGTGTGGCTTCTGTTGCTCATAAAATGAGTTCACCTGTCCTCTTGATGTTTAAGATGTCATGAGTCAACTTTCTTTTTATTATGTTTTGCTGGGAGGTTTTTGTTGAGGTAGTTTTCCATAGTTTTCTGCCTGATTGTTATGCAGTTCTACCTTCTCTTGGAAATAAAGCGTTTGATTTAATCACTAGTGGATGAGTCACCCTGCGCAGCCTGTTTTAAACATCTGTTGGCCTTCCCCAAGTGTTCTGGATTTTGTGAATAATGTGGCATTTTTATATAATCACTTTCCAGAGCCTGACTGTATCTCTTAGACTAAGAATTGGGTTTTTTTTCCTCTCATAGTAGCTTAATTTTAGAAGTGCTTTGGAAGAGATGTTGTTTAAAGCAGTTGAATTTCATATTTGGCTAAAGGCATGCTGCATAAGTGCTGCTTTGGTGACTCAGATGACACTCTAACCGACTGAAAAGTTAGTCAGACTTCAAAAGCAATGAAAGTGCTTGATGCTGGAGCTGATCTCCTTTTAAGATTCTTTTAGCAGCCACAGCTATTGGGGGCTTTAAGAAATCAATCTCGTACTTTGTCCTCACTGGTCTTGTGGTCCAGTTCTTAATCTCGACAATCACGAATGAAACTGAGGGTAAGGGAAGTAGCTGTCGTGAGACACGATACAGCTGGATGTTCTAGGGGAGAGAAGTTGAAAGAAGAAAAAGGGGAAGTTATTTGATCTGTCAGTTTCTGTTTGGACAAGGTGTTCAAGATCATCTAGTGCAATCCCCCTGCCACAGCAGGATCACCCAGACCAAGTCACAGTATCACAGTATCACAGTATCACAGTATTATCAGGGTTGGAAGGGACCTAATAGATCATCAAGTCCAACCCC
>JAOXOE010000698.1:4491564-4530905 GCA_028565055.1 Phoeniculus purpureus
GGCCCGCCCGGGGCGGGGGGAGGCGGGGCCGGGGTCGGTGCGGGCTATAAGAGCGCGGAGCGGCCGGTGCTGGCACTGGCGATGCAGAGCGCGGTGCTTGTGACGGTGCAGCACGGCAGCACCCGACGGGGCGGGCGGCGGCGAGACGAGGAAGAGAAGGAGGAGGCGAACAGGGGCAGGATGAAGAGAACGATGTGAGTCCTTCCCCGGGTTCTTCCCGGGAGACGCTTCCAGCCGCGGGAGCAGAGTGAGGGGAAAGTGGTTTTCTAGATGCTCTGGGTGACTCCAGGGACAAAACCGGTGGAGCCACGCCGGGAAAATCTGTGCAGCTTTTGCGAGTTTATGGGGCCAGTGGCTAAAGCTTTTCAAGGTTTAACGTGTGTCTTCCTCCTTGTCCTTCTAGCATTAAAGACTGGAAAACCAGACTGAGCTACTTCCTGCAGAACTCCTCCAGCTCTACTAAAATGAAATCTAAAAAAGCGGGGAAGCAGTGTGCCTACTTCAGGTGAGTTCTCAAAGCCTCTTTCTCCTAATTCAAGCATCCAAGGAATGGCAAAGCTTGAGCAGAGTCTAACATTCTCCATCTCTTTATGCAGACCATCCCCTGAAGAAGCTCAGCTGTGGTCAGAAGCCTTTGATGAACTTCTTGCCAATAAATGTAAGTTTATCTTCAAAAAGTAATGGTCAAGAGAGTAATGTTCAAGAGCAAAGGGATGGTGAAGTTTGTGTGTCTGTAAGAGACTGAGTCCTCCCATGTCAGTTTTGTACCTCTCTAGTGTTAATAGTTTTTGTGCTGGCCTTGAAAGCTAAAGGCTTGAGACTGTTGAAAGCCAAAATTCAGAGGTGTTCAGGAAGAGACAAACTGGTATTAAACCATCAAGAATACTTTACAGTAAAAAAATCTACTATGACCCTTGTAGTTAAAATTGCACTTAGCAGCTTGGCTTTGCTCTTTTCAAAGAGCATCTGATCACTGAGCTCTGTGCTTAACTCAAACGCATTCAGACAACTTGGGAAGGGTCCTGCAACATAAAAATCAGTGATCTCAGGGTTTTACTTTAGGTTTACAAGGAGAAGCCTCAAAAGAGCAAAAAGAGTACGAAACAATATCACCATTTGTTCTTTGAGCTTGAGTCATCTGCTGTGCTGCAAAAAACCAATATTCCAGAGGTCTACAGCAGAGTCATAAATACTTGCTGCAGTACAAAGGTTAATACAGGAGAGCCCACAGAGAAAAGTGGTTTAAAAATAAGTAAGCAGGCATCATGAAAGGGAACATACTGACTAGAAACGGCTTTCTTCTTTTACCTAGAAGAATAACTTGGAGCAAAGCCTGCCTGTCATTTCTTTGCGTTCAGAAATGTGGAATTCTTTTTATTGCCATGATATCCCTGAAAGGACCAGACCTAGAACTACAGTAAATGTTTTAATAGAAACAGATGTGACTAGCAGATAAAATTTAAGATTCCTGACTATAAACTGTTCTTAACTGATGTGTTTTTTTCTATCTTTCCCCTAGATGGTCTTGCTGCTTTCAGAGCTTTTCTGAAGTCTGAGTTCTGCGAGGAGAACATAGAGTTCTGGCTGGCTTGTGAAGACTTCAAGAAAACCAAGTCACCCCAGAAGCTGACACTGAAAGCGAAAAAAATCTACAATGACTTCATTGAAAAGGAAGCTCCCAAAGAGGTAAAGAAAACCTATTTAAACACAAGTGCTCTGTCCAAAGAGTTTTTGCAGCTTTCTCTGCTTCTCTGAACTCGCTTTAAGAGACAGGTGCCAAACTGCACTGGACACTGCTCACTGTTAGCAGTAATTCTCTCCCTGCCTGCCTTCTCACTGAGATGGAAAATAGCACAAGCTGTATTTCAGAGTTTCTATCTTAACTGGGAAAAGTCAACAGCTGTGTTTTAACACCTGTAAAATGCTTGAGTTTAGTACTGCAACAATATAGTTTAACTACTTTGGGTTTTATAGAAAAGGTTTTCCTGTCACTTCAGTAATCTGACTCTGTAGTAAGAGGGTCTCACCTTATTTTAACCTGTTCAGAGCAGTATGTTGTAACAACCTTGGCTGAATGACTTCTCAGAAGTAAATACCTGGTTTTTGTATTTCAGATAAACATAGACTTCCAAACCAAGAACATGATTGCACAGAATATTCAAGAAGCCACACATACCTGCTTCAGTGCAGCGCAGAAGAGAGTTTACAGCTTAATGGAGAATAATTCATACCCAAGGTTTTTGGAATCTGAATTCTATCAGGAGCTGTGCAAGAAGACACCCATCACCAGAGCAGCCCAGGGGACATGAGTGATGGAGAAGAGTGAGAAGAAGCTTCTTGGTTAGTGATGCAGCAAGCCACAGCTCATGGCAGCACCCTGACCTGAATGACTGAGATACTGGATGCTCGGTCTGTTTGCCAAAATGCAAGGACAGATACTGACTTTGGTACAAGGCTGATGGCACAGAGTGATGCTGTTGGAGGGCATTTAGAGATTACAGAACTCTGCCAGCCAGCTGCTGGCATTGTGCCTCTCTGAGTGCTGCAGTGAAGGTGACTCCATGCACTTGCCCAAACCGTACAGCACAAGATTCCATCACGGCTGAAGTGGAAACACAGCAGGTCAGAACAGAGCTCCTGTCTTGTAAACAGAAGCTGCTCTGTACAGTTGCACTGTGCTGGGGACTTGAGTAATTTGCTGCATGCTTATTTTTCCTAAATATCAACCAGTGTTGCGACCATCAGTCGCTTGGTGTGTTGACACTAGTTCTGTAAACTGCCTCTAGCTGCAAAGAGATGTGTTGGGTTTCTGTGAAACTCACAGACAGTGCCAGCAGTATGCTGCACAGAGTGAGGACAGGATATAACTCAGTTCCCAGTGGAACAGGTTCTTCAGCTGCAGTCTGCAGGGCTGGGTTGTGTCAGCAGGGCTGCACAAGGCCAGACAGAGGGCAACACATGGCCAAGGCGAACAGGAGCTGTATAGTATTATATTTATATGGGATTATGATTGTGTTGAATGCTGCAATAATGTCATAATTCTGTCTTGAAGACAGCAAGCTTCAGTGAAGTCTCTTATTGTTTTTAAATAAACTATTTTGATATAAAGCTGCTTTTGTTGCTGAATTTGTTTTGTGTGTGCGCAAACTGTCAGATACTAGATTCCAGTGTGTTGGGAGTGCCTATTTTGGATGTAAGCTTAACAGGGCTAATCTAAAAACAGTAGTTGTTAGAGTCTAAACACCTGTTTGTAGACAGGGTGCTTAACAGAAGCTTAACAGAACAAAATTAAAAAGCTTGATATGGGGGACATGTACCATTGCAACCTGTCTTAACCACCCTCCCCAAGAAAACAGCCTGAGAACCTCCACAACCAGTGCTTTCAAAAAACTCCTGAAGCTCTTAGTTTTGAGACTTCTGAGTTTCAGCTCTGTTTAAGTCCTGTCTCCAGGTACTTCGACTCCAGTCTGCGGGTTATAGATTTGATTGCTTAGTTCACCCCTCTCTACAGCAGTTACTCCTGTACTGGTCACAATCTCTTTAATTGGAAGAGACCTTTTATCAATTCCAGTCTTCCCCAGGGCTGACAGATCACCACTAACCTATTTACCTAAGTATCAGGTACATGTGTCCTTTAAATCCTTTGATGGGTAGGGGCTTAATCACTCCCCTGGATGGCCTGTTCCAATGTTTGATAACACTATCAGTGAAGAAATTCTTCCTAATATCCAGCCTAAACCTCCTCTGGAGCAGCTTTGACCATTTTCTATAGTCCTATCACTTGACACTTCCCTAGAGCATTAAGAAACCTCTGCAGGATTTTCTACTCGAGTCACGCATCCAAAGATCGTACAAGGGCAGCTACTTTCACGCATGCAGATACTGCAGGATACATGGCAGTGCTATATATACATACACAGGTCTGTATATCTGTCCCATTGCCTCTACACCGGGAAAGAAGCAAGCAGAGCCCTTGCTTTGCTACAGCCCCACAGGTATAGCAAACCTATAGTAAGAAACGGGGCTGGCTGTTCTTACTTGCTTAGATGTAGTGTTGGGGGATCTGGTTTAGGGGTGAACTTGTAGAGTAGGGTTGATGGTTTGACTCGATGATCCCAAGGGTCTTTTCCAATCTGAATGATTCTATGATTGCTGGGGTTGAGAGCTACTTCTTATACAGCTAACCTTGCCAACCAGTAAAGTCCACGCATGACAAACACAGGAAAAACTCTCAGTTTTTGCAAGAACTACTGCAACTGAGAAAGGCTCTTTTTTTTTTTTCCCCTAAGCAGGAAAAATGTAGTTGGGCTGATAATTGCTTTAATAGTCTAACAAAATAATTTGATTATCATAAAAATAGCCAGAACTATAACTAATAATGAGCTGGAACTAGGACAGGAATAGTTTGATGAAGCTCCAATGAAGCTGCATTATTAACCTGTGCCAGTTTGGGTTGTGGTCGTTAACCACTGTGGGTGTCTAGTTTCAGGGAAAGAAGCATTTCTAGTTTCAGCAGGTGCCAGAACTACTTATAGCCCAGTACACAGTTCAGAGGGGAGGTTAGGTGGGGCTACCTAGGGTAGTGATTCACTGCCTGAGGGCTGTTTTGGGGTATTTCAAGGATTAGAATCACTGGGTTTTAGGAAGGCACTACAGGCAGCTCCGTAGCTTCCACAGAGCACACCACCACCACCAACCACACCGTGCTGGAAAAACACTAGAAATAAAAATCTTATTTTCAGTAAAATGGGATTCATCTGTGCACACAACATTCCTTCCAATTACTGTTTCCCAGTTTTTGATACGAGCCCTGTGTTCCTCAGCTCTCATCTAACCCTTACCATGAACAAGGGGACTACTTGCATACTAGGAGTGCTGCACCCCCTGAAAGACTGCTGTGAGCATTTTCTGAAAAAATATACTTCCTCCAACTGCTTTCCATACTTGGGGCAGACTTACAAATCCTGTTAAAATTGGTATTCTGGTATCAGTATCCAGTGGCAACCAATAATAAACCACTTGTTCCTCCATAGCTCAGAGTTCACATATCTGCCCCAGTCCCACTGGGCTGCATGTAGTCAGACTCACGGTGGTGCCAAGGAAAAGACCCGTCTGGGAACCGCAAAGGGAGAGCAGCAGAGCTGGAGCCCCATGGGCCAAGGTGAGGGTGCTGCTAAGCAGCTGGCCACAACATGGTCCTTTTTTTAGGTTCCAGCAGGTTATGAAACTGCTCCAGTCCACATCCCTGTTGACAGGCACCCGAGAAGGAAAATAAAAAGGGCTCCCAGCGGGTAACAACGTTCCAGGAACTGTAGCTGTAGAGGAGCACGGAGCCTGATCGAGCCTGTAAACAAGCTTAGCATGTCTAGAGAGAGGGCTTGCTGCCAAAAACCGAGGACTGTGGACATCTCCAGAGGGTGGTGGGTGACCCCAAGATAGTCAATGCTTGTACATGCACTGCTAACAGAACTGATGCTGGCATGTGGAGTCTGAGGATCTAGAACTGTTGAAAAACACCAGCAAATCTGGAATAAACACAAATTTTAACTTTCCATGGCCCACTTTCTAAACCAGTCTCATGATATTTGGTGCTTTTCTTAGTTGCTCAAGGCAAGTGACTGCACTGCCTTCATATCACAAAGCCGACATTCCTCATCTTTACAAATATGAAGAAAAGTTCGACATTGTAACCGGAGTATACCAAACTAGGACTTAACACAAAGACTAGGCAGCCATTTATAAAAATACTTTAAAAATATCTAATTTTCTAACTCAGAAAATATCTAATTCTCTGTCGATTTTGGGCAAACTAGGTCATGAGTTTCAGCTGTCTGGATGTGGCAACAGCTTGAGATTTTAAGCGCTTATGCAGACACTGTGGCACAGAGTTATCTGAAGGAGAGTCCTCCATCCTATCAAGAAGGCAATACATAAAATAATCTCCTAAAATACGACAGCAAAGCAGCTGACCCTTGGCAAAAGCCCTCTGACCTAAAGACTAGAGAGGAACCTCTGAGAACGGCGTGAGCTCAGCAGTGATGCTGACTCATGACTCCAGTCAAATGGGAAAGCAATGACACTAAACAACTGACGATGTAGTGTTCTTCCTCCATGTATTTATGTATTGAGGTTCAAAGATGTACCAAGACTATAAATAAAATCAGCATTTCCACTTGAAATTCTGATCTCCATTTGCAGAAGGGACACTAATGATGGGTTAAGAGGCTGTACAGACATGCACACACAGTGGAAGTGTTTCTTGGATGAGACTTTGCAATTTGGCAACTGAGAGGGAGCAAAAATGTGACCTTTAGAAGCTCTTTGCAGATCTCCACAGAGGTTTTTTTCCAATCTGACTTACTGTGATTCAAGAGGAAAAAGCTGTTCTTTTTCCTCTGGGACAGCATCCCAAATTCATCTTCCTCCAGGTGGCAAGATGGCTTCTCCTCATCACACCAGCACAATACTTGACGTCCCTTCCAGCTCACTTGCACCAGGAATAAATAGCCCAGGAGCAGCATGAGATGAGGATAGGACTGGCAGCAAGACTTCTACGTCAACCCAAGGTCTATCCTGGAGACAAGCCAGAAACAGGGGTGGTAACAGACCTATCTGCAGTACAGATCCTAAATCCATAAAGGAACAAGAACAGGCTGTTAGGTTGTATCTACAGCAAAGCTAAGGAGAAACACATAACCTTCAAGGCAGAGCTTAAACTGAGCTGTGGCAGGCAGGCAGCAGGTGTTGGTGCGGGCCCCAGTGGGCAATCAAAGCCATTAGTGTCCCCAGGGCCCTGACACAAAGGTGAAGAAGCCCTTTTCTGAACATCACTGTCCCAGTCCTATGGGCCTGTCAGCTCATGTCCCCAGAGCCTTCTGAATTTTTGAGGAGGGTCTGCAGTAGCATTTGTGGGAAACCCACTCAGCAACTAGCTTTGCACAGCTAAGGACGGCTGGCCAGCACAGAAACCCAAGGAACATACGTAGAAGTTTAAAATGAGAGTCCTTTAGCAATCTTTCATTGAAGTAATCATTTAGATCAGAGTTTCCAACAGCTATAATGTACCCATGAGCAGCAATTAAACGATGTTCCGTTTAAAATATTAAATATTCCATTCAAGATAATCTAATAGACAGAAATTAGTACATATGTTCCCCAGACAGTTCTCCCACTTGGCATTTCATGGAATAAGTTGCGTTTCTGCATCACAGATTCAGCCCAGAGAGCAGCTCTGTGTGTTCTTGGACGGGAGCCTGACTTTGGGATTTCAGGGGACGTGGTACTAATCTCGTCCTTCTAGGGCTCAGAAAGTCAGCTGTTGGGTATGGAAGAGGCACTCAGGAGCACAGCAGGCTGTGTGTTTAGCTGCCATGTTCCTTCGCGGATGTCTAAGGGAAATCAGAATAGTGAGAGCATGGTGAGGCACAAGCACTGGAGAAGGGGCAGCGGGTGAGACAGCACCTTCCTGTTTCAATCACTGCTTTTAAAGGCTGGCAGGATTAACCCTTTTGCTGGGACCTAGTGGAGTGGACAGGGCTGAGCTTGAGAGGCAAATGGGTGCCAGGGGGTGTAATTCTTGTCATCCTGAGGCCATTGCAGCTATGGCATTTGCAGATGCCAGAGGCTTCCCCTGCTCTCAGCAGGAGACATATTGCGTCAGAGAGATTATCTGTTGTGTGTGGCTGCCCTTGCTGGCGTCCCTCCAGGCGGACTGCGTCTGTTTTCAAAGTTGAGCTGTCTCCTGACTTGACTGTGTTTGGTTCCTGCTGTTTACTTTTCCTGATACCCACTGAGGGCTGGGACCAGGAGTCCAACCAAGGGACGGAATGGTTGCCAGGTGGGCCAGGACCCTTCCAGCCACAGACAGTGTCATTGGCAGACCAAAACCTCACTTCTGTCACTCATCCTCCCTGCAGACTGCTGGGTTTCAGAGCGTGGTCCTTCTGTTTTCAAAAATGAGAGGTCAGCTCACTCAGCAGCTGCAGCCCTTTGAGATTAAAATGCCAGATAAACACGCACAGTGTAAATGGGTCACAGTTGAAAGCTGAAGAAAAGATCAGCCATGACCTTAGGACCAGATAGTCACAGAGCTTTATGCAGGGCTAGGTGGAGAGATACAGTTAGATGATCCCACGGCTGCACTGCTAAGATGCTATGGAGATCACACTTGTTTCAACAAGCTAATGCTTGTGTGAACACACAGGCTTTTTCCAGTAAAGCCTCTTAGCTTCATCTTTTTAGAGGAGAAAACAAGGTGCTCTACAGCTGTGGGAAGAGGTTGGGTTAGCCTAGCACAAAGGGATCAAATTCATTTTCATCTGGAATTCTAACAACTATGTTACACCTCTCGAGAAACACTTACAAATTAGGGCCAAACCTGTCATTCTGGAGAACTCACTAGGGCAGGATTCAGATCCATGCATCTTTTTCTGTAAGTCGGCAAAGAAGGATCAGTAAATGTGTCTTTTGCTAACACTAAGGCAACAATATAAGACATCCCTCTCATGACTTACCCGCAACTAGCATTTGCTGACTGCTCACTGGGCTGGAGTCCCAGTCCTGACAGAAGCAGTCACACCTCTGGGGCACTGTACCTCCCACCCCACCAAGACTCACTGCCGTGTCCAGGCTTTGTTCATGCTGAGAAGGTCACATCCTTGGCAGTCACTCGCTCTAGTCTGGCAAATGAAAGGTTCCAAACACCTGCAAGAGTCCATGTGACAGGACTTTCTTCAGAGCAATTTCCCAAAGTTTCTGAGGTCTCTTGCTGGGTTAAGTGTGCTTTGTGCCTCAGAGCTGCCTGGGGGGCTGCTGATGCTGTAAAACGGCATCATGGACTGGGATAATTATGCTCTGGAGCAGCATGGTCTGCCAGCAGGCAGTTTTGGAAACATGTGAATACAAGTGTAAGAACAGTACTTGGAACCAGCCTTCATATCTCCTTTGAAAATTGAATCCTAGGACAATCAGATCCTGACATGAGCAATGATCAATGAGAACAGGGTCTTCACACTGTGCTTCAGGCAGATGACGTTCAGAATGGAGCAGTGGAAATTCTACATTTAATATCTAAGAGACAAATGGATCATCTTCCTGGAGATCAACATTTAAGCCAAGTGTTCAGACACGAAAACTGAAAAGGCTTGAACACCACCAGACTTCGTTTGTAGCCAGCCTTATCTCTCCTTTTCACTCACTCACCCAAGTAATTCTTCCCCACAGTCTAAAATGTTAGCGGTGCACAATAATGTCCTGGAGCTGTGTGGCTCTGAGGAAACATGAGTACACTGTTTTTACGAAGGGTGGTGTTCTGAAGCACATACACACTTCTAAATCATTTGTCCTTTTGTTTCCTTATAAAAGCAAAGGCTTGTGCTGTGGAACAAGCAGATCTTACACCTTGAAAGGTCACTTGTTTCTTGGAGTGCTCATGCACTATAATTTCTGGAGAAATGACCTACTCCACACACACAAGAACTTTTACAAGTATCTTTTTTTCTTTTTTACTCAAGGCTGTGAAGTTATGGGGAAACCTCCTAAAAGTGACTCCTAACTGCCTTCCCTCTCCATGGCTGGATTCAGAGCAATTAAGTTTCTCAGTCAGCTCTTCTGGACACCATAAAGTAGATTGTGTTTCTCTTTTCAGTAACATGACTTCTATGAGAAAACCAAACATTTATCTGAGCCACCAACTAATGACAATGTCTAGTATCAAAAGGACAACGGAGCAGCAGTTATACAGGCTGTACCCCCCATTCCAGCTGATGCACCTGCCCTGCAACGTTCCTGCAACATTTATCCCAGAGTAATTATTACGTAAAGCCTAGCTGAGTTAAGCCTGTTTTTCAATGGTGTCTGTCAAGAGTCTGAGTAAGGTGTTGGACAAATCTGTTATCTAATAATCCCAGTACACCACTGAATCTGTGTCCTTTGTGGTGCTGAGTTTATAGAGAGCTAACCAAAGAAACACCAGCACGGCACAGCTAAGCACCATCTCTGCTGCCAGGGGGAACCCTCAGAACTTTTCCAGCATCTTCCAAGAAAGAAGCTTTAAATCTCCATCAGCATGTTAATCACCACTGCCTCACTCTGTGGTGGAAATGGGGAAACCAAATCACTGAGTAGTTAGGTGATATTTGAGGCAGCATGATATATTAGGAAATACTAGAGATACTCAGCTTTGAGCCAAGTGGTTCTACCTAACTAGAGCATCCAGAAGATCTCAGCTAATGAGGTGTAGAGTGAAACAGACAACGCAGTATGCCTATAATTGAGTTGTAATAGCCAGCTCCCAAAAGTAGCACCTGGAAACCTCAGAGTAAGATGAGTCTGTCTCAAAACCACTCCAGCAGTCTCCTATACTTTCGGAACAGAATCACGAAATTATTGAGGCTAGAAAAGGCCTCTAAGATCATCAAAATCACCACAATCAGCTAGACCATGGCACTAAGTGCCACATCCAATCTTTTCTTAAACAGCTCCGGGGATGGTGAGTCCAGCTCAGTAGCCCAGCATAATTACAGGAGTACTGGGATTGAAGAGAAGCACCATTGGAATGGAAAGCGGATTCCCTAGAGAAGAGGGACCATTCCCATCACAGCAGACACGTGGTAGCCAGCATTGTCAAAGCGAGACACTGTAGAGGGACTGGCTGGCCACTAGCAAGAGGAACAAACCAGCATGTGCTTCATCACCATGAATCACCACCAAGTGAAGGTTTCAGCTGCAGTCTCGGGATGGGAGACTCACCCTGTTCACACATGAGCAGGTGGAGAGGTGGTCATGTTGAACATATTTTCCACTGGGAAACAGTAAGTGACTAACGCTGATGGCACTTAGTGACAAGTTAGGAAATAACATCCAAAGACAGCAGCAGCTCTTCTGAGTAAGTGCAGGCTGGTGGAACATCAGTTTCCAGCTGCCCTGGGGGGAAGGCTGGGCTCAGGCAGGTGATGTTGGTGACAACAGGGAGCACTGGGAATTGGTGCCACCACAAACAAAAACACACATGGGGAACAAAGTACTATTTACAGGCAAAAAACCTGTCAGCTGCAACATTTGCACAAGGTTTTAGTGACACCAACAACAGAGTAGTGTGGACAAAATGCCACTAAGGAAGCGTGGGTGTAGCTGACAGCAGATCACCAGCAGACAAGAAATATTCCCCCGCACTGAGATCAAGAGGAGCTGGCAGAAGAATCACTGACTTGCTTTGCACTCCCCAAAGGATAGAAGTAAAGCATCTGCTTTGCTGCTTGACTGTCACCAGAGAGTAGCTTGTGCCTGTGGGACTTAATTTGGCCCAAATTACTTTTTCCTGGCACAAGCCACTTGTAGAACGGCTACAACCACAAAGGGATACACAGGGCTATTTTAGTAGCAGTTTACCAAAACCAGCCCCATTTGGGTAGCTGTTTTTACATCCCAACATGCTGTTAACATGCCTCTTGAAGGACCTTAAGCACCACCACCAGCTGAGTGACAGCTGTTTGGTCACATCCTTCCCAGTCCCTGCCACACTGGGTGACCGACAGTGCACAGGATGTGCCTTTGCCGGAGCAGCATCATCATTCCTCAGTGAGCCTTCCACTGCGTGCTGTCGGCGTCATGGATTCAGGGAATTTTGCTCCGCTGATCGAAAGATACGGTTTTCATGTTACGTTTTGGTATGACGTACCAGTGGCAGCTGATTTACCAGGAAGCGGGACAGACGCGTTCCCCATCTCCCTCCCCTTCCCTGGTCCCTGCACGTCCCTCGTTGCCCTTGCATCTGATTTAGCAGCTGTGCAGCTGCTGTGGAGCTGGATGAGCAAGCTGGTCAGGCAGGAATTTTTCCTTTTTTATTTGGTGAATTTGTCTTCCATGGGATCAGATCGCTGATCCAACTTACCCTGCAGCCACCTAGATGCTAGATGAATTCATGGGGAGGAGAGGAACATGCTGGTGGGGGTCTGTGGCTTGAGATACAGGAAGGTGGGGCTGACTGATCTTAAGGTCTATGTCTCTCGTCAGTGTGTTGTCATACTTTCCCCTTTGCACTCCTCCTCCACCTTCCTCTGGTGCATCACCAGCCTCTTTGCCAAGAATGCCATTCATCTGGAAATGGTTCTGCTGATTTACTGCCCCTCCTTCCTCGATAACCCAGCCACACTGGTCACATAGCAGCACGTCAAGAGACATTCATAGACTGTGGGAGCAATGTAGCAACATTCAAATGATAGCTATCACCAGCAAAGCTGTGATGCCTAAAGAAGGAAGGGGTATCTTGTGTCAGTCATTAGGAAAAAGAAGGGCTTGTTGGCCGGTTTAACACTGAATAAATGCTTTCACATAACAGATCACCTGAATACCTACTGACGCTTAACAGCCTTGTTGGGACGGAGGTCCAAGGTTCAACTATGGCCTGAAAATAATTTTACAACACGGGCAACGTGACCTGATCTGAGTCAATGGCATAATGGAAATGGACAAAAAGTACAAATGGACAGAGCTGCTAAGCACTTTCCAAAAGCAGCTTACTTGGTTTGCAAAGAGGGACAGAAAAGCAGTGATGCAAGTTCTTATCTTCCAGCAGTGTATCTTCATGTGTTTAGTGAGTTTCCAGCGACAAGTGCAGTTTCCAGAATAAGTAAACCCTGTACTGTTACAAAATAGGAAGTCTACAGGGCATCCATTTGTATAAGGCAAACATCAGACTGAATAAATCCTCACTGCAAATCCACAGCCAGGAGCCAGTTTCACCGGTGATGAAGGCAGGCAGCTGAACTTGCTGCTTTCCGCAGGATTTCAACACCACCAAACAGTGGTAACTTCCCAAACTAGTTAGAATCATACTGTCTTAATCAAACATCCAGTACATCTGAGATGAGGGTTGGTTTTAACTTAGATTGTTGCTGTGTCTTTCTTACCGTGTATTTTACAAATATTCTGCCGCAACCACCTTGTGCCCTGCCCATAATAACGAAAACGATTTACTGAACACTCTCAGAGCTCAGCAGTAGCTGAAGCTCTCATTATTATTGACTGCCGAGCCACTTCTGCACTTACCAGACTTACACTTTGACTAAGGGCAAACAAATGAATTCTGATTAAATCAAGGACTTTGACGTTTCTTTCCGGAACAGCTTCAACTTTTCAACTGAAATTCACTAAAGTGTCATTAAAAAATTATTTCGAGTACATCTGTATTTGTAAATAACTCACAGCCCCTAGATTAATCTCCCAAAGAGGCAAGGGGTACGATACTCACTAAGTGAGGAAGCACTACAACTGACCCTTGCCGCAGCTTCACAAATGCCAAAACACTTGAATAAGTGGATGCAGCAGGTTATTTCCCTTTCCCAGTGCCTGATGTCTGATGATACTATTTCTATCCTCACGAACTCCTCTGACTCTCCAACTACAGTTTCTATTTACTGCCATAACTACAGTACTGCAAGACCCAGGGAATCCTTTTCACCCACATTTTCTCCTTGGCAGGAGTAAATGAAGTCAGCTATGTCAGATGTCATTTTTGTTCCTCCATCACCTTTTTATAAACAAAAGCACCAAATCTGCCCTTGGTCACTAAAAGCTGGACCCAAGGGACAAAAAAGAACTGTGAGATGACGTTGGAGCCAGGTTTCTATTTTGAAATGCTTTCAAAATGTAGTTTTACCATGTCACCAAATGACCAGCAGTTACTGACAGGCATATCTTGAGCTGTAGGCTGCCAGCACAACTCTCCTTCCATTGACCTTGGCAGCAGCCATTCTCTTCCCCGGAGGAGCATCTTATGCATGTTTTCCAGAAAGATTCCTCACACAGTCAGCATTTGCATTTCTGATAAACCTTTTGCAAGAAGTCAGGTTTGCCTGAAACCAAGCTGGCATTGGAACCTCAGCCAACGTCAATTCAGTTAAGTATAAAGTTTAGCTCAAGGCTGTGTTTAAAATACAAATATTTGCTAATAAAAAAATTAGACATATATGAAATAGCAACTGTTTTGAATAAATAGGTATTTCCCTCAAGTTCAGCCTTTCAGAAGAGCCTGAAACTGAAAATAAGGGATCAATCACAGAAGCACGAACTTCACCCTTGCTCGATCTGAGGCCTCATCTGTACATGGATTTTGTAAGACTGCAGCAAAATACAACAGGGAGGGGTTGGCTTATTTATCTTTTAAAGTTGAAGAAATACAATACTAGGTATTAGGAAAGTCACAGCAATGGGCACAAGAATAGAATAATAGAATTGTTTGAGTTAGAAAGGACTTCAAAGACCATCTAGTTCAAATCCCTCTGCCATGAGCAGGCACAGCTTCCTCTAGGCCAGCTTGCACAAAGCCCCATCCAATTTGGCCTTGAGCACTTCCAGTGGTGGAGCATCCAAGAAACAAAAGCAAGAAAAATATGTACACTAAACTTAATGACAGTTCTCTGATCTTCAAGACTAACCAACACTGATTTAGGTAAAAAAGTATTATCCTGAATATAAAAGGGATGCAGTGTTCCGTGTCATTGAATATAACCATGGTACTAGGGTCTGGGTCATTAACTTTGAGTTCATTAGGCATATGTACAAGCTGCACTCAGAGCTCAGAGTTGTGACTTCAAACTTTAATTCTGATAGAAGAACCTGGCACATGGTTGACAGGAAAGCCCTGGCAGCAGAGGTAACCTCTAGCTTTGCACCTTTCCTCCTATTCCAGTGCCACACCAGCTTATTTAAAAGCTTTTCTCTCTGATCTAGCAGCCAACATTAGCTTTCCAGTTCTGCAGCTTTCTGCTTCTTGATAGATGGTTGCCATGAAGTGCTGCCACCGTGTTTAATAATAATGACTTTGGGAGTGAGATCTTCCAGCCCCACCAATGCCTGATATGCTGCATGAGCATGTGGGGAAATGAAGTTGAGAAACCACTTTTTGTGAAACAGCCTCAATTTTGGGGACACATTTGAAGAAACAAGGAAACAACACCCTGGCTTAGAGTTTGCTCTGCCACTCAACTGGCACACTTGCTAGAAAAAAGGAAGTTACTGCTCTGCTGCATCTTTCTTGCTTCTCAAGCTGAAGTGAAGCTTGAGATTCTGATCTAAACTAGGCGATTCTGATCTAAACTGAGTAAAAAGAGGTGGCTGATGTAAGGGCTGCCATTTATAAATGGCAACATGGCAGAAAGCTGGACTTTTCTGTTCAAAATATGCTTCTTAGTTCTTTAGCCTGGGAAAATATGAAGCAATTCAATGAGGCTACAGTGATGCTTCAGTTTGCTGGAAAAAAATAGTACTTTTTCATTTCTTTCCACAGTTCCGTTAAACCTTTTCTTCACAGGAGAAATTGCTGGAATAGTTAATGTGGAATAAAATATTCCATAGTACCCCCTCCAGGATAGAAGTACTCAGATGCTGGTGCCTAGTTATCCTTTCCTTACTTGGTTTAACCCATTCAGGGAATTATGCTATAATGGACTTTGTTTTGGAATGTCTTTGTTCCAGGAACAGAGACATTCAGGAATCGCTTTACATTTTAAAGAACCTGAGCTAACTCCAGAGCAATTTCCTAATATTAGGTCTTATTTTATTGCCACATGTTACTGGGAGGAGACGTAAAATAAAGAGATGTACAAAATCCCCAGGCTGCATCAGAACAGCTTTCCAAAACAATTTTGCCTTCTCTGGGCTTTTCCTCCCTTCAGCAGTGAGTGCTTAAGAGAAATTCCATCACACAACTTCCCCTTCTCAGAGACTTCTTTCCCTCAGAAAAGCCTACAGAAACAAGAAAATAAGCAGAAAGAACTGGATTGTGCAACCAGATCCGCATTCATCTCTCTGCTGGACCAGAACCTGGTGGATGGTCTGTCCTTGGGTAGGGCTTCGCACCTTGTTCCCCAACAGCCAGGTTTGTGGGGGTGTTGCTACTTCAAGTTGAGAGAAAAGGTGGCAGAGGAACCTGGTTATAACTTTGCAAACAATGCAGAGAAGTTAAAAAAAGACCCAAACCAAACCCTCCTTGCTTCACACAATACGGGAACCATCTGGCACCCAACTGCCTCTGCTGGGAGGCACATCTAGAACAAACAAGAGGGAGCACGTCCTCGCACACTCTGTAATTACACTCTGGATCACCCAGAGGCCGAAAGTATCAACAACTTTAACATATGACTAGCTGGATTAAAATAAAACCAAAACCGAGTGGATGGTCTGTTTGCAAGAACTTGCCAAGCGGTGGTTTGCAGCCAAGACACGCAAGAAGACAGATCATCTTCTGTTTGCCCCCTTCAGCATGTCGAGGCAACAGGCCTTTGTGCTGTTGAGCAGAGAACCCTTAAAAGTTAAGGGGATTGGTCAATGAGCAGCTTTAGGACAGGGTTAAAGCAAAGCTGGAAGATTCTCAAGGCTTTTGCTGATGTTGTAATTGGGACTTGGGAGCTGAGTATTTTATCTGTCCCTCATGGACTCTCCTCCTCTCTCACACATTGCCTACTCCTGAATTGTGCCACTACAACAGGGACAAAAATGCAGCTGTTTGCAAATGGTAAAAGATCTGTGTGACTGAAAGTTCTCACTCTGAACAGTCGCCGCAACAGCCCAGGAGGAACTCATTTAACAGCACAGAGAAGCATGAAAGTACTCGCCTAGCTTTATGTCAGGGATATGTTTCTGTATCACGCCAAAGCTGCTAGCACAGCACAGCACAGCATGAGGCACTCGAGAAAGAGATAGAACCAAAATGCTGCAAAAATGCGGTTTGGAAATCATGTGCTATTGTCAGAGTCGGGAATGTAGTCCCGCGGCGGCGTAGCTGGGGACTTCCCATCTATATTTAGGGTGTTGCAATCCTACCCTCCCACCCACACATTCCCATCCTCAGCGGGATGCCAGCTCTGGCATCTTGGGAGCTGAAAGTGAGCATCTCCTTGCATCCCCTTCCATGCTGGTGTCGCAAGGATTGGTTCGGGTGAGAGCACATGGTGAGGTAGGGTTTGGTGGCAAACCCATTAATCACTTCCAGCTGCTTAGGTGACTGAGAGAAAGGGCAAGAAGTGACTCTGAGCTCTCCACTACTTGGCAGCACACGGCGGTAAACCTACGTGCACAACTCTCACAGGAGCTGTTTGCACTGCACCTGGAGTCTCACCTGCATAGCGGGCTTTGATAACTTCTTGTGCCACGAGCACCACAGGGTTATGAACAGCCCTCCAGCCACTCACGTTTATGTGTGCGTCCCAGTGAGCACAAAGGCGCTATTTACACTGCACTGCCTGTGTACATTCCCACACTCCCAGCCAACAGGTGTGGGGCTCGCACCAACCTCCTGGCATCCCACCCGTGCTGCAGCAAGGTGCATCCTTCGCAGACCACACATCATTCTGCACAGAACCAAAAGAAATGTTCACTTTAAGAACAAAAACCCAACGCTCTCTGCTTGTTTGATTTGCTGCTCAAATAAACCAGCCCAGAAAGCTTAGGTGCAGCCTTTTTGTTTGCACTCTGCAAATTTCAGACTTGCTCTGACATTTGTCTGATGAAGCCCCACACTCACCCAACACTCCCACAGACACTACTCACTACGCTGCTTAATACTTTCCGTAACAGTCAGTGCTGCACACTAGGATATACCTATTGAAATCTGCCCTTCCCTTTTGATTCACTGGGACGTTATTGCGCACAGCTCCAGATGTCAGCGCGGTGGCACTTACACGTCACTGTGACACAGCTTCCTGAGCAAAGATCTCACAGCAGGGCACCGAGAAAGTGACCCCTTGCTGCTCCCAGTGCCAAAACCAATTAAGGCATGTTAAATAAGTGGGTGCTTAGTAATATGCTGTCGTGAGATTATTAAACAAGGTTTGGGTAAGGGAAAATGGAAAGTGAAAGTTTAAGCCATAGAACTACACGGAGATTAAAAGCATGTTGTATTCAGGCAGCATTTCTAACTTTTGGGATCTTTTCTGATTTTATGAGAGCCCTCAGTTCTTGGTAGTTGTGGTTTCTTTTTAAAATGTATTTATAGCGTGTGTGGTTGCAGAGCAAAGGCTGAAATGTAACTTCCAAAAGCCAGAAAAAATACAAGGCTAATGACGTTCTCCATCTCCTACAAATCGAATCCTCCTTTTTGACTAATTTTAAAAATCTTTACTTTTCAATACTGATTATTTGGAACGTTTAGGACTAACATAAAGTGATGTGAGACCCCCACCTAGAGTGCTGCATCCAGTTCTGGAGCCCTTATTACAAGAAAGATGTGGACATGCTGGAGCATGTGCAGAGGAGGGCCACTAGGATGATCAGCGGGCTGGAGCACATCTCCAGACAGACAGAGAGTTCGGGTTGTTCAGTCCGGAGAAGGTGACTTTATTGTGGCCTTCCAGTACCTGAAGGGGGCCTACAAAAAGGCTGGGGAGGGACTTCTTAGGATATCAGGTAGCTAGAGGACTAGGGGAAATGGAGCAAAGCTGGAGCTGAGTAGATTTAGACTGAATGTAAGGAGGAAGTTCTTCACCATGAGAGTGGTGAGAGCCTGGAATAGGTTGCCCAGGGAGGTGGTTGAGGCCCCGTCCCTGGAGGTGTTTAAGGCCAGGCTGGATGAGGCCTGTTTGATTTTGGGTGGGGTGTCCCTGCCCGTGGCAGGGGGATTAGACTAGATTATCTTTCAATCCCTAATGATTCTATGATTCTGTGATGCCATTGCCTTTGCTTGGCCCCCCTGCTGCTGCAGCGCAGGGGACTGCTGAAAGGTCACAGGCCCTCACCACTGTGGAACATTTTAAAATTACTATTTAAACGTTGCTGCAGAGGGTCAAAGACAGACTTTCAGTGGCAGCAGCATCTTAAAATAGCAGCTGTTTTACTTCGTTTATAAATCTAAATACCATTTATGGACACAACCCCACAGACAGGGCTGTGGGATCCCCTTTTGATGTATGAACTTCGTGTTTCAGTCTTGAGAGAATCAAATGAAACTGCCAAAATAAAGGCACATCATGGAAAAACCTGCAGAGAGACAGCAGAGGTGATAGATCAGTGTGGAGCTACGTGCAAACCCAGAAACAGGCACTGATTCATTGCTCATTTAACAGGTACCAGTGCACAAGCACGAGGGGTGAAACAACCCCTGATCTTTGTTGCTGTCCATACAGGACAGCCACTGCCAGCAGCAGCAGCAGCAGCAGCAGCAACAGCAGGTCCCCTGGCAGCCTATGGCCACAGCAAGGTCATGCACCAAGTGCAAGAGGACCAGCTCAGAATAGGTAAGAGTTGGTAGTTCAGAGTAGGAAAAATTGGTTTCATGAGGACAAAGACGTGATTTCACAAGCAGTGCAGAAATGGAACAGGCTGCTTTGTCCATCACATCTCCAGGAAGTGTCACAATGCCTGTACGTTCCCTGCCAAGCACCAGTGTCGTTCACTTCTCAGTACAACACCTTGTACTTAATTCAGCGCAGCCAGTAAGAGGTGTCGCAACAGAAACATTATTTTCTCTTATCCTAAATCAGTGGTGGTATGAAAGGGCCTGAAGATTTTCAGGGGGTTGTGGGTTTTTTTGTTATCACAAGCTGGATGCAAATAGCACTTATCACACTGAGGTGCTGGAGTAGGTCTAAAGAAGGGCAACAAGACTGTTCTGGAGAACAAACCTTGTGAGGAGTGGCTGAGGGAACTGGCGTTGTTCAGTCTGCAGAACAGGAGGCTGAGGGAAGACCTCATAGCTGTCTACAAATGCCTGAAAGCAGGGTGTAGAAAGATGGGGGCTGTTGTCTTCTCATGAGTGACAAGTGACAAGACAAGAGGGGATGGCCTCAAGTTGCACCAGGGGAAGTTTAGATTAGACATTAGGAAAACCTTCTTCCTGGAAAGGGTCATCAGGCCTTGGAACAGGGTGCCAAGGGAGGAGGTTGAATCACCATGCCAGTGTTTAAAAGTTGTGTAGATCTGGAGCTTAAGGACATGGTTTAGTGGTGGGCTTGAAAGGGTTAGTTTAATGGCTGAATTCACTGATCTTAAAGGTCTTTTCCAACCAAATGATTCTATGATTATAATATCTTGCAGGGACAAACTGTGGAGTGCAACAGGAAGCTCTTACAGATAATGGAGACAGTCCCAGTGTAAAGGCAGTTTTTTTCCCTGAAGTGTGTAACTGTCCTGACCTCACACCTGCATCTACGTGGATTTAGGATCTGAGCACATGCAGGTAACTGGCCTAAAGATGTTTGGTTTACAAAACTGTACAATCACACAAAAGCTCTCCTCCACGTGGATGACTTTGAAAAGAAGAATTCAGAGGAAGAAAAAACAAAGTGCAAGCAGAACTCAGAACTCAAACATTTTACGCAAGAGTCCCTGTGAAACTGCACATTTTTAAACAAGAGCTGCAGTTCCTCTCTAAATCTCGTTGCATCTTTGTAAATGCAAAAGGCAGATAAGAAGATATATCTGTATGTTCTGTCTAAACATTTCAAGAGCAAGAAAGAGGATGGGTTAGGACTGGGTGCACAAGAAGTTAACGTTAAGACAACATTATTTACAAATACATTCTCTGAGGAATGATACAGCTAACTTTTCTAACACAAGACTTAAATTCTTGCCATATTTTCCTTAAAGAATTTGCAAACTTGTGATTATTCTTTCAGAGAAACCTGCTAGTGACACAGACAACTCTCTGAGACAGTTGTGAGACAGGAGTGAAGGTCTCCCATGCCAGTTTCCTCTTTGCTGGGGTCCACAGAAGAACTGTCTCGTGAGTAAACTTCAAAGTGAAAGAAGAGTTTGATGGCAACTGAAAGGGTTTGTGCTTGTGAGCCACACAGAGAGCAGTGATGCCAGTCACTGCACGGGAAGGTGGGAAGACATGTCCATTCCTGGTTGTCCCCTGCTGCAGGGAAACCCAGGTTTTGTTTTGGGTCCTCTGGCTCTGACACCACCCTGTAACCACAGACCACTTGTGCATGTGTTCAGTATCCAAGTCTGTGCAGTTTTGCCTTCAAATACGATGTCGACAGAGGTCACGACTCCTTTCCTGCATCACTGGAGATAGATTGCTTGTACATCAGAGATTACTGCAAAGTCCAGATCAGCCCATTTTTGTTTTGGGAGAAAATGAGAAAGCACAAAAGGTGACTGTGGGTTATGTTTATAGACAGACTGTGCGGTGGCAAAGCAGTGCAGAAACTAGAGAATGCAGAAGGGCACCAAAAATACCAGTTCCAAGCGGATTTCGTATGTCACCTACCTGTGAACAATCTGCACAGAGATGGAGTATGAGCTGGCTGCAGCCATGCCCAAACCAGGACAACAGCATGCATTTAAAGTGTCTTTGGAAATCAAAGCAGGACTTCAATTCTAGATTTAAAGAGTGTGTCCTCAAGGATACACTGAAGGGAGATGAAGCAAAATTTTACAAGCAACCATAATGCGAACATTTCTTCAGCATGCCCAGTTTTTGTGTCCATGATTATGTTCTTCTGACACAGAAGCACATGTAGAACTTACACCCTGGTGCAACATCTACTTGCATAACACACAATGTTCTGAGACACTCATCAGAAACTCTTAGGGAGGAAATCCTGACTGCTTGGTGCTGCCTTCATGCCACCTTCCCTTCCTTCCTCCGTTCTGTGCAATGCAGAAAGTACAGGGAATGTCCTCTGCTGTTGGCTGTACATCTGTCAGAGCAGACCCCTTCTTATTTACGGAACCTCATATGGTTCGGGTTCATTTACACTATTTACAAACAGATACACTGTGCTGTCCAATGTCATTTTATGGCATACTATGGAAGTCATTTTCCCCACACCTCTCTCTCTCCTGGTGTGTTGTACATCCTTCTTTTTCTGCTTAGTAGACAAAGAGTAAATATGTGCATTTACTAAGGTGTTTTTTCTCTGCTTCTGAAATACCCTTCTACTTCTAGCTAAGTAGCTCTGAATGCTTGTCATGGCTCTCTTGCAGTAAGTAGGGTCAATACATTTTCACTATTGGCTTCAAATGTGTTTAACCCTACACAGTAATTTTGAACCAAATACTTATTTTTCTGATAGAAACAGTATGCCTTGATGTTCTTGTTAATGCTTTATCCACTCGTTATAACTCTTGATACAGCCTGTGACTGGGATCACAAAGGCTTAGAAAACGCAGAGGAGGAAATGGAAAAAACCTCTAGAGCTCCCAGTTTGGGATCATTCTAAAATGTGTTGATGGATGCTGATAGCACGTAGGCACTCCGTTACAACAGAACACCCACGGCCACCAAGATGCCTTTACACAAAGGAAAAATGAGCTTTGAAATTAGCGGGATGTGGAATAGCAAAGGGGGCAGACTATAAATACATGTAATATTATACTGGGTTTTCTACACTGTTATTCTCTAGCAGTTTTAAAGATAAAAAGACACATTTTTCTGTAGATGCAAATGCCAGTAACTTTGAAAGCAGGTTTCATTATCTATCTACAATCAGTTTTTCAAGTAATTACACATTTGTATGAGGAAGTTTACCTTTCCCGATCTAAGCTAGCAGTGAACCATCTGCAATCAATATCTTCCAATTCTGAGCATCTGCTGTCTGACCACTTCTGCTCTGCATTGTAAGCACTTACTGGCCTCAGCAGCTGTTCTGGGTACGCAGAAGGTGAGCACATCGATACAGGTTCTCTATAAATTTGCACTTTCCCACATCTCTATTGGTTTTTCCAACCCTTGCAGCACATCTCCCACGTACAGGTGTGACTTGCTTCTTACCAACTGCAAGTACTTCTGACAAAGTCTCTTTCTGACTGGAGGTCACATTGTTGTAGAGCAAGATCCTTGCCAGTGCCAGGAATGATTTATTACTGGCTGGAGATTTTGATCTGATAACATTATTTGTGTTGGTAGACTACTCACGTGTCAGGATTAGTGCAAGACACTGAACAAGGAACACAGTGTTCTGCTCCTATTTATGTTTCTTGCCATAATTCTCTCAAAGACTAATGCTATTAAATTCCCCTGACAGACAAATAAGACTCAATTTCAGATCACTTGTATCTGCTCTAACACCTCAGGAGTGCTTAGATTAGCTTACAAACTGATGGAAAGCAGAAGAAGAAATGCAGCAATGTGTAATACACATGTTCACCTGAAAACAGACATTGATGAATGGCTCCTGTCACAACTTAGGGCCTTGAGCCATGAGCAGAACACTAGGAGAAGCTCTGCTGACTTTAATGGCATTAATCACGTGCTTTGCTAGACCTAAGTCCTCAGTGCTTCCTTTCTGGAAGTTTTGAAGTGACACTCACAGAAGACAGACCTGATCCTTGCCCAGCAGACTCCCTGGCAACAGGACACCTGCATTTCACAGATCAGGGTGGCCATTAGTACACTCAACAGCTTTACTGCAGAGACCCAGCTTTCTGCAAAAGTCCCCAGCAGAGGCTCTGCTGGGACTAGTGGAACTGCAAGTAGCAAGAAGGATGAAGCAAGAAGAGGGATGCAGAGAGAAAAGCAGATGCTTCTTTATGCCTAAATTTTTGGGTTGTACAGACACTATCTCCATCCAGGTTTTCTTCTGTGAATTAAGCAACTGCAGCCTCCCCTTCTTAATGGAGCATTTCCACTTAGGGCCAGGGTTGAGACAGTATCTACTTCATCCACTGTTGGCTGTGAATTGCTAAGTGACTAAAGCACTAACGTCGCTATACTGAGCACAGTGATCGTAACAACCTGCAGGACATGAAACAGGGAGCAGTCTGAGGCCAATTATATGCGTAGGAAACAGACCTATTTAGTGAGAGGCTGACGTTTTTGCGTAGCTGCTTTCCAGCACCCGAGCGCACTCCAAACACAGAATAGTTTCCACTGTTTCCCTTTTCATACATGCTCAAGAGTTTTCCAAACCATTCACCTTTGGCAAAAAGCTTCATGCCTGGCCCTGTGCTAGAAGGTCAGCTTGTTTTGAAACACCAACAAAACTTTCAGTTGTTAAAGATGTGGGGTGACAAACGAACTCACTGTGTGATCTGAGAGGTTTTTACTTTATAATTGTCTCAGAATTTGTGCCATGCTTCCTTAAATTCTGTAGTTTGTTTTTTGGATGAGGCTTTTGCAAACTGGCAAACAGAATTATCCCCTAACAATTTAAATATGTAACAGGGAAATTAGGGAATGAGGCTTTTGCAAACTGGCAAACAGAATTATCTCCTAACAATTTAAATATGTAACAGGGAAATTAGGTTTCCCATTGCTACACAGAATGATTTCAAGATCTAGTTTTTTTTTTTCAGCAAAACCTATTTTAGTCCTGTACGTTTTGTGCCATTATCAGATTTTTCATGTGCGCACGCTGACATTTGCATAATTTCCATGAGGGAGCCCAAAATGTTTCAGGGAAACACAACACAAAGACCAGGAAGAGACAACTTTTCAAACAGGGTGAAAGGAAATGACAGTACCAAGGTTAACCGGGAAAAGTCTTTTCCACTGCACCACGCAGGTCTGACTCCCGAGTGTGAGCTGCGCTCTCCCTGACACGCACTCTCTACAACACACACTGTCACCAGCAGATGTGCTTTGGCCAAGCCCAAATATTTTGTACAGGCTACAGTTCCTCTACAGTCTGCCAGCAGAACAAGTACAAAGAGATGCGACGCTAGTACGAGTTGACTCTTGTGATATTACTGAAAAACCCCTCTGCACAGACCATTATTTTTTAGCCACCCTGCTGCTCTCAGACAGTTTGGCCAGGATCTGCCCTGGTACTTGTCAGGCCTTTCCATTTTAACTTACTGAAATGGCAGAAAATGGTTTAGTATGATTTATATTATGTTAGAAAGATAAATGAGCTCAATCATGAACTAAACAAGTTCAAGGATGGAGTAGGACAGCACAGCCAAAAGCAAGCAGGGGAAAAGGCAGGGGAAGGAAGAGGTAGGGCCGGGAAGAAGAAAAACTGCAAAACAAGCTGTCGCATTGGCTAAACTGCCATGGTAAACAATGCCAAAACAATACCAAAAAAATTCATCCTGGCCATCATGATACCCTGGCTGGCACCTTGGGTGACAGATGAATAATGCAGCCACGTAAGCAGTGGTGAGACTTGGTGAAATAATGACAGTCATCTTAAACGCCTTCAAATGCCTAATGACACGCATAGAGACGTGAGTTAGCACAATTACAAATGAAAAAAAATAATCTTCTGGGAGGCAGGATCATTATTAAGCAGCACTGGAGCTGTCTTCTAACTTTCTTCTATTTCTGTGATTATACTTTGTTAACAGCGACAACGTATTACACAGGCTCCATAAATATTATGTTAGATCACTGTCATTTGGCTTCCATTTCCCACAGAGACCCCATTTGCTATTTTTTACCAAACCTCCTTTTCTAGGAGAAGATGATTTGAATTGTGACTGCGATGGCAATGATATATCACTGACAGGCAACTGCCATCACTGTTCACATTGTCACGGTATTTCCAGCTGTTCCAGTTACATGCAAAATCAAAGACGGGGAGATGAAAATAAGAAGGCTGAACACTTTAAATGCAGTATCTTCATATACTCACCTCAGCTATTCTGACAATATACACAGAAAGAATTATATTCATTACACTCAGGGGAAAAAAAACACTAAGAAAATATATGCTGCTGACACAAGATGACAAAGTCAGAATTTAGACCTCATTTAGGGCTTATATGATTATTATCTGCTGTCCTCTACACTTCTGGCACAGAACACCTGAATTATTCAACATTACTGGTTTTACCGTTCCTTCCTTCCAAACAACTATTTACCACAACATAGGTGAGAAAGGTGACCAAGGACTCAAGTACTACAACTCCGTTCTGTAAGAAACCTCATGATTTGGATAACTCAGTGTTTCTCTACTTTTTTGTTTCCTCATTAGTGAATTACTCACTTCCTTTTCCTTTCTGGCCCGTTTTCCATGTTTCAGTTACAACCATCTGTATGGCAAGTCCAAATGAATCTCAGACACAACAAAGTAGGGACACAGTCACTTCACATTGATCAGACCACTATGCAGTCTTAAAGTCTTTTGCATAGTTACTTGAGCTTTCTTGCACATCTTATAGCTGAAAACCTCATTGATTCTATGCTTTAGAAGGCATGATGCTTTTTTTCGCTATTACATTTCAAATGAATTCCCATCTCTTAATCTTCTAGTGTGAACCAAAGAATTGTTTTAATCTCAGGAATCTGGATTTCTTACAAATAAAGAGCAATAGTGAAAAAAAGAGAACAAAAAACTGTGCAAAACCACAGCTGGTCTAAACCTTTGATACTCACAGAATACTGACTGCACTTGCATTGCTGACTACAGTTAGTGGGTATTGCACCTTGCAGCCACCCAACTCAGGCAGCTGGAAAGTCCTTGGAAGAACAGTGTTTTACTTCTCCACAAAACCAAACACTAAGCAAAATGCTGTCTTGCTTACAACAGTTACTTCTTTTAAATGAGCAACTCTCACCCTACAAACAAGGAACTCAAGAATTTTTAATAATACAAATGAAACAGAACATGAATAGTTTAAAATTGGGTTAAAAATGTCTGGCTTGTGGAGCTTAATGGAAGATGGAAAATAACGCAGTTGACAAAGAAACATTATACTTCGTAAGGGAAATGTTCTAATCTATTCTTAACTCACTTTTATCAATAATCCCCACTGCTGGCTCCTGGCCATCCCAGATGAATAATTTAGAGCCAGGAAAAAAGCAATCTGGACAGGCATTATCCACATCTGCAATTCATCTGCTTTGCTATATTAAGTCATTCACCTGTTAAAAACTAATTTACTACTATATAGATTAATATGTTTAAAGGTTAGAGAGCTAAAAATAACTGCCTCCAGGATTCTCTATACTATGAAATAGGTAAATTATCCTTGTCAGTATGCTGCTATAAAAAGGCATGGGCTTGTATTTCTAGAAGCAGACATTTCAAAGTTCAGGCAGGAGTTACCTCTTGCAGGGGTAGCATACAGCTGAAATAGTTTTTGTAGCATAAATAAAGGTGCATGTTTTGGGTTGAAAGATGCTTGATTATTGCGATTATTCAGCAAAACAGCTATCAGACTCACCATAAGGCTACAGTAACACATGCTTAACACTTAACAACAAACTATGAGTTGTTTCATTGGTGCTTTTGCTTCTTTTTTCTTAAATTTTTGGTCAATACTCCATGGCTGATCAACCTTAAACTTGTACATTTTTCTTCCTGCAAAGTCACTGCCCAAACATGCTCCTTCTTCCTTGAGAAGGATGACTTGGCAGCGGCAGCTCCTTCTTTCCTCTCACCACTGCTGACACCTCAGCTGAAGCCTGTATCCTCACTCCCCATAACCCCTTGTTCTGATCTAGATCCTGATCACTTGTAACTCAAGGAAGCCATTGCCACAGTCAGCCACTGTCTGACCCCAGTGAGTTGGCTTTCCAAGCTTTCTTGGGCTAGAGGCAGTGTGGTTTTATTCCATCTTAAGCAGAATGAATAAAACCATTTGCTAAGCTGGATGTGTGTGTTTCAGCCTCTCTGTTGCTGTTGCTACAGCCCTAGCAACAGAACTTAGCAGGTTCTCTGGTGAGACCTAACAGAATATTTCTTGTCTGTGACTATATACAAGATGGAAAAAAACGCTAAGCCTAAGATGACTTTCACTCAAATCAAAACAAGGGTTCCAGCTCTAATTTAGATCTGGAAATCACTGAGAGGTAGAGTTAACTCTATGGCTTATATCTGCAGTGGCTAGGACATCACCTTTGGGTGCCACTCAGCAAGTCTTACTAGAACTTACTAGAAATGAGTTACCTTCTGCTAAAGAAAACGCGGCAGAAAGGCCAAGGTGGCAGAATGCCAGTTACATTGTGCAGCTGGTAAGCTTCTGTCCACAAAATAAGTTATCTGAGGGTCAAAATAACAATGGAAAATGGAAGTTCTAGTGTCAGCATTATGCCAAGTACTGTCAGTAAGAGAGGGCTTCTGCTCCAATCACACAGATGGAAATTATTCAGTTGTATCAAGATAAAGTGGAGCTCCCACGCAGGAGCTAAGACCCACGTCTGCTTGGACTCAGCCTTACAAGCATGCCATATACAAAGCAGCTTTCAGGAAGGATTGATACTGCAGCTATTTTTACTGTTGCTCCCTATTTCTCTTATCCAGAGATGCAAAGATGAGGAGTGGTTCCATGAAAGCACAAGAGACTTCCTTTGATAAACAGGATATTAAGGGTTTTTTGGAGTCACACAGATACACACCTGTTCTGTTTATGGCTGAGTAAACATCCTCAGCTCCCTGCAGATCCTTTCACATACTGTACTCATAACGTTTCTTCCTCTTGCTGTAGTCATTATCAGGCTTCAGTGGGAGCAGTTCGTGTGTCATTCCGAGTGCTTGTGGTGTCAGCAGAGCGCATTAATCACTCATCTCATCTGTGGCACTACAGTACAAAAGTGCACAGGCAAATATGCAAACCTATTCACAAACATCACAAAGAAAGGCTAAAGTCTTCCTTTTAACAGAACAAATGCTGGGGATTGGCCTGTCAATCACAAGATCAGCTGGCATCCTGGTCTATAGTACTACTGATATTTACTTTTGCTTGTCTTATCTAACTCGATCAACTTGCATTCAGGACATAAGCATACATTCATGTTTATCTTTCCGAATGCAGTACCAAGACTGGAGTAAACCTCTGCTGGACTGAAATTCCACTCAAGTCAATGAGCCCCATTCCAACATGTGAGCTGGGTTATCCGTAGTTTTGACTATTTAGATGACATCCTGAAGTGGTGCTATAGCTGTACTGAAAACCAGCACTGCCCACACTGCCCTTTGGGCAGTGGGTCCAGCCTCTGCCTCCAGCAGAATGCTTTGGAATACCACTGTCCCGAGTAAATAAGCAGAAAGAAGTGTCCATCTCTCAGTTTCAACCTTTCCCCACTGCTGCTAGTCCACATCCTTCATCCTCTTTCCTTTTTCATAGCCCCTTTCCTCTCTGTCTCCTCAGTTTCATATGGGTTGCTTGGATGCCCCTATTACCTTCCCATTCAACTCTGTAGGACAAGCCTTGGCTGCCATTCTCTAGTCTAACAGCAGCACAGCAGCAGAAGCAGACAGACAGGAGATACTGAGATATTAAGCTCAGATTTAAAGATGAGGTTTATACATAGCAGTGAGGACACTGCATCGTGAGGTAGGAGCTTCCCCAAGCAGCAGAGGCGTGCAAGTTTACACATGGCCCTGAGCAAGCAGAAGTAAAATCTGTCAGTGAAAACACTGACTGTTAAATCAAAATGTTTAATACTTTACCACACTGAAGAAACTCAGGCTGGCTTAGGGTTTCTGGCAGGAAAACAAAACTTTGGTTTCATATGCTTAGAGCTTTTAAACCCAAAGCAGCAGCAGCAGCTCATGAGCTGCAGCTGACGTTTGGCTTTGGATCATTTAACTCTGAAGCTTGAATGGTCAAGAAGTGGCACATCTATGGACCTGAAACTTTCAGGCTTTGTACATATCCAATCTATTTGCTACAGAAGATTAAAGATCAATACTTTATTTATTTAGTCACAGCAGCATCTTCTTCAAAGCAGTCTGTCTGAGAGAGTGAGTTTCAGAGGTGTAAATGCAAAATATCATAGCCTTACTCTTGTAAAACAAATAGTCCTTCATGACCAGCAACCCAAAAATAAAGCAATGAAACAAAGAACACAGGTGTTCAATGACTCTGCTAGAGCTATTACATTTGTGATTCACCTCTTAAACTTGGGCAGCAATTTTCTCATAAGATCAAAGGGAGATCCAATATATGCAATAAATGATGGGCTTCATCTTAAAATATTTATCATCTTAATAAACAAAAGGCAGGGAGAGAGACAGGAAATCAATACACTCATTTTAGAAATGACATCAAGAACAATGATCTGAGGAAGAATAATAAGAGGAAGCAGAGAAGATAAAGCACACTGGAGTAATTTTAGACAGAAAGAAGACAATAACATTCTTCTAAACTAGCAGGGGAGCTACAGTGAGGGCAACTTGAGTAGCTGGAGCTTATAAATAGTGTCAACAATAAAGGACAAAAAATATCAGAACTTTTCAAGCTGAGAGACAGGAAAAAAATAAAACTTTCCAGTGCCATAAAGTTTTTTGTGCAATAACTAATAGTCACGTGAGTGGGACACTACCTTCTTCCTCGTGAATGTTTACAAGTCACCCTCTCACTGAGTGTCAAAGGAAAAACAGAGTTGAAGATAACGTTTACCTAATATCAGAAGGTAAGATCAGAGAACTTGTTACTGACCATTTCTAGCAAGATTGAAAAGATAAAGATGCTGTAGAAATCCATTAAGACAGTTTTCAAAATGACTGTAAAATAAAGAGAGGTCTTAAAGACAACAGTGTTTGGTGGGAAAAAAAGTTTCACTTCAATCCTAAGCAAAAGAAATATCTATGGCCCTTGCTTTCCACAACTCTGGTTGCCATGACATTGCTAGAAATGACTGATATCCTCTCCCTGACCAGCTTGTCTTTGAGAAGAACCAGTCTGGAGTCTAGTAAGTTGTTGCTCATTTAGGAATAGGGCTCGTTTCACGGGAACTACTTTTTCACCTTCTGAGAATATTTTAAGAGATTATAAAAGCAGTCCTCTGACTGCACAGATTTGTCCCCTTCAACCCTACTCCATTCTCATTTACTTCGATCAAGCACCAAGGTACAACTGTTTCAAGCATTTACTCTGTAATGCTCAAGGAAAAGTTACAAACTTGAAGAGGAGGCTGAGAGGAGACCTCATCACTCTCTACAGCTACCTGAAAGGACACTGTGGAGAGGTTGGTGCTGGTGTTTTCTCACAAGCAATTAGTGATAGAACAAGAGGGAATGGGTTCAAGTTACAACAGGGTAGGTTTAGACGGGCTATTAGGAAGAATTTTTTCACAGAAAGGGTGGTCAGACACTGGAATGGGCTTCCCAGGGAGGTGGTTGAGTCGCCATCCCTGGATGCGTTTAAAGATGGTTTGGATGAGGTGTTGAGGGATGTGGTTTAGGGGCGAACTTGTAACGTAGGGTGGGTGGTTGGACTCGACGATCCCAGGGGTCTTTTCCAACCAGAGTGATTCTGTGATTCTGTGAAACAAGACAACACGAGAAAGAAGAGAGATGCAGTAAGGGCAATGGTAGCCAAAATAAAGACCACACCATAAGACATGTTGTGACTTAAGAACTCTTAACTCCAAATTCAGACAACTCCATCTCCCAACACATTCAGTCACTTGCCCAAGTCAGCACCTGGATATATCACTGAAATCCCCCAAGTTTAGGTTAGTGAAATCTTTTTATAGTAGTCACTGTAATCATCCAGTTTCCAGACCCTTTCTGGACATCGCATTACATTCTCTGTTTTCCAAAATGAGTCATTCTTGCTTCAGAATAATTTTTGAAGACAACAATACAATATACAGAGATAATGTAATATTTTCCTCCCTCCAGCAGTTCTCTCAATGGTTTTTTTAATTCCATTTCAAAGGGCATTGTAAACATGAATAATGACATTTCTCCTGCTCCTGGGTCATCAGCTGCTTTTAATCAGCATAGTTCCAGTTCAGTTACTGGTTCTAATGAGTTCTTTCTCAGTGAAATTCCAATAGTGGAACAATACAGATATACATTCAATTAAGACTTGGCCCAACTCCACAAATAAGCTAACACCTGTAGCAAAAGATTAATTGTTTTTAAACAGCTGGAGAAACAGCATTTTTATTTTGTTTTAAAAACTTTGAGGCTAGTATACATAGGAAGACCACTGAAAAATAATCACGTGTTGATATGGTAATTTAAAAGGACAGGCAGAGTTCTTTTGCATCAAGCAGCAACTCTGAAAAGTGCTTGTGAATCACTAGGTACTTTTGTCCCTAGGATCCTGCATTTCCCACAAAGCAGTAGAGGACACAATATAGACCTCTGAGACCAGCATTGCCTAAACATGTTTGAAGCATTTTAATAAAGCAAGGTGGGTGTATTGTGTCGGTTCCCCTTATACTAATCAGGAGGAGAGAGGAGGTGAAGGGAGTACATGCCAGTTTGTGCTCCAGCCATCTTCCCCACTGAGTAGGAGACCCTCAAGCAGCGCTTAAGCTGTGAGAATTTGAGTTACCTGCCACTACAGCAACTCCTCCAGCAGGTCTCCAGAGGACATAAACACCTGTTTTGGATCTTGACTAACTGCTGTAAAATTCACATCCCTACTTGGGCTCTGATGAACAGAAAAAGCAGAACAGAGACTCTATCAACAGCTTTTTTTGAGTAGAGGGGGTTTTGCCCATCTTCGTATTCCTAAATGAAAACAACCGTGTTTGGACAGGCTGCCTAGCTTCCTTTTCAGATCAGTGAAGAGCAATAGACATTTCAGAGTTGTTTACTCTGCTTTAAATGGAAAGACGTTTAAAATAGAGCAGGCGAATGACAGTCCAGATGAACCTACTTCTCTGCACTAAGTGCAGCACTGGGCAAGCAGCTTGGTTCCCAGCACCTACACATCTAAAAGTGGGTGAGGTAAAACCCATCTCTTTGTTTTTCACTGGAGGTCGTTGTCCAAAGGCGAAGGGCATGGCCTAGCTTTACGTTTTGTCAGTGCCACAACTGGAATTCATTTATGTGCCAAAAAGAATGTCAGCCTCCCAGCTATCCAGGAGGCATTCGGGAAAACTCATAAATCCGTCCCTGCTGTGACCACCCAGACAGCACAGACCTGTGAGACACTCAACACAGGTCACTGACAGACCACAGTTTAAAAGTCTTGGTTAAAGAGTGTTCACAGTTATTTTTAAATCCTAGAAAACAAGCCTAACAAGGAAAGACAATTAAACTAGTCTATATTTGGAAACGTACTTGCTGACAATGGATTTGGCTTCCCTTGCCTTTGCCCTTTTCTGACCCAAGTGTTTCAATATTTTACCCTGATCTTCAAGCTAAAAGACAAGGACTAGATGCATTCAATACACATGTGACTGATCTATTTAAATATACCGACAAATTCTTGTCTTGGTTCTCCTTTGCTCCTCTTCCTGCCTCTGTTCTGCTTCAGGCAAAAAGTAAAAATACCTCAACCGACAGAAAGGTCTGTTAGAGCTCATCACAAAAACTCCAGCAGAAACAATGCTTTGTATGACTCAAGATTTTGTACTATGGTCCTTTCTGCTTTGCTACAGGAATAACTTTCACGCTGATCTAATGTAAATAATACGAGACCTATACAAGAAAAAAAACTATACAGGGTTTCTTCCTCTACTTTCTTTATCATCAGGTGGCATGTTCTGTAACCAAGTGAAGCAAAAAACCTGCATTTCACACACACCTACAACATCCATGAGAGTTCCAGTGAGAAACAAAGAGTTTCTATTTTGTCCCTCAGAAATACATACAGGTTTTAGTTATTAATCTTTAAAAGAACCCAGAGCCTCCATTTCTAAAGTCTTCAAAAGTGTTAAAGCTATTGTAGGTCAGCAGAGCTGATAAGTCTCAGCAGCCCACCTGGAATAACCACTGACCAATAATCCCCAATAAACAAGCTAATCAGTAAATTCATTATAATGTACATGAGAACATCTCTGATCCTTCAGACATATTGAGGAGGTAGTATTAGGACACTGCTGGCCCTTTAACATCTGCCAGTTTTAAACTTGGCAATAGCTTTCAGTATGGCCCACCATTGTATTTTATATTTGAGTAATATTGACATTGATTCGCTTGGCAAATAATAAAAATCCTTAATTTTTCCCTTACAGATCACTCAGATTGTCCTGCACAGATATTGCACAGGGAAATATGTTAGTTTTCTGCAGGTTAGGAAACCTGCAAAAGGTTTAAGAATTTGTTCTAAAGCATAGGAATACAAGCTACCAGTTGGACATGAAAAAAGAGGCTTTCCCATCCTTCTGAGGGAAAGGTAGTCAGACGAGAAACAAGTATTAGGTACATTTGGATTAGAAATGAGATGTATGTTTTCATTAATTAGTGCTAAAATCCATTTGAAAAAATACTGAGAAGAAACAGTAAACGCTTCTCTGCACAGATTTCAAGACCAGAAGTCCATCTGTGGCCTGAGAACAGTCTGCATTAGGACTTGGGAGAAAAGGACTGACACAACAGTGAAAGTGCATCTGGGAAAGAGAGGGTTAGGACAAAAAGAAACTCCTGAAAAATTCCAAGATGGAATCTGATTGCTTTAAGCTCGTTACCTTAAGAGCTGTCTAACTGAGACTGTTGGGAAGAAGTTTGGTAGCAAGACAGTAAATGCAGTTTGCAAAGCTGTACAGATCAGCATTCCTGAAAAGTCATAGGCCAGTGGCATAAATCATAAGATCCATTTTTCTCTGCCTAATTACTCTTATCAAAGCTAAGTTTGCACTGTGTACCCTGGAACATTTGCTAGAGAAAGTAACAGCAGGGGCTGATCCAGGGGATCATCCTGGTGTTACTCGAGGCATGCTAGTATTTACATTCATATCCCAACAATGTTAATCCAAATTTTCACTGTCATTGGTACTGAGAGGAGACCTTATTGCCCTCTACAGCTACCTAAAAGGAGGTTGTAGCAAGGCTGGTGTCAGTCTCTTCTCTCAAATTAGTGATGACAGGACAAGGGGAAATGGCCTGAAGTTGCATCAGGGGAGGTTTAGATTGGATGTTAGAAGGAAGGTCTTTACTGAGAGAGTGGTTAGGTACTGGAATGGATTGCCCAGGGAGGTGGTGGTGTCACCATCCCTGGAGGTGTTTAAGGAACGAGTGGACGCAGCGCTTAGGGATCTGGTCTGGCAGCTAGATAATAGGATAAAGTTTGGACTTGATGACCCTGGAGGTCCTTTCCAGCCGTGATGATTCTGTGATTCTGTGATTCTGTAATATCCAATCTAAATCTCTGGCACAACTTGAAACCATTTCCTCTTGACCTACCCATGAAATTTGGGAGAAAAACATAATACTCACCCATCTACAACCACTTGCCAGGTGGTAATAAACAGTAAAGGGGTCTCCCCTCAGCCTCCTTTTTTCCAGGCTAAACAATGCCAGTTCCCCCAACTTCTTATAAAACTTGCGTTCTAGAGCCTTCATCACCTTTGTTGTCCTTCTTTGGACACGCTACTGCACCTCAATGTCTTTTCTTGGATTGAAGGGCTCAAAACTGAACAAAGTATTCAAGATATGAGCTCACAGAGTACACAGAGATAAGTCACTTCCCTACTCCTGCTGGCCACACTATTTCTGAAACAAGACAAGATCCCATTTGCCTTTTGGCCACCTGGGCACACTGCTGACTCATATTCAGCCGGCTGTGGATCAATACACCTAGGTCCCTTTCCATAAGGTAGCTTTACAAGCATACTTTCAAAAGACTCTAGTGTTGCATGGTGTCGTTATGGCTGAAGTGCAGGACCCAGCAACCTCATACAATTAACCTTGGCCCATTGATCCAGCCTATACAGATGTCTCTGATATGCCTCCTTATTCTCAAGGACAAAGGTATTAAAGGCATGTCAAAGGTTTTACTGAAGTCTCAGGAGACAATATCCACATAACCTTTCCCTCACTCGCTAGGCAGGTCACCTTGTCATAGAAGATCAAGTTAGCCAAGGACTTGCCTTTCATAAACCTATGCTGATTGGGCCAAATCTCCTGGTTATCCTGTACATGCTATGTGATGGCATTCAAGATGATCTGTTCTCTAACCTTCCCAGCTGTATGTGGTGCTCTAAGGAGCACTGACAGACCACAGGTTTTATTGTCCAGCACATATAATATTGTTTTAAAAAGAAAGCTCCTTTCTTTCTCCTATAATATTTTTGTGAAATGACAGAATGCTCAACCTTTTTTTCTCCAAAAAACCCACCCAAACTCTAACTCCACACTACTGTCAAATTTTCCTGAGATTGTGATCAATGAAAAGTGCTAAACTATCTTGGATTGTGTAGAAAATCTTGTCGTATCTATTGCATGAAAGTTACAAGGTGGAAGCTTTATCTCAGAAAGGAAGCAAACGAAAAATCTAGGGAGTTGCTTACTGGAAGCTTTTTTGACCTCTACACAGTAACGCGAAGAGCTTGTCTCTAGTCCCGAACCTAAGAACTTTTAGTTAGGAGGGAAAAAAGAAAAGAAAAAGAAGTTACAGTAGGAAGATGTCTCCAGAAACATTTTAAATTGACTATGTAAACATCTGAAACTCTGTTGCTATTGGGAATTGTTATTCTAATTTTATAAATGTGTTTTCTATGTAAGCATTTATTAGTAAGATACTGATTTAGAAAGATTTAAAATATACTGAAGTAAACCACAAAGCTATGCCTAATGTTGATTTACACTAACTAGTGTTTTCCAGTTGTCCAACTGTGTAAGTCTTAACTTACTCCAAGCTCAAATTTCAAAGAAAAGTTCCCATTTAATCCTGACATATAATAAAAGAGCAGTTTTTTCCCTTTTCCATAATTATCCATGAATCACAGAAGGTCTGCAAGCCTTTAAGTCTATTTGTAATGCATAAATTTCGTGTTGAAGAAGAATCATTCAACAAAGAGCCATGAAAAAATTAAAAGATTCTTTTAAATCATTTATAGAAATAACAAATTCCTTTCCAGTGGATTTTTCATTTTATATCTCTGGCAAAATATAAAATAGTAATTTTGGCCTTTTTTAGGACCTCACAATAAGAATGTTTTGAAGCAATATTGCAGCTGTAAAGTAGATCATCTAACAGAAAAATAAACCTTTATTCTATTAGTATCTGCTAGCTCTAGAGGAACCTAATTTACACACTCACACTATAGATCTCATACAACATAATACAGTGTCATAACATTTAGCACCACAAAACTACCTGAAATGTCCAGAATTTATAATTCAGTCCAAAACCAATTGAAAAAAATCCACCCTTTAATAAAGTTCTGGAACAAAAAGAAGAAAAGTGGTATAAAGAATACTTTCTTATGAAGAATACATCCATAAAGGATGGGAATACCTAGATTCTAGCTCTCCATCTCCCAATATCTAACAGCCTTATCTTGAATTAACCGAGAGAAGGGTAAAACATTCAATGAAAAATTGTGACACAGGAATCAGAGTGCTTAGCTGGAGAAATTTAAAATGTTTTCATAGACACATGTCATCTACATTTGCTGTTCTAGTGAGTATTTCTCTTCTATTTACAGCTGTCTTTGAGACTGCTATCTAACAAGAATTCGCTATCATTCAGTTGTCAAAGGGAAGGTAGCACTGATCTCTTGAGGTTTTCGATTTGATTGGGGGGGGTTCCCTTAAGCACGGAACTTTTCGCAGGCAAAGCTGAGAAGAGATGCGGAGGGGGCAAACAGCAGCGGGAGGTTTAAACACGGCAAAACTGAGCGAATTCACACTCAGAAGGCACGGAGTGACAGAGCCAGCTTTTAGCCACCTGCGCACGGAGGGGAATAAAAAACCAAACAAAAAACCCACAACAACCCAAAAAATGGTGTCAACCCGGCAGCAGAAAGCCAGGCTACAGTCACCACTGTACATGGTTGTGGGAACCCAAACAGAGGTCCTCTAGCAAGATCAGGTAGATTATCTGCTGAACTGAGTGGCAAACAAAGCTGAAAGACTACAAGCGGAAGTAGAAAGGCTCAGGAGCATTAGAGAGGCTGAAATACAGACAGACTAGTGGAGCCAGGCTCTGCAGTCCGGACAATGGCCACAAAACAGACAGAATTAAAGGCTCTCTGTATTCTGCACCTCTCAGATGGAAGACAGAAGACCAAAGAAAATGAGTGCAGGCAAGAGCAAGGCCATGGCAGAAGAAAAGGCAAGCACCCACCTTGCCTGCCTTACCTCCACAGGTGTCACTGAGAATTAGATATGAGCCCCTCTTGGAAGACAGCCAGCCTAATGGGGCTAGAGATGATAGGCAACTTATTCTGGAGGTCTTATCACAGTGCATAAATCTATAGGTCATGGAAGGACGGGATGACCACTTGGGATGATTATAAGGCTCTAGTCATAGAATCATAGAATCATTAGGGATTGGAAGAGACCTCAAAAGATCATCCAGTCCAATCCCCCTGCCACAGCAGGATCCAAGGATCACAGAACATTAGGGATTGGAAGGGACTTTGAAAGGTCACAGAATCGGACTAGATGATTTTCAAGGTCCCTTCTAATCCCTAATGATCCTGCTGTAATCCTGCTGTGGCAGGGGGTTTGGACTGGGTGATCTTTCAAGGTCCCCTCCAGTCCCTAATGATTCTATGATTCTATGCCACAGCAGGATCACCTAGACCAAGTCGCACAGGAACATGACCAGGCGGGTTTCAGACATCTCCAGAGAAGGAGACTCCACAACCGCTCTGGGCAGCCCCTTCCAGGGCTCCTCACCCTCACTGGGAAGAAGTTCCTTCTCATATTTATATGGAACCTCCTATGTCCCAGCTCACACCCATTGCTCCTTGTCCTATCCCTAGATGCCACTGAGCAGAGCCTGGCTCAATCCTCCTGGCACCCACCCTTCACAGATTTATAGACATCACCTAGTCCAATCCCCCTGGCACAGCAGGATCACCTAGATGAAGTTGCACAGGAACATACATGCTCTCGCTGCTCGCGGTCCTTGCCATACTCCTACAGGCACCCTGTGTTTGGGTGGGAGCTCTGAGCAGCCCCTGTGGTCGAATCTGCTGTTCGAGGTCCCCGTTCGTGGGTTCCAGTGACTAAACAGATGTTGCAGAGGCCATCAGGATGAGTCTCTTGACTGCTGTCCTAGATCATCTGTGAAGGGCCAGATCCTAATCATGGGCTGAATCCCTCCCTATCTCCTGAGTGATCTGCAAGTGAAGCAGGTTTTCAGGATACGGGTGGTGTGAGCTGCGCAGCTGAGATCACAATCTGGTCTGGACTGTGTGGCTGCGTGTGCATGGCGCGATGGTTGGTGGTAGAGCACAGTCAGTGCTGAGAAATATCCAGAGTTTGGAAGGAAACGTCTAGAGCTGGCCATTGATTTCATACCCACGGTGCTCTCTCTGCCCTTTGGCCATCAGTGATTCAGCAGGACTGAAGTTAGTCTTTGTTTTTATGGGCTTCATACCGAAAGCCCTCAGCATTTCACTGAGCGAAGGTCCTGAGCATCTGTGAGCATCTTATAGGATGAGGGGTGGGTCATGGTTTGAAGCTGGAAAAGGGGAGGTTTAGCTCAGATACCAGGAAAAAGTTCTTTAATCTGAAGGTGGGGGATCCCTGCGACAGGCTGCCCAGGGAGAATCACAGAACAGAACATTAGGGTTTGGAAGGGACCTCGAAAGATCACCCAGTCCAATCCCCCTGCCACAGCAGGATCACCTAGACCAAGTCACACAGGAA
>JAOXOE010000698.1:4531005-4569324 GCA_028565055.1 Phoeniculus purpureus
TAGGTGATGCTGCTGTGGCAGGGGGATTGGACTAGATGATCTTTTGAGGTCCCTTCCAATCCCTAATGATTCTATGAATCCACTTTAGAGCTACATTAGGTTTAACTAACAACTTTCTTAGTTGTTCAGCTTTCCTGTCCTGAGTTGGACGCATCTCAACTGAACGAAACCCCCCCATAAACACTAGCTCTAAGCTGGGGAATATGTGAAAGCAGAAACCATAACATTCCAACCATAAGCTTCAAAATTAGTCGTTGCTCACATGAAGCTGTGCCAAGGTTCATTTTACATTTCCTCCTTTGGTTTATTTTTGGAACTGGATTGTTCTACTACCTATAGCACATTGGCTAAACCCCATACAAATCCCTTCTTCTGACTTCTGTTCTCACCACTTAATTTACCAGTGTACAGGTGATAGCACTTTCCACTTTCTCATTCATACATATGAATCTTTAGACGTTCTGCCTTCATTACAACGATTTACAAGCTCTAGGGCTGTGACTCCATTCCCTCCCCATGCCCCAGAGTCAAAGTGGGAAGAAAGGTTTCACTGTGGTTCGCAGAGTTGATGTTGAACACTTATCAAAGGCAAAGCACAGCACTGGAGCCTTCCAGTGTCTAAACCAGATAGAAACAGGACAAAAACCTCTCGCTGTAATGACCAATGATGGCAAATTGTGAGTGTACAGGTTAGGAAAATAATCCTGCTACTAAATAAATACTAAACACTAATAAAGCTTAAATAGATAACAATTAAAGAACCTGTCTGCCAAACCCCTATGAGTAACAGGGTGGGTGTGTTTGGCTTCTTCTGTCAGCTACAACTTATTACACTGAATTACTTTTGGGCCCCTCAGTTCAAGAAGGACACAGAGCTGCATGTCCAGCGAAGAGCTGCGAGGATGGTGAAGGAAGTAGGACACTTCCCTTATGAGGAAAGGCTGAGGTTACTGAGTCTCTTTAGCTTGGAGGAGATGGAGGGGTGACCTCATTAATGTCTATAAATATGTGAAGGATGGTTGTCAGGAGGATGGAGCCAGGCTCTGCTCAGTGGCATCTACTGATAGAACAAGGAGCAATAGGTGTGAGCTGGAACATAGGAGGTTCCATATAAATATCAGAAGGAACTTCTTCCCAGTGAGGGGGACAGAGCACTGGAACAGGCTGCCCAGGGGGGTTGTGATTCTATGATTCTATGAATGCTCAGGAAAAAACTCGTGGAGTATCAAGGTCACACAGTCTCTTTATGTCACGCGTAGCTTCTATAATGATTATTTTACAATCTCAGTAGAGAGGTCAGAAATTAAACAGATCAAGAAGCAACTATTCTTACGCTCACTTTACAGGTGTCAAAAAAGATAGATGATTCAATTCAGCTGCACACACATAGTGATCTAATGGCATCTGACATCCCCTCGTGTATGACCTGATCCTCCTTCATCACCTCAAAACACCACAGGGCTCTACAGAGCCTGTGTCACCAGGGTTATCTAGACTTTCCAGACACTCTACTGTATCTCACATGGGAGCAGTAGACATGTATGCTTGAGTCACTGACAGGAACGCAGAAAGAGTAAGTTTTGATCTAACTCAGACAGGAAATCCATGGCAGACCAGAGACTAGACCCAGTTCGCTTCAGTGTCATCTGTTAAACCATGAGACCCTTGGTGCTGCTGGCAATGAAACTTATTTAACAGGTCACTACTTATTTAACAGTGCTGGGAAACCACCTCTTTTTTTTCCTATACATCCTTCAACACCAAAAAACCCCATGTTTTATCTTCAATCACTCTGACATGACCTCTCAGCTGCATCTATCCCTTACATTAGGTCTACTTCCTTCTGCTGTTCATAGAATCATACAATCATTAGGGATTGGAAGGGACTTTGAAAGATCATCCAGTTCAATCCCCCTGCCAGAGCAGGATCACCTAGACCAAGTTGCACAGGAACACATCCAGGCGGGTTAGGGTTAGTTCTCTGTCTTGTTCTGTTCTCTGTCATGTACAGTTATTCCTGGAACCATTGTATGATAACAAGTACATTGTATGATAACAAGTAGATGTCTCTATCACTCTCAAAACACCAAGATGTTTAAAACGATGAGCCATTTGTTTCTAAAACCCCATTTCACATATCCCTGGCAAGTTGTATATTTGGCATAGGACTGGTCACCTATTGCTGTTACATCGCCCACAGTCCTTCTGCACGCTGCCACTTCTTGAGGTTCACAGGCAGTGGTGATGTGAGAAATGGTGAGCTGAAGCATCTTTCTAGCACTGACAGAGATGCTTCATAGAAGGAAAAGGATGAGAAGCCAGAGGTGATGATTGTAAGGGGGAAAAAAATCCAGATCAGTTACAGGTTCAGGGTGAGACACAGAACTCTATTATTTTTAGGTAATCGCGTTACTTACTCGTCTCAGAGGGTTAGCCCTCACTTCATGAAACTGAAAGAAGCAAAGAGAGTACTGAATTAACTCTTGCAGTTGTCTGTCTTTGGAGAAGAAATTCGTAAAGAGATTCTTTCAGAATGTAAATGCTTAGACTTCTTTCTGAATGCAAGGTATAACAAAGTCAGGCAAAAAGGAAGCAGGTGCAAGTCTGAGCCGCTGAAAGCAAGAAAGTAAAATTCTCTGAAGCGACACTTGCAGAAAAAGCAGAGTAGTCTGGAAAGATGCCTGCCTGGTTGTGAACTGAGCCCGTCGATGGATGTATCCGGTAAACAGTATCCTCATCCAACAGTACATCCATAAGCTTTGTAAACTCTATGTTCCATGTGCTGCAATGTTTTAAGGTCTGTGATAGTCTCTTGGGTTCAGAGGTGATATTTTTCCAATTGTTTGACTGGAAACCACATGGAGACTTGGTCTCTGTTATACCACAGCTCTCTAATATTTGGAATGTTCCATAGCAACACATAGCAAGGCTAGGCCAGATGACAAGTGAAAGCAGTGCTGCTTGTTCAATGAACAACGCAAGACCAATCACAAAGAAAGAGGCTAGCTTGTAAAAACCAAAGCTCACTACAGGAGGACACAAAGCTGTTAGAAAGTGAACAATATGCCAACAGTATCATGGACTTCAAATGATACAAGGAAACTTTACGAGGTCTCTCTCTTACATTAGGACCCAACTTTAGAGGTTGATTTGCATGAAACAAGTACAGTAAGGATGTATTAAGTATTCACAGAGTTTCACTGTAGTTCTCTGTTTAGTATATGCTGCTTTTATCATCCTTGATGGCCAAATTTAGAGTGGTCATGTCAGGCACAACGTCCTTTTAACAAGAGATCTGTATTCTGTCTTTTCCAAAGCAGCAACATTTTTTCACGTGGGTAGGAATCCGTTGCATTCAAGATCCTAAGCAAAATACAACCAAGGAGAGTCTTTGCAATGGAAGACGTTTTTCCATGGGAAAGAATCCATGAAAGATAATGTTCACAGAATCACAGAATGTTACGGGTTGGAAGAGACCTCGAAAGATCACCTAAGTCCAACCCCCTCTGTTGGAATCATGACCAATATGAAAAACAAGAGGCACGACGTGGCATTTTGCTAGAGGAGGACAACCATGAAGTAGGAAAAGTCCTGTCATTTTTTCAGTGGTAGGGGAAATCTTAACAATGAACTTCCAGTAGTTTTCCGTGTCCTGGTGCAGGGGAAGATTGCTCTGTATTACTCAGCTCAGAAGTTAACTTTTGTTATTTGCTGATCTGTTTACCTGTTTTGGTCCTAGGTCCAACCCAGGGGTCCAAGACTCCTTTGTCTCTTTTGCCTTTTAAACAGAGCAGGAAAACGCCTTCTGTGAATTTGTTATTGAGTTTCCTCCTTCTGAGAAACAGTAACGAGAGAAAGGAAGGGACAGCTGAAAATAAAGAAAAGCCTTTCGAGCTGGAGGGAGTGTTTCTTACCATTACAATTAAGGGGGAGATCAGTCTATCTCCACTCAGAATCACAGAATCACTCCAGTTGGAAAAGAGCCCCAGAATCATCAAGTCCAAACACCCACCCTACCTTACAAGTTCACCTCTAAACCACATCCCTCAACACCTCACCAAACCATCTTTAAACACATCCAGGGATGGCAACTCAACCACCTCCCTGGGAAGCCCAGTCCAGTGCCTGACCACCCTTTCTGCGAAAAATTTTTCCTCTTATCAAGCATAAACCTATCCTGTTGTCACTGGAACCCATTCCCTCTTGTTCTATTACTAATTGCTTGTGAGAAGACACCAGCACCAACCTCGCCACAACACTCTTTCAGGTAGCTGTAGAGAGTGATGAGGTCTTCTCTCAGCCTCCTCTTCTTCAGACTAAAGAGCCCCAGCTCTTTCAGTCTTTCCTCATAATATTTATTCTCTAGGCCAGCTTAGTTGCCCTGCTCTGCACCTGCTCACTTTAATTTAAACGGCATTATTACCTGTCTAGATGTTTTTCTTAACTAAATGGTAGTGGGGTGGGGAGATATTCTGCACATTTCAGAAAAACAAACGCAGCCATTGTTAGCATTTCAATAGCATCAACAAACATAAAAACATGAGAAAGCCACACCAAAAATCTAAGTCCTCTTTCATTTCCTTCGCATACTGTGGATATTCCTCCATGAACTGAGGTTATGTCAAACTGGAGGGGGTATCACAGAGTCACAGAACATCAGGGATTGCAAGGGACCTCTAAAGATCACCTAGTCCAATCCCCCTGCCACAGCAGCATCACCTATATCAAGTCGCACAGCAACATGTCAATTAGGATTGGAATGGACCACGAAAGATCATCCAGTAGAATCCCCCTGCCACAGTAGGATCACCTAGACCAAGTCACACAGGAACACGTTAATTAGGATTGGAAGGGACCTCGAAATATCATCTAGTCCAATCCCCCTGCCATAGCAGGATCACCTACACCAAGTCACACAGGAACATGTCCAGGTGGGTTTTAAACATCTCCAGAGAAGGAGAGTCCACAACCACCCTGGGCAGTAATGAGACTCTAGTCTGCAAATCTAATTATACAGATTCTAATGTGTAAACAGTTCAAAGGAAATTACACCTGCACTTCTACTCAGAACAATAGTCTATTATAGTCTATTACAGGACTATTTCATCTTCTATTTATAACATCAGCATTAAGTTTGGTGCTTCTGCCTGTCACCAAACACAGCGTGTTCTACCGTATTGCCCGAGTGCTAAACACGACAGCAAAGGTTTAAATGAGAGCCAAAACCAAACCGTGGTTGAGAGGACGTGGTGTTCGCAAAACTGCTTCTAGGTAACTGGAATAATCAAGCACATGTAGAAATCTACAAATCCTTCCCAGCAGCTCTGTTTTCATTAGACCTGCTGCAAACATTGCGATGCTCTATGTCAGGTACAGAAAGAAAAGAGCCATTTGGGAATCACATTTAAAGGGACATTAGTGATAAAGTCATAGATGAACACACACAGCCACAAAGGTTTTACAAATGTCCTACACTCTTACTCTACACAACAGACTTTCAGAAGCCAGTTTTGCTGCTTTTTAGCGCTTGCCTAGGCAGTGCCAAGCAATAGATAAACATTCTGCATAAGAAACTCGTTGCCCTGTGGTTGCCAGGTCCGAGGTTACAGCACATAGCAAGCTTTGATGACTGCTTTCAGAGTAACTCGGAGCACCAGAAAAAGAACTCAGCAGTTAATAGCAAAGCTGTTATTGTAATGAAACTTAGCGGGTTCCGTTTCCTGCTCCTCATGTGAAACCTTCCCTCCAGATTGGTTTTCTTGGTTTGCACGTTGAATTTTCTTGTGTTCGCCTTCCTTTCAGAATTAAAGAGGAATGGTCTCGCGTATTAAAACTCACCTGGTTTACAGTAGCACGGTACTGACACGCAGGGCACACAGCCGGTGGGGAATTCCAGAGCTGCCAGGGTGCAGCCCACGCTGCGGAAGCGAATGGCTGTTTGAATCGTAGACTATGGAAGTTAGAGAAACACAGCTGAGTTCTCACCACCAGTGGGGAAAGGCAGTTTCTCTGTGTTTTGACAGTGACACTATTAAAGCTAATTTTAATAGTGACACTCCATTCTGAGGGTGAGGCAGCTTCTCTTTTGAACAACGATTGTATTCAGTGCTTGTATAAGCCAAGGTCTGCAGATTTGCAGCTGACTAGTGAGGAACTGTGCAGTGGTTTTGAATGACAAGGGCCTGTCTTTCTAGGTCCTGCAGTTATGTCCATTCAGGTGGAGGGGTTCCTACACCCTTCGGACAGAAGACAGCTACTTGGGGATGCAGAGAGGCAGATAAGGTATTTCAGTAAAACTAAGCACCTGTGTAAGCTGTGTTCCTAACTCTGTGTTACCTGAAGCACTGGAACAGGCTGCCCAGCCAGGGGCGAAGGCGCTGTCCCTGGAGGTGTTCAAAAAACACGTAGACATGCTGTTTGAGGAGATGGTTTGTGGTTAGAGGTTGTAGGGCAGATAGTTGGACTTAATGACCTTGAAGGTCTTTTCCAGCCTCAGTGACTCTATGATTAGTCTGTTCTTAATCAAACTCATGCACCAAAGACTTTGCTAAGCATTCAGACTCACATCCTGAATGATTCATGCCTGAAAACAGGAGCCAAGCGCAGGCACTGCTAACCTGGGTGAATACAGTCAGGAATATTTGACTTCTCAAACATGAAAGCACTTGTTTGATCCAAATAACAGCTTAAAATTGAAAGCAGTAGCTCAGGTTTCAAACACACAAAGTAGACTCGTATTGCTCTGGTGCCTCTGCCCACATTCCTCCCAGGAACGACAGTCTGACAGCCGGTAATGGGACTTACCCCAATGCACAGAATCGCAGCAGTTCCCAAGCAGCAGCCTCTCTAGGAAAGACATTTCACAGAATCACAGAATGTTTTGGGTTGGAAAGGACCTTTAAAGGTCATCTATAGTCTAACCCCTCTGCAGTGAGCAGATACAGGTCCAACTACAGCAGGTAGCTCAGAGCCTTGTCCAACCTGACCTGGAATGTTTACAAGGATAAAGGATCCATCACCTCCCTGGGCAATCTGGGCCTGACCTCATTGTAGAAAATCTCCTCCTTGTATCCAGTCTAAGTCTTTCAGTTTAAAACCATCACCCTTCATCCTATCACCCCAGGACCTGCTAAACTGTCTCTCCCCATTAAGTACCAAAAGGCTGCAGTAAGGTGCCCCTGAAGATTTCCCTTATGAACAACCCCAACTCTCTCAGCCTGTCTTCATAGCAGAGGGGTTTCAGCCTTCTGATCCTCTTTTCAAACTTCCTCTGTACATTCTCAGGACACGCTCAAAACAATAGGTTCACGTTCTTTTTTGTGCTGAGAACTCCAGAGCTGGACACAGCATCAAAGATGGGGTCTCACCAGAGTACAGAGGACAAATCACCTATCCCAACCTGCTAGCCACACTGCTGGGAATGCAGACCAGGATGTAGCTGGCTTTCTGGGCTGCAGGCACACAATGACAGCTCATGTCCAGCTTTTCACCCACCAGTGTCCCCAAGTCCATCTCCACAGGGCTGCTCTCAATCCCTTCAATCCCCAGCCTGTATTGATACTGTGGATTGCCTTGATCCAGGTGCAAGACCTTGAACTTTGTTGAACCACATAAGGTTCACATGGGCCCATTTCTCCAGCTTGTCTTCATCCCTCTGGAACTGCACCACTCAGCGTGGTGTTGTCTGCAAGCTTGCTGACCATGCACTTGATTCCATTAACCCACGTTAATAATTCAGTTACTAATTATTACTGGTCCAAATACAGACCCCTGAGGGACATCGTTCATCACTGATCTCTCTCTTGGCATTGAGTTATTTTCACCACTATTTTCTGGATACAGCTTATTACAGGAATCTTCCTCATTAAACTAAACTGACACAAATCACCCTGCTAGCAAATCAAAACATTTCCCAAGACTAAATTAGATCTTCCTAGCATTTTCATTATCCAGAGTTAGCTTCATCTTCCTCAGGCTTCTGGAGACTGAATCCTTAAGATCCCAACTCCTTGTTATCTTATCCTCCTCTCCTTCAGTGCTTCTTTCGCTGCTCCTACACAAGCAGCAGCAACTACTTCAATACTCATAGTAGACCTGCTCTTTCTCAGCCAGACCAAGCTCTGCAGGGATGAGTGTACAACCTCATAAGGCACAGCAGCAGCTGTTGTTTCACTGTGCAATCAGCAGCAGGACTGGCTTTGCCTTAGAGGTCACACGGATAGAGTTGAGTGAGACCGCGTGGTTGGCAGGAAACCACCTGCTTGAGTAGCAGAGAAACTGGAGGTTCAGATGTAGTCTCAGGATATCTCAGGTGTAAGTTATATGTGGAAGGGCAGGAAGGAAGACTAACAGGATGGCTGGGGCCTGACTCTGTGCTACAGCTCGTATGGTGCTGAGTTTCCACAAAAAACAGCCAGCACGAGAAAAAGGAGGAAATTCAAGTCTTTCTATTGCACGCGTTCTAACACCCAGTAATTCAAAGCAGACAGCAGGTGAGATTCAAAGTAAAGGACAGGAAACAGAACTACACTCCCTCTGTTCCCTGGTTCATTACAAGCAGAGATGGTTCGAAGAGAACATCAGAGAAAACACATGTAGCTCTTAGATATGTATATACATACCTATATATATATAAAAAAATGGAGACTATCTGCAGTTTTTCCATTTCTTGAAGTAACTTTCTGCTATTTCATCTCTATACCAGGTAGGTATTTTCAGAGGTAGATGGAGGAACTGGCAATTTGAATGTGGCACTTGGGTACATGGTTCTTGTTCCAGAAAGTCAAATTTGAAACCTGTGTTGATTTCCACAATTACCTTTCTTTTCCAAGCAAGGGTCTTCTAACTGAATGAGACTACCGTAGTGTGACTCATCCATGAGTTACAGACAGGATCTCAGGAGATTTCTAGTCAAATGGCTGCTCTAAAGCGAGACCTGCCATGATCTTAGATCAGGTTGCTCAGGGGATTTATCTCACCTGGTCAGAAGAGCCAAGGATGAGGTCTCCCAGGCACCTGAGCAGACTGCTCCACCACTTGACTGCCTTTGATGAGAGAAAAGATTTTCTGGATGTCCATGAATTGCTCTTGTGCCAACTTGTACTCATTGTCTCTGATCCTCCTAGCATACGCCGTTCTGAGAGCCTGCTTTCATCCTCTTGATAACATCCCTCTAAGGATGGTTGTGGAGCCTCCTTCTCTTGAGACATTTGAAACCCACCTGGATATGTTCCTGTGCGACTTGGTCTAGGTGATCCTGCTGTGGCAGGGATATTGGACTAGATGGTCTTTTGAGGTCCCTTCCAATCCCCAGTGTTCCATGATTCTGTGACTTGGTCTAGGTGATCCTGCTGTGGCAGGGAGATTGGGCTGGATGGTCTGTTGAGGTCCCTTCCAATCCCCAGTGTTCCGTGGTTCTGTGACTTGGTCTAGGTGATCCTGCTCTGGCAGGGGGATTGGACTAGATGATCTTTTGAGGTCCCTTCCAATACCCAGTGTTCTGTGGTTCTGTGTGATGCTTTCCAACAGCTTTTCTACACGCCCAGAGAATGCTCCTAAACTCCTTCTTTGTAACCTTTGTGTCCTTTCAACCCCTGCATGCTGCATTTTTGAACCTGAGCTCTGTCGTGAGTTCCCTGCTTGGCCAAGATAGTTTCCTGATCCATCTGCTTGTGTTTTCAAGTTCTGGGACAGATCCCTCTGGTGTAATCTTTGTAAGAAGCCATCCTTGTGAGGACTTATTTGGTCAAAGTGAAAGCTGTATCTGCCCCTGCACTGATAATTCAACGAGGAAATTTGTAATGCTGAGTATAAAACAGAAACGTGGAACCATCTTTAATTCTACAGGAAAGTGGTTTTAACTCCATTTTTGCTGTTTAAAAGTGCCTAAAAACATTTCCAAAATGGAAACAAATAGTTTTAGCTTGCTGCCATTTGCTATTTTAATAGTGAAGGACACAGAATTTTACCATCAATTTGAACTAAAAGAAAGAAAAGGCTTCTGATTTTTCTCCCTTAAAATTCAAGTGCAACTGAAACCTACAAATTGCGAAAGCTCAACTAGTGCTAGGCTTACACAACATATTCCCACACTAACAGCAGAAACACTCAGCAAAGTCTGCCCCACAGTCACTACCTGTTCTCACCATTTTTTGCTTAATAACGAAGAAACACTGCAGCGGTTCAGTGCCTCGGCACATCTGCATGAAAAAGTGAGTGCTAATCACAATTGTGACCATTTCCCAGATGATGCATGATGATCGTTTCCTGTGCTACCCAGCATCAGACTCGGGAAGCATCACCATCAGCACCCAAAAGTCACTGTACAGCATCTTCAAATAGCTTTTTTAATTCGATCCGGGTGTCAGACAGTATTGGCTGAGAACAAAACCTCCCCTGATTTCACAGAAATAAAGCAGTTGATTTATTTCAGACTGAAAGCCCCAGAACAAAAGGGATCTGATTTCTGATAAAAGATGTTCATTGCACTCCAATTAAGAAATGGTCATAAGAGCAAGGAGAGTTACTGGGCGCGTGAGTCTCGTGGTGAGATGTGCTTCAATCTGATGAGGAAATGCACACGGCATTTCTTGCACTGCTAATGCTGACAACATCTATCATAGAATATCATTAATATAAACCATAACAGTTTGAAAAGATGCCGCAGAGATAACGGGAACGGTAAGAACAACTTCTAGTCAGCAGGTTTTTTTATTGGAGGCTTCCAATAGCTAATGGTGACTGATAGTAAGCCACGTGAAGTAGCCAAAGAAGTTCCTAACGTGACACAAGCTGGGAACTCCATGCACATGGAAACATTTAGAGATGGAGAGACACAAAGGAAAAAGCTGTTGTAATTTCTTTACAGATCTAGTAGAGACAGCAGAATGGATGCAGGAGGGGATCGTATTCTAATCTCCAGATGATCCATAGAAACAGGGAACACTTCACCTGTAGGTTGTCCTCTGATTTCAAGATAAGAACCAATTACACAAGGGTTTCTACAGAACTAGGGGAACCCCTAAGAAAAATTCCCTTGAATTATTCTGCAGATACTTCAGAAGTAGACAGGGTGATTTTGGACACAACAGGAAACTTGCAGAAGTGTTTCTGTGAAGTCAATTTATGCTGAGGAAGTGAAAAAGCTAAAAGAATTCATGGAAGTCCTGGTCAGTCGTCCTCCAGAGTCAAGTCTCTGGCCATCTCCATGCTGAAACACCAAGCTAAGTATGTCCTTCGCTCAAACTGCCCATAGAACAGAAGGAAGGAGATTTACAGTTATCTACCACAATTTAACTGGTGGCATTCCTTGCACTAGGCTGGCATTAGACTTCAGGTATTTCTGATGCCACTCAAGCCTGGTTATGCCTTACTGGTCCCAAAAATAAAGCTACCATTTAATTAATTAGGAACAAAAGCTAACATTGGGAGCATCCGAAATTCCAAACCAAAGCAATACCTCAAAAACTCTTAATCAAATCAGTCCAACACCAAGGCTGAGACCACTAAAGCCAGCAGCAAGGTTTTCGTCCCAGTGCATTCAGAATCTCATTCCAGAAAACATTTGTTTGTATGTAGCAGAGGTTAGATCTAAAAGCAAATCTGTAAGGGATACCATCAACTCGATTACAAACTGACTACATGATATTAGAGAGCAGTGGGTGAAGGGACATAGAATGGAGTGTTGGACTAGCTAAGCAGGGTCGGGCCTGGTTTGTACTTGGATGGGGGACAGTCTGGGTGCACCAGGTGCTGAAGGCTGACCCTGCTGCAGCAAGAGGGGTTGGACTTAGATGATCTTTCGAGGTCCCTTCCAACCTCTAACATTCTGTGATATTATCCGTCCGGCCCAGAAGTGCCCCTCCTTTTTTTGTGCAAAATGAACTGTTTCCGCTCACACAGAAGCTAGTTTCTATTTCCTTTAAGCGCCTCATTTGATTGAGAGATGGATTATCAGTAGTTTTTGTCTTTAGGTCACGTGAAAGACTGAAACATTTCAAAGAAATCACTTGTTTTCATAGCTGAGTTCAAGTTCAGCTAAATGACCGGCAAGTGAATACACTGCAACGGATCAACACTGCCTGGGCGTCTGAGCTCAGCCCTCCAGCCCAGCACAGATTTGGCCAGCTAACTCGACAAGTGTATGAGGAATAGCAAGAGTACAGTAAAGCTAGAAGTTGGCCATACATGGGAGCTCACATCTTGCCTAAGTCAAAATGTGACACTCAGAAACAAAACCGGACTGAAGTGGAGAATGGATGAGGGTGAAGCCAGTCAAGAGCGACCAAAAAGAAACCTAAAAGCAGAAGCTGGAAAGAGAAGCTTGAAATTGTTCACACCAGCAAGTGAGACCTAGAGTTCATGGGACTTTTTATGCTCTTTGCTTTAGCAGAACATGTCCAGTGTTGTAACCTTGGAAATTCCTTCACCTTTTTTCTCCCTTGCGCTCTACCAAGAGGTCATCAGAAAGAATGGAAAACACTGCATGGAAACAGATTGAGTGCTGGAGAGTATTCACAAGTTCCTTCTGTGCACATTTAGAAGCTAGATGGAACATTCATCACAAACCTATAAGGGATCTGAAAAACTATAAAAATAGCAGTTATGCTACTGTTGCTGCAAAAAATGCTCCTCTGTCCTTTTGCTGATCAGAGTCATAGAATCATTGAATAACAGAATCATTAGGGATTGGAAGGGACCATGCAAGATCATCTAGTCCAATCCCCCTGCCACAGCAGGATGCCCTAGACCAAGTCGCAGAAAGTATAACAAAACCAAATTCCTGCCATCGCTATTTATCTTAGCGTTTCTCTTTTTCCTGTGGCTTTAACAGTACACACACCTAAGTCTTGCAGACATCTATAAATTCCCGAAATTAGGCAACTCTCTTGGGCTCAACAGATAAAGATGAATGGGCTTGCGTGGAAAAAGTGAATCCATCAGCTAAATAGTCCATCAAGAGGAAAAGGGATACCTTGGACATCAGTTGCTCAGAGGAAGAACCTCATTGTCCACGGTGGAAGAAAAAATTCAAATGCCACTCTCACGTTGAACTGTCTGCTACTGAATGCAGTAGGCTTTGGTTTTGTAGAGTTTGAGCAAGGCGAGGATGCAAAAATAGTGTTGCTTTATATTGTCTTTACACCTCCTATGACTCTAAGCTACAAGTTTCAGTGCCACTCTTCTTCAGAGATAGAGAGACATAAATCCGATACTGATTACTCCCAGTCCTCTTTCTACTTTTACCAATCTATAAATGAATTGACAAAGAGGCCTGGGTTGCATAGAACCAGAGAGGAAGCACTTATTTCCTTTGCACAGGCATAAAAGGCAGTAGTAGTAGTAGTCCTTGGGCTTACTGATTTGGAAGCCCTGCAGAGGGCTCTCAGATGACAGGGTCTGGACATAACATCAGCATATTAAAAGCAGCATAAATTCAGACTATGGAGCAGCAGTATGTAAGAACATTAGCCAATGCCAGCTGACCTCCTTAAGAGACACAGCTTCTTCCTCATTTGCAGTGCAATACTCCACCTATTCCTCAATTCTTTTGGCTGTCTACATGCAGTAGCACCGGGATTGTAAAAGCAATGCCTCCTACGTACCCCAGAGTGCAGGGGTGTTATATACTTCTAAGGGGCTACACACAATCTTCCCACAAGCAAGCATTTTTTTGAATGCACTTTACCTGTAATGTGCACTGATATGTTTCAACAAATCCCAAACGCAATTACAGTAACTCAGTTGTAAGAGTCTATACAGACATTGCTTATCCAGCAAGTGAACTATCAGCAGTCATGCATTGGCAACAGACACAAACAAGCAAACTGCCCATGTTCTTTGGGTGAGCAAGTCCACCCAGGCTCTCTCAGAGCCCCAGACCATAAGTAGTGGCTTACTTGCATGTACTTTTAATTGTAAGTTCATGGCATTGACCACTTTGGGCCTGAGGCTAGAAAGTACAGAGAAATATTGTAGAGAATAGGCATGTTCCCCTGCTGTCAGCTATGTGTGTTGCCTTTTACCATTCTACTGTGCTCTCCTGAGAAGGGTTTGGATGCAGCATCTCTATAACCCCCCAGGAATCCACTGCAGACCGAAGAAACACAGTGAGAGTGGATGCGACACTTGGGGATCTGGTCTAGCAGTTAGATAATAGGATAAAGGTTGGACTCGACCCTGGAGGTCCTTTCCAGCCATGATGATTCTGTGATTCTGAGACACTGAGGGAACTGAATGTCAGAAACCAGCATGCTAGATACTGAAACAAACACAGTACTGATTAACATCTCTCCCTTCCTCTTCAGCCTTGTCCATAGGGTCTAAGAGCAGTTAGGAAGTATCTCTGCAAAACAAAGGTCAGTGTTTACCTGACAGAGTGGAGACAACATTTCCTGCAGTACAACCTATGCCGACACATTCATGTCACTGCTGATATTCAGAGCATCAGTAGCCTTTTGTGGTTAAAACCAACATGACACAGACTGTCTGTCCCTGCACGCACATCTGTCCTCAGGCATCTTTCTATTTCCTTGTTTTCTCTATCACAGTCTGCCACAAAACTGCCCGTATACGATAAGTCTGCGGTCACCACGATCACATGCAGCCCTGTACAAATGGTTCATAAGCTTTTTTAAGTAACCAAGGTTGTTTAATCAAACAAAGTTTTTGAAACTTCCCAGAAAAAGACCTCAAACAAGCAGAAATTTGGATGCCCTGGGATCAGATTAAGTACTTAAAACTCCGTCATCAACCCAGACAGTTAGAGGGTAGTAATTAATGATTATCCTTCGTATCCATGGAACTCACGCAATGGAACTGCAGTATACACAAATCCTGCAGACCTCCTTCAAACCCATTGTAATGGTTGCATTGTCCTCACAAACAACAGCTCTTCAATCAATCTTCACACATGGGTGTGAGCTGGAACAGAGGATGTTCCAGATAAGTATCAGAAGGAACTTCTTCACAGTGAGGGTGACAGCACTGGAACAGGCTGCCTAGGGGTGTTGTGGAGTTTCCTTCTCTGGAGATGTTTAAAACCCACCTGGATGTGTTCCTGTGTGACTTGCTCTAGGTGATGCTGCTGTGGCAGGGGGACTGGACTAGATGATCTTTCAAGGTCCCTTCCAATCCCTAATGATTCTATGAATGCAACTGTTTAAAACCTGCCTGGCCATGTCCCTATGTTACTTGGTCTAGGTGATCCTGCTGTGGCAGGGGGATTGGACTGGATGATCTTTTAAGGTCCCTTCCAATCCCTAATGTTCTGTGGTTCTGTGAAGTCGCATCACTTAAAATTACACAAGTGTTGCTGACATGTGGCACTGTGACTCCAAAAAATCTGACCTGGAAAACTTGAACCTAATTAAATAAGCTGGTGCTGCTTCAAAGCCCTTTGCTGTGAAAATCACTTCTAAACCTTTTCACAGCACACATCTAAATTAATCAGATTATTCTAGTTTGAGGAGCAAGTGGTGACTTGCAAATAGCTCGTTGCATAGGGCACCTGGCATATAGAATCATAGAATCATATCTCAAAGTACTTTCTCTTATATTCCACCGAGTCCACCTAATCAATTGCAAAGTCTGACATTTCAAAACACAGGCACGTAACAGGTGAATATGGCCAAGGTAAACTTCAATATTTGCAGCCCTTTTGACCAGTCCAAGATGTGCCTTTGATCTGAATGTACCGATCACAAAGGAACAAGAATTCGAAGGTCTAGAGGGGATTTGATTTTTTTTTTAACGCAGACACTTAGCTACACACACACACAAAACAAGCCCAAAGTAACTTGGGCTCATCCGGTTTAACCTCAACCACGAGACACCGCTGTCTGTTTTCTTTCTCAAAAGATTCACGTCACTGCGCACTGAAAAAGGGAACTTCCACAGTCTGTGGTGAGGAGACATGATAAACAGATCCGTTCACACCAGCTAACAGGGCTGCCTGCGTCAATAAAAGGCAGCAGCACTCCGTGAACTGACATTTGGTGCTTGGAGGATTATCGCTGCAAACGGCGCTTCATATTCAAGTGAAGTAAAATGCCAGGATTGTTCCTTCCTCACAGCAACATGACTGAATTAGACGGAAAAGAAGACTGCAAGCTTGCAGAAGGCAAAATCCATAAAAAGAAGCACAAGGCATTGTAAGTATATACAAGTTAGGAGAAACTCTAATGCATTAGAAATGATTTTAAAAAAAACCAAGCCAAGAGTCTTGGAGATTAAAAATTGGCACCATGTTTTGGGCTCAGTTATCATAGAATTATTGCAAAGCCCAGTACTACCACATCATTAAAAACTCCTTGAGCTGGTACCAATGAATTGATTCCCTTAATAATCGGGAGTAGATTTAGGATATACTGGGAGCCTCTTAGACATTAAAAAATAGACTACTTGGATATGTAGTTCCCCCATACTTCAGTTACAGTATGGAGCTGTCTGTTTCTGTTTAAAAGTTTTAAGAAACTTAGGTAAAACATAAATGCACCTGCGATTTTAATGGATTATAAAAATGTCTGCTCATTGGTTTCAGCGGCGCAGATCTCAAAAGTTATTTGAAGTCCATGGTACCACACATCGAATCTGGGATCAAGACTTCTAATTGCAGAAACCTCATGTAAGTACTCGGATACCCCAAGTTATAACAAACTATAGCAGACCACTACATAGTAAACTGTTTTCTCAATTTCTAATACTTCTAGAGCAAAGGTAATAGCACCTTGAATTTTCAAAATACAAGAGGTGAACATTAGGAAGTAGAAAGTACTCACAGAGAGTTTGCTTTTTCAGTGAAGCAAGTTGTTTGCAGCAAACACTGAGGTAAAAGAAACCTCTGGTAAACGAAAACTGTGTTATTTCTCTAAAGGTTTACAAGAAAATACGTTTCACGGTGAAGTCAAGAGAAAGGGTGTTATCATCCGTATCTCAGGAATATGGAAACAGAAGTCCAGACACAAAATTATTTGGTCATAGCTACAGCAAAAGCCTGCCTTTGTGGGAACAGGATTCAGGGTTGCCGTTCCTTGTTTTCCCATTTCTCTGATCACTTTTCTCAGGGTGGGCTTGCCTCCAGGGTCTCAGATCGTGAGAAAGCCATAAGTTTAATAAATAAGTATAATAAATCATGACATGTATCTCCTTTAAATACGCAAACAAAACTACACGGTTTCTTTTGCCTGAAGTCTTTTCTTTTTCTTGTCATCTTAGGCTTTCTGCAGAGGAAGTAATACAGTGGTCCCAGTCTTTGGAAAAGCTCTTGGCCAGCCAAAGTAAGTCTAGTACTTCAGTATGAATGCGCTCTTATTCTGAGCAAACATTTTATCTAGCTTCACCAGACAGACAAATCTATCTATACCATCCTATGGAGAACTGTGTGTAGTTCTGGGCCCCTCACTTCAAGAAAGATATTGAGGGTCCAGGGGAGAGCAATGCTGGTGAAGGGACTAGAGGGAAAGTCTTATGAGGAGAGGCTGAGGGAGCTGAGGTTGTTTAGCTTGGAGAAGAAGAAACTCAGGGGGGAACCTCATCACTCTACCTGAAGGGTAGTTGTAGGTGGGTTTTGGGCTCTTCTCCCAGGCAGCTAGTGACAGGACAAGAGGGCAGGGCAGGGCTAGGGAAGGTTAAGGTTGTATATTAAGAAGCACTTTCTCACAGAAATGGTGATCAGACATTGGAACAGACTGCTCAGGGAGATGGTAGAGTCCCCATCCCTGGAGACGTTTAAGAAAAGGATTAGTGGATGGAGCATTAGTGCCATGGTCTAGATTGTGGTGGTGTTAGGTCACGCTGGGCTTGATGATCTTAGAGGTCTTTTCCAGCTTCAATAATTCTGTGATTCTGCAAACACTGCCAGAAAAGGGCCAGTTGCATCACTTAGCGTATCTCCAATGTAAGACGGCTGCTGTTTACAGCTTTGCTTCCAAGTTTGGTTTTTCCCTTTCCATTTCCCATTCCCATTACACCCAAACAACCCCAAATAGCTCTGTGCAGTGTTTTTTGATCAGTCTTCTGTCCTTGCATAGCACATGAGTTTAATCTGCTTTTCCTCCCAGTTGTGCCCTAAGATAATCCATTTAGAGAGGACTAGAATCCATTCACTCCTTTTGGTACCCAGGGTCTGGATCTAAAAGCACTGAACTATCACGACTTCCATCACCCTTAATATTAGGGTGTCTGTAGTAGGTTGAAGAGAAAAACAGTATACTTTGGCAAGATTTCATAACAGAGATTTAAATCAAACTCCTGCTGTTTATTTTCTCCTCCTCGGTCACAAATATCATGCTATAAATGATGACGTGTCTGTGTTGGATTTAGGTGGTCAAGGTGTCTTCCGGGAGTTCCTGAAGTCTGAGTTCAGTGAGGAAAACATCGAGTTCTGGCTGGCTTGTGAGGATTACAAGAAAACCAGGTCTGATCACTTACACAGCAAAGCAGAGAGAATATACAAGGAGTTTGTTCAGTCAGATGCTATCAAGCAGGTACGTTCAAAGTTAATCTGTGGAGTGGTAAAGTGCAAGGATTTTTCAACATCAGAAGACAGAAGTGCAGCTTCACCAAGACAGTCGCATATTCATTCAGTTACACGACACAGGCATTTTTATGAGCAAACTTGCATCATTACTGTCTTCAGCCATGACATTATCAGATCTCACAAGCAGAGTCACATGGCACACGCCAGTACTTGGAAGCACCACTGAGATGAGCCAGTGGCTCGGCACGTAATGCTGTTCTATGAGTTGAGTTTAACTTCCTGCTGCTGTTTGGAGTCAGACACTTAGAGCTTTGCTAACAGGAGAACTGTGGAGTATTTCATGTCTTCGAGTTGTATATGTTATCATATTTCAAACTCGTAACTCTTATTCTATACAGGATTTATCCTCTTGTTTTAATTGGAGGTTGTTCCTCTACTTACTCACGCGATTGCTGAGCTCTATTACTTCTAAGCCTCCAAGAAACTGCATTTGTATAGTGAGGAGCAATTTCTGTCTATAACTGGGACGTCAGTGTTAAAATTCCCTTGTTCAGCATTTCTGGCATTGAACTATCACATCGGGGTTCTAAGGCTGCGATTTTGCTTATTAAGGAAATGTGGTAGATAGAAACATTCTTCAGACTACAACAGCATTTGTTTTTCACTTTCCAGATCAATATTGACTATCGGATGAGGGAAGCAACAGCCAAAAGGGCTCAAGAAGCAACACGCACAAGTTTTGATGAAGCCCAGAAAACTGTGTACATCCTCATGGAAAGGGATTCATATCCCAGGTTTTTGAAATCCAAAGCCTACCTGAACCTTTTGAACCACCTGCAAAACAACAGCTCAGAGTGAAGCATCCGAGGCAGCGAAGAGACAAGTAGACTCTGTGTCAAGCATCCTATGGGGAGATCCTTCAGGGAAGTTGGACTCTGGCAAGGACAACCCCCGCCTCAGGAGAAGGTTTAAAATGCAGATGCAAACAGCTCCAAAGTTGAGCATGCAGGATAAAGGCTGACAAGGAGGGTGAGAGCAGCAAAGGGAGAAAACCCTCTCTTCCCACACACCATGGAGCCATGAAAGGATATAGATAGTATTTATTGTTTGAACTGAACTGTGACAATCAAACTAATTCTTAGATTGCAAAGAACTGCCGATTGTCAGAAACTGCAAGTCTAGCAAGCTGAGTGTTGGGAAAAGATTATCAAATTCAAAAGAAAAGTAAGACTGACAGTACTGTCCATAACAACGAAATGCCCAGGCAAGACTGAGTAATGCCTTGGGTTTAGTCTGTGACTTGTTCCTAAGTGTGAGTGCAGCTCCAGGATGCTATTATGTTGCGTAAATATGTTATCAATTGACATCAGAAAGTTTTAAATGATATAAGCTGCACAAAATGACATAAGCTACCTTTGTGTTTAGGAGGCAGTTATGTAGCATTTTGATGTTTAATTTATTGCAAAATTAAATGCAATTAAATGCAAAAATTCAATTAACACTCCTCCTTCGTAAATAAAGTTTTGTGATCATTTTACATCTCATTCCAAGTGGTCTTTCCATCATAATTACTAAATACTGGAACATGTGGTTCTCTTGCCACACTGTGCCACCAACATCCATCTCCCCATCCATATGTTAATTTGCCCCAAGGCACCTTTACTCTTTTTTACCCATTTACTCAATCATAATCTTAGTTGTCTGGAGTCAGTGATCTTGCCCTCCATAGACGCATCCTCACAACCCCCAAAAAGAAAAAAAGAAATTAAATCTAAATTCTAATTCAGAATTCCAATTCACATTTCCCAAGCTACCAGCACGTCTAATCTCAAATGCAGGAAACATTTAATCGCTAACCCCACAACCAACCTGCCTCAATACTGAGAATGCGTCAAGCACACCAGCTCATCCTCTGAACAAGAAGGAAGGGGTTCGAGCTACAACAGAGTAGGTTTAGACTTAATGTTAGGAAGAATTTTTTCACAGAAAGGGTGGTCAGGCACTGGAATGGGCTGCCCAGGGAGGTGGTTGAGTCCCCATCCCTGGATGTGTCTAAAGATGGTTTGGATGAGGTATTGAGGGATGTGGTTTAGGGGTGAACTCAGGAGGCAGGGTAGATGGTTGGACTTGATGATTCCAGGGGTCTTTTCCAACCAGAGTGATTGTGTGATCTGTGCTTGCATATGTAATGTGCCTCACTAGCAGTCACATCCTTGCGATATTAATACCACTCACTCTAATCTTGGCAAGATCCAGACCATCATTTACAACACCAATACTAGCATAAATGTCATTTAGTTTCATTGCAAATGTATTAAATATAGTCTAAAACATGCAAGGTAGCTTGGACCACAGTGGCTAGCGATGAGAACTGAAGTAAAAAAAGTTTCAGCTGTACTTGAACTATATAACTATGACCACAGCACCACCGAATTTGAAGTGTTTAAGACGTTGGGATGTCAGAGTTCCTAGAGAAAACAAAGTGTCCCCTGGCCCTAATGAGTTTTCATGAGGAGAAACAGCTATCCTATGAGCGGCAATACAAGACTTCATCTCACCCTTGCGTATTTTCCAATGATCCAAAATAACATGTGTTTAGTCAGGCACACTCCATTATTCCGTACTAACTGGAGATACTGGAACTGCACAGCTGACGCCTCATGGGGAAAGCAGGCTGTGTGCATACTGCCACCCTTTGGGGACCACAAAGGCAGCACAAAGTCTTTGGCACTGCAACCAGAACTCTGCCAGAAGGAACATAGAATCACAGAAACGTAAGGGATTGGAAGGGACCTCAAAGATCACCCAGTCCAATCCCCCTGCCACAGCAGCATCCCCTAGACCAAGTCACACAGGAACACGTCCAGGCAGCTTTTAAACGTCTCCAGAGAAGGAGACTCCACAACCTCCCTGGGGAGCCTGTTCCAGTGCCCCCTCAGAGCAGTTGCTGTCAACTTCTACCATCACTACTGTTGTAGCTGGAACCCAGTGCAAATTATACCTTCCTGCTTTCAAGACCAGTAACCACAGAACCAAAAAAATGTGGTCTTGCAGCATTATTTTCCTTTCGTTAAATACCTGACTGTGAGGGAATCAGACTGCAAAACCGAAGTGCTCCTGGAGCACTGTAAACCTGTCTCCAAGTTGGCTCTCTCTTGAATGAATGAGTTGTCCTGTATCAGTAGGAATGACTACTACACCTGTCCAACAAGGGCTTCCTCATGTTTGTTTCTATACAATTAACATGAAATATATCTATTTGCACAGCTTTGACCTCACAGAAGTAAGAGAGAACTAGGAAATCACAGCCACCCTCTAAACAGACTGCCTTCAAGTGACATTATTCTGTCGACTGTAAATCCTTTAAATTAGCCTGGCCCAGTCGTCACTCCCCCCGCCACCATCACCCCGAGTTTTACAGTTTTGCCTTGATTTACTCAAACATCTGTAGATAATTTCTAACTGAAATAATATTTCACAGTGTGACTCGTGAGGTTATTCTTCTTTACCACGGTTTGTTGCTGCCAGAAAAGACTGTTCCACAGAGGCAGTTTCATCCACTGCTGCGGAGATGGCTGGGTGTGTTAGTGGGGGGATGTGTGTTGTCGTCTCAACACTAGTCTCTGAGGTGGATGCAATGAAGAGGAGGGGGCAGACCCTGGAGTCATGCTATGTGTTGTGAGGTCAGAGGTGCAGCAGGCACTGCTCACTTCAAGAGGAGGCCAGTACAGGTGCCTGTGCCCACTGCCCTACAACTTTGCATCAGGCAGAGCTAATCAGGGATTCAGGTATTCGCGGACACTGCTTGGCACCCTGACCTCCTACAAAGAGTCACTGGGTGCACCCTAACTGGAAAGGGCAAGAAAGTAATGCTGGTTAGAGCCCTCAAAAAGATCAGTCAAGACTATCCTTAGGACAGCTCAACACAACTCTTGGGGAGCACACCAACCAAGCAGAGTTAGTATTGACCAGAAGATTTGAGAAGGGAAGAAGGAGGGACTTCTCACTCTTTTCCACAAGCAACTGTCCCTGATTCACGATTTCACACACTATGAGGACAGAAAGTGCTTGGGGTCGGTATTTTTTTCTAAAAAGAAACTATTCCAGTCCTTTCAAGAAAACCTTGGCTAATTTCTAACTCTTTCACCTTGTTTGCAGTGGGAACCTGGAAACAGCTACAAAGGTCAATCACCCAGGTTGTTAATTCCAGAGATATTCCAGCCCACTCCAGTGTCCCTGGCAACATGACCACACTTCTCACCAAGCAGTAAACAGTGCAGCAGAAATTCAGCACTGGCATCATATATCTGTTGCTATAGCAGGGCTATGCAAAGCTGGTTGTTTAAACAAGGTCCAAGAGATCTGCAAGTATTTTGTGGCAATTTATGGTGCCAGCCATACCGCTCTACTTTATAAAAGAGACAAGGTGTAAGTAGTGCTTCAATGGTGCAAGTGATACAACCCTTACAGGATTTTAAGACAGTTCATATTTGCAAGCTCTACAGTGATCCAGGGATAGGATTTTTTAATATTCCTTTGAAATATCTTTTTTCAAAATGCAGTATATAACACTCAGGGTATTTATTTTTGAAGCACTGGCCAAATGGAGACAAACAGATGGACATGGAGCAAAGAGATTCACGGCTCAGTATTTTCTGTGACACCCGGTGCATGTGCCACTATCAAGTTCACTTGAGATTTCCTATGCACCACCTTCTCTCACCCACGCACACTGCAGGCTGGTTTCACAGCTGTGGGTTGTGCCCTGCCCAATATAGCAGACTCTTCCAAAACAGGCCACGTTGCACACTGAACATGGAAAGCCTCCTCGGAAACTTTCCATACTCAAAGAAGAACATTGTGAACCCAAGCACCGTCTACTAGCTTCTAAATAAATTGGTAGGCAATTGGGGGAAACTGCTCTTTTTCAACTCACGTTAGACTGAGCATGTTATCAGCTAACTGCTAGAACTTGCCAGAACAATCAGGCTCTGACTGTGATCCAATACTTACTAAAACATGTGTGTCAAACTACTTATTTGGGGTTTTGTAGAACTAGATTGAGCTTTCCCATCTTGGAGGAAATACATCGTAAGAGAATGAGAAGTTGCTCTTCCATTCATGGTCTCTAAGAAGACCGTTTGAATCAGGTTGACCATCAGCTACAGGTCAGTACAGGAAGCAGTACATGGATAAACATTAAGATTTAACAGTGGTGGCTCAGACTTCTCTGTAAGTGTTCTGCCCTACCCCTGGAGGACTCGTTTTCATTTAGTTATGCTAGTGGTTCCATATAAAAATCAATCATTGTACCATCTTCAAGTAAATCTTTGAAGTGAATTCACTTCTCCCAGCCCAAGTAGAACTAAAAACGTGATCCAACATAGTATCATTCCCTGCCATCTATTGAAAAGGCCACCCACGGAAGCCTGCTAGCAGAGATATCCTCTTGTCTACATTGCACAGCGAAGCAGGAAGGAAATTAAAGCTGAGATTCATCACACATCCCTACCCACTTACTGAAGTAACAGGCTTTCGGGATGTCATCTCCTTTACGGTTGTGAAATGAGCCTGAAAAGGAAAAATAGATGACAATAGGTGGAAAAATTAGATGTTCTCATCTTCCATTCAGAAAGATGAGTTGATTGTATCATAGAGTGTAATGTCTCTAAAAGAAACTTTTAAAACTTAAGTCTTTAGTTCATTAGACATGGACAGAAATTGCAAACGAAGTTCTTGCTTAATAGTCATTAGAGGATTTAAATTTGTCTTGGATGTTTGGAAACAAATTCAGAGAGGAGTTAAGATTATCCTCAGCTTTGTTAGGATAAATATGGCCTCAAAGCTTTTAGTTGCAAAGAGGAAATTGACATCAGCCATTAACTGATCAGCTTGTTACTGGAAATCAGCTAATTCCCTGCACAACCCTCAAAGCAGTCCCAGAAATTACTCCTTTATAGAAGCTCCAAAAGATGATCAACATTACTTGGTCTAGGTGATCCTGCTGTGGCAGGGGGATTGGACTAGATGATCTTTCAAGGTCCCTTCCAATCCCTAATGATTCTATGATTCTATGATTTAAATGATCAATTCCCTTTAAATTTCTTTAAAAAGCCTAAGCAAGACACAGCCTTAAAGCTCTTAAACTAGTTTGGTGACCAGCTCTCACGTGATCCCATCCACTAAAAAATAAGAAGTAGCCTGAGCAAAAAAATTAAACACAGAAGTGTTTTCAGGGTCACTCTGTGCAAAAGAGGAACAGAGCAGATTGGCAAAGCCTGTCCTCAAAGTTTGTTGTACTGCTGAAGAACTGAAGTGACAGCAGAACTGCCGACAAAATTGACATCACTTGAGTCTCAAAGGGGTTGCATTTTTTTTAAGTTACTGCGGTCTGAGGGTTTCTACTATTAGAAGAGAACCGTTAAAAATAAATGGAATAATCACTCTTTGTATAATAGTAATAACCTTGTGACTCATGAATGTCATACCATTTACGGAAGAAGTCGGCACTGCGTTTACTATAGCAAATGGTCAATCAATCATGGTGATCAAGAAGACAGCTTTAGAAACAGAGGAGATACTTGCTATGGAACAGAATTTGGCCAGCTAGGAGTTCAAGCAAGACACCATGCCTTTTCATGCCAGTCTGGGGGACAGAGTGAGCACACTCACAACATTCAAAGCCCAAAGTCCAACCAGGAACTTTTCATATGCTGGAATAAACATCTGCTGAATGGGGGGCCCTGGACTAACATGGTCGGGTATTCTGACCAACTTGCACCAAATTGCACTCAATATAGAAAGGGTAGCAGTGTACAGTACAAAGGAGTAGGTGGGTAGATGGAAAGAATAGGTAGAACACAAAGAATGAGGCAGCCAGTACTTCCACTTGCAGAGGTGAGAAACAGATGTAGGTGGGTGAGATACTTACTGAGCAGAAATTCATCAAATTAGAAACACCAATAGGAAAAAATGAATGGAAAGGCAAGAGGGGAAAAGAAAAGCCACAGAAGGCATCAGAATTAACAAAGATGCTGTTGGATAAGAGAACAAAAGAAAAGAAAGGAAATACAAGACTATGAGCAAGAGCTCATCTGGGAGCATTATCCCCACTGATGAGAAACATGTTGTAGTCAAGGTGGTCCACGAGTAACCATGCTAAACTAGCTGGTAATTAATAGTTAACCCATAGAAAAAGAGCCAGAACGACTCATAGATCCAACGGCTCTGATACAACTGAACACCTTCTCTAGTTTGATACTTTGGGCTTTCAATTTTCCTCATCATTTTCTTCTTTCCTTGCATGAAGAGCATGTAAAACAGCAATAAATGGTTCGCCATCCCCTCATGACAAGAAAGCTATTCTGTACCCACAGATGTGGCAACATAAGGAATTCCAAAGGAAAATGCCACACCAGAAGCAGTGTTAAGCAGACTGCTCCATGTTTCCCTTAGCTACCTGCTCATCCGAATTTCCCACCTTTTGAGGTGAAGAGTATAGATGAGAGCCTTCATTAAAATGAAACCACAGATGGTTTCCCCAGATCCTACACCCCACATCAACCCTCATGAGACCACAGTACGATTTGATGCACACAGAACTTACACCTTCTCCTTCAGGGTGATACCAGATGACATCTAGTGGAATATCTTTGTAAAAGGAGGAAGGGTATAATTTGCATTCAATCATACAGTTCTTCAGCGGAGCACTACGCCTGTTTAACAACTAAACCACCCACTCCTACATGCTTCGGATGTTCTGGAAAGGGAAGCAGAAAGGTAACAATCGAGCTATAAAGAGTGTCAGTGGAAATCAGCTAAGTCAGAGAAAGAAGCTGTAAAATCGTATTCACAAGTGTAATGAAACAGCAACAAACTCCAATAGTAGCAGTCCTGTTGAGAGTTAGAAGATAAGTGTCTGTGGGGGCATGGTGATGGCAAGCTGGAACATACCCAGACCAATTCAGGGTCCCTCAGTCTTCGAGGGCTTCCCAGTCAGTCAGATTCTCTGGTTTTACAATTCTTCTGCAGTGAAGCAAGGACAGATTTGGCAGTCAGTCAACCACTCGGTGCCAAGGCACTCAAACGATCCTAAGTGCCTGCAAGATACCCATTAAATTTCAAATTGTGCTTTAGAGCATGGTCAAGGACGCAGTAAAACTGCACTTAAAGTAAAAAACCCTGCACCTAAATATCCTCCCGCTCTACAAGTCAAGAGGAGGTTTGAAGAAGTATTTTCTTCAGCTTAATGGTGAAATCAAGCCTATGGGGAAAAAGAAACAGACAAGTGGAATTCAACTAAAAGAAATACTCTCTTGATCTGCTAACCAACTCCTATTCTGATCTACCCCAGGATGCTGTTGATTATTTGAATAATGATCCCAAGTTATGTTAAACAGATATTTGCAACTGACCTATTAAATAGATATTTAAATATATAGATACGTAGTTAAATAGCTGTTTGCAACTGTTCCTGTTACTGAATAGGAGAAAAACCACTCCAGAAAACTATGCAAAGGTATGAAGAATACAAAGTGTAATTTCATTAAATAGCCATCCATAGAAAACAGATCGTATTTGTCCCTTCCATCCCACAAGCACAGGTCAGGTCCCACAGTGAGCTCCTTGCAAGCAGGATCTTACACAGCCCTGCTCAGATAGTTTCCCTCCCTAGCAGAATCATTACTGTCGGAAAAGAGATGTACATCCTTCTACAGTAGGTCTGAGTACCAGTAGGGTGAGCTGCAATAAAATAAATGAGTGTACTATGGTACTGGAGGCTCAAACTTCAGTGTAAAGTCAAATACTACACAGCTCATGCTTTTCCTAGGAGGCATTGCAATGAAAAAAAGAAGGGTCAAAACAGAGATAAGACTGAGAGAAACACTGCCCATGGCTGGGCTGTCAGGTGGAGCGGGGAGAAGACCACCTTCTTCATCCTGACACGGTCAGTCTGTGCCTTGCAAACGCTGGCAAATCCTCAGAGACCACAACTTCTGCAGCCCCCTGCAAGCCCTCCAAAAAGATTTAATTTCCTCCTCTCTGTGACTAACTTACAACTAGTTGAGGTAGTTCTTATCCCCAAAGCCCCAGCACCACTGCAAACTTGTCTACCAGTGGCACTAACAGAACAAAGTCACTGTTACTGCCCCGCACTGAAACACTTGGCTAGAAATAAGTAAAATATAGATGAGTTGAGTCTTAACTTAAAATGAGGCCATAAACCGGGCAACAGCTATGGAAAAAAATGGCAGAGGCTCTTATACCAGTTTAAAGGAAAGTTAGGTGTTGAAAAGGGTGGGCAACTGGTTAGAAACCCATAAAAGCTTCACAATAATGGGTGAGAGCTCAGTAAACAAAATAAAGGCTTAATAAACGGCAATCCTAAGTGCTTCACACCGCTGCCTGTAAGAGGAGGAAACCTGCTAGGTTTTTTTTTTCATGAACTTTAGATTTCATATAAAAAACTTTATAATAAAGGAACGGAAAATGTGAGTCTCAAAAACTGGACAACGCATGTAAGATTTGAATCTTCATCAGCAGAGATGTCACGACTCGTTAGGAACAAACAGCCTCTATCAGTGGTGCCTCAGAGTCCAAGTGAGCTTTTTCTGGTAGAAACTAGAGCCATGATTTTTCAGCGGTGTAAGAAAGGGCTCAGGCACTAACAGGAGCAGCATAAACACACACAAAGGGTAACAAGGTCTTCCACACTAAAAGAAAACAATGACGTGGAAAAAAAAAAACCCCAGAAAGCTGGAAAATTAGCCCTACAAATGCAACTAGTAAACCAAACATTTTAACCAAGGGAAACCAGGCAAGAAGAGTTTCTGTAAGAATTAGGGTTTGTATTTCAATACGAATGAGAAAGTACGGCACAGACAACGAAAGACCTTTTTCTCTCGGCATGTAGAGTTATCTCAGCGTAGCAAAGGCACCAATTCTAGAACTATTTCCAACATACAAACAATGTTATCACTGTTTACGTGTGAGTATTTTGACTAATACTCTTAGCACAGGCTAAACTGAGTGACATCAATTAAGCCAATTAACTAGACCTTTTATATAGCAGCTTCTGTCGGAAGGCTCAGCCGAAACCTACGCTGGATGCTGAAACCTGTGACATTAGGCGATTTATGGATTTACTGGTACAGCACCAAGTACTGAAAAATCAAGACACTGTAATTTGGAAAACTAAGAGATCATAGAATCATAGGACCATTAGGGATTGGAAGGGACCTCAAAAGATCATCTAGGCCAATCCCCCTGAGATGTTAAACAGCTCATTCCAGGTCAGTACTGTTTATGTCTTTTACAGCTGTGAAAAGCTTCAGGACTTCATGGCTTAGCAGACAGGCTATTCCTTCTCTGAAAGCAGTGTCACCACGTGACCTTCTCTCTGATTACAAGACCTGCAGGAAGTGCAGATCCTACATGGGCACTGAAGAACCTGTGGCCTTGCTGCAACAAAGCTCTGCAATGAGCTCACAACAACACACTGCAAGTTATTTCTGCTCAACAAGCAAAGGCAGCTCCCATGATCCAAATCTAGTTGGGTGGACACTGCAAAGCTGTATTTTAAGTAGTTAAGATGTAGATGGGTGGCCATTGCTAGTAGGAAACAGGACACTGATCCAGGTAAAGTCACTGGCTGCACTTGGGAAGCTCAGCCCATTCAAAACTCACAGAGATTGCTCAGGGCACGTTGTAGCTTCGTCTATGCTGTCTTATTTTAGGACTGTCTCCAGCAGAAACAAGCTCCATCAGATTAATGAAGCACAGAGTCTGCTGCAGTGGAAAGAAGACATGCCGAAGAAGCATTGACAGGTACAAATCAGTAAGTCTGTTAGGAAATGTCTTTGGCAAACATACATAACTCAACAAGCCCAGGGGGACAGTATTTGCTCAAACGAAATGGCTTGGTAGAACACAATAAAATGTCATTACACAAATGTGACTTCGTGCAGAAACCACCTGAAGGAAAAAAAATGACTGAGTGACACTTTGAATTTAGATGGAAGTGGCTAAGCTCGATTACTTAATACCACTTCATATTTCTTAATGTATCCTGAGCGTTTCTGTATCATGGGCAACACACTTCTTGAGGTTTCAGAGAAGCCACAAAGGCTGTGTTCTGTTTGTACTTCAGTGAACAGAAGACTAACAACTGCAGTGAAAACATCCAAGGGAGATGGCATGGGGTAAAACAGTCAATCCTGTAAAAGAATTTAGCCTGTTGACAAAGGTTGAATGCACATGCGGTGGATAAGAGACATGCCCAAGCACCTCCTGTAAGTCCTCAGCTGCCACCAACCTCAGTGTAGCCAACCTCAGTGAGGGTGACAGAGCACTGGAACCGGCTGCACAGGGGGGTAGTGGAGTCTCCTTCTCTGGAGACGTTTAAAACCCACCTAGATGTGTTCCTGTGCGACGTGGTCTAGGTGATGCTGCTGTGGCAGGGGGATTGGACTACATGATCTTTCAAGGTCCCTTCCAATCCCTAATGATTCTATGATTCTCTAATGTATGTTCTTCAGCAAATTCAATCACGATGCTAATTTGCACAGCAAGAAGTGCACCGTTGGCACAGCAGCTATGGAAGAGGCATTAATACAGATCCTAATAACCCATGTTCATATTTCCCCTAGTGCCTTTCACATTTTCTTGGCTTTAAAAGGAAAGTAAAAAGCTAAAAAGGTTTTCCTCTGTGTCAGCTGAGCCATCAGGTGCATTGTTTCTGCTTCACAGGTTAATGCTTAGAACAAATACTCGGAAATGGAAATAAGATGGCCCTACTGACAGTGCTCAGTGAGACAGACAAGATTGTCACTTGTTCTGTACACTAAAGCGCTATTGCTGACAGAGGTGAAACATTTTCTGCGTCAGTAACACTGACTCAGAAGCTGCTCATAAGGAAAAAAAAACCATTCAGAGGAGTACTCCCCATAAGCACATGCATCGTGAGTTTATACCGGGAGGAAGGAGGTCAGTAGCTCACGAGAAAGGCAAGAAATACAAATTTTACTGTTAACAACAGCACATCTCTCGTATTTTGGTGATCGGATTGATCAGGAAAGAGTGACAAAAAAACCAGTGAATCGCTGCGGCTTTTCAGAGGGAGAAATGACCCCATGGAAGAAATAAGTGATTACTAACTCAAAAAGCTACAGTGCTACTAATGGCTGTTGTGCAGCTGAAGACTCCAAACCATCGCACAGCACTCGTACCAATTTTGTCTTTACTCTAAAATAAACAAAAGTAATCTGTGATGTTAAGTAGCTGCTGTCAAAATCGTAGCCCATGTGAAAACAACTTAGCTGGTGAGAAGGGATCTCCTCACAGATTGGAGGACACACAATGGAAAGCACCCAGTGCTTGGTGTCTTCTTCCACTAACAGAAGCACAAACATTTTTTCCAAGTTACCAGTATCGATGCCCTATAACTTCAGTGCTAAAAACCAGCTGGTGTAAATGGCCATACGTGCACTTAAATGGAGCTATTGGCCCTCAAGCATTTGGTGTTCCTTAGATTGTTTAGTCTCTCATCTTACTACTTCCATAGTCTTTCCCAGAATGAAGCAGAAGACTCCTAGGAGCTTTTGAAATTATTGCCCAAGAACAGCAAACATGAAAGAAAGAAATCGAGTTAGAGTCACCTCCAAGAACTGTCCAGACCAGTAATAATGTGCCACGCTGCATGGTAAACAACTGGAAAGCGCTGCAAGTCCTTACAGCTAAGACTGGATGAACCTTTCATCGTTACAAAAAAGGCTGGGGAGGGACTATTCAGGATGGCACGCAGCGACAGGACTAGGGGCAATGGAGCAAAGCTGGAGCTGGGTAGATTTAGACTGGATGTGAGGAGGAAGCTCTTCACCGTGAGAGTGGTGAGAACCTGGAACGGGTCGCCCAGGGAGGTGGTTGGGGCCCCATCCCTGGAGGTGTTTAAGGCCAGGCTGGATGAGGCTCTGGCAAGTCTGGTCTAGGGTGGGGTGTCCCTGTCCATGGTGGGGGGTTGGAACTGGATGATCAGATGGTCCCTTCCAACCCAGAGTGATTCTGATTGTATAACTTCTGCAGTGAAGCGATCCTGCTGTGGCAGGGGGATTGGACTAGATGATCTTTCGGGGTCCCTTCCAAGCCCTAATGATTCTAGGATTCTATGAAGGTCCTGCACCTGAGCTGGGGTAATGCTAAGGCTGGGGAAGAAAGCGACTCTGTGGAGAGGGACTAGGGGGTAACTGGTGAATGAAAATACAGACATGAGCCAGCAATATGTGATCACAAGCCAGAATTCAAACTGTATTCCTGCTGTGTGGCCAGCAGGTCAAGAAAGCTCATGCTGCTCCTCTACCAAGAGCTGACCTGGATTATGGTGTCCAGCTCTGTATTTGTCAGGCAGGAAAGACATGGACCTTTTGGAGGTCTACAGAAATGATCAGAGGGCAGGAAGAAACTCCACTTTGAAGAAAGTGTGAGAGAACTGGGGTTGTTCAGCCTGAAGAAAAGAAGGTTGGGGGAGATCTTAGGTTAGATTTTCAGTACTTAAGGGGGGGCTTATAAGAATAATGTGGGCAAAGTTTTAATACGGCCTGTTGCAACAGGACAAGGGGTGGTGTTTTAAACTAAAAGAGTGTAGATTCAGATAAAGAAGAGATTTTTCACTATGAGGGTGATGAAACACTGGCAGATCTTGACGGGGGAGGTAACAGAAACCCCATCCCTGGAAATGATCAGAGACACAGAATCACAGAATCATCATGGCTGGAAAGGACCTCCAGGGTCATCGAGTCCAACCTCTATCCTAGTATCTAACTGCTAGACCAGGTTCCTAAGCGCTGCGTCCACCCATTCCTTAAACACCTCCAGGGATGGTGACACCACCACCTCCCTGGGCAATCCATTCCAATCCACCTAATAAACTTAGTAACCTAAGTTAAATACTTTAAACATGAAGACTTGTAATGAATAGGAAAACTAGCTACTTTAGTAAAATTACACAGAAGCTCCTTTCCTTAGATACACTCCTGTCTGCATCTACACAAACATCATGCTGGCTTTGAACAAATCACCACAACCCTTGGTTTTTTATGCCCCAAACTCTTATTAAAAGACTTTTCAATTCAGAAATTTCTCTCCTGGGCAATCCTCACTCCACCCACTGTTTTACAAGAGCACCATCCTCAGAGATACAGTGATTGCAATGATGTAGGTGATTTTTCAAAGCTTACAGGTTGAGGGCAGAGAACCAGGAGGAAATCGATTCAAAAACGTAAGAGATCAGCTGTCTGTGAAAATGCAGCACCTGTTCAAAACTGATTGTCTCCATTTCATTACTCCCAATGAACCTATTTCTAGTTGGTTCATATGCTCTCTCTTTACTTTCTCAAGCACAAGAGAGTTTTTCTTCCTTTCCTTAGACTTGCTTCTCAGAAAATGCTGGGTCTGTACTGCGATCAAACCACTGGCTAGTCAGTAGCATCAACATCTGCTGCAATTATGACCGAACAAGCTCAGACTCACAATTCTTCCCATCCTAAAACTCCTTAGATAAGACATGAACATACTTAGAGACCCACGCGCCTTCACAGCATGCTCTCATTCAAATAGATGTCACACGTCCAACAAAAGGCTTTCTTTGCCAAAAACCTACATATGAAATATCAGTGATTCCCAACGCTACCTAACAAGTTCAGTGCAGTTCAGGGGACAATTGGTGTCAAAATGCTACTTGATCTCTCTCACAGTAAACACTATGTAAAATTGTTTACTGCTTCCTTCCAGCTTACACAATGGAAATAAGCTCTGAGCTTGTAAGTTATTTGTTTGTTTACATAGGAGAGGTGGAGAGGAAACAGAACAATAAGAGGACAAAAATGAGCTTCTGTACTGAGCTATCTATGCTCCATTATAATGGCTGCTCTTGGATTTAATGAATGGATTTACACACAGCTATATGCATGCTGCTGTTATGCTCATTTTCAGCATGTGTTAAATAGCACAGAAGGAGGAGGTGAGAGAGGAAACAAGACTATTTGTTCTGCAAAGGCTACTGCACACCAAAGCTCATCACTGAGAAATCTTAAAACATTTTAATGAGTTTATGGAAGAAAGGTCTCTCACCATCCCTGAATGTAAAAGAGCAAGAACTTAGAGAGATGGTATCTTGGCACGCACATTTGAAGAACTAAGCGCCATTGGGTCCTCCTAATAAACTGCAAGCAAAACTCCTAGGTAGATGTTATCTAAAGTTTATCTTTTAAGTTGTAATGGTCAAAGATCTTAGGAGTTCATAGATAGGTAAAATTATCAAAGAATTACATATCTAATTATATATAATTATATATATAATTATATATCAAAGTTTCACTGGTGACATTGGTAGGTTTCTGGGCAACCAACTAGCTCCAAATTAACAATGACATATATTTTATCATCAACAGCTTGAAATGAAGCTTGAAACTAAGCTTTCAAAGGTTTTCAGAGCACAGGGCTTTTTTTATACACAGACATCCCAATTCAAACTTGAATGTAACCACCTTTGTCCTTCATGGAAATGTGGCTTTTGGGAATATTTTATTACGCAGCTGAAAGCACACACTGTCAAATGCAACTCGAAATCCCACAATGGACACTGCACATTTCATGCTGTGAAGAGGTTCTGCAGGAGTTTGCAGCTCCAGATCTAGTCGGGCATGCTGCTGCACCAGTTCCCTGGTTGCAGATGTGGCCATTTAATCAGTCCGTTTTGATTCTCCCTGCTCACAGGAACGCACAGGCAAACTTTCTACCCACAGCACTGATCCACAGTGCTTCCAGAGAAGCATCTATGTGCTTCCCTTGACGGCTGAGTAAGTTCACTAATAGTGCCATTTGTGGAACTAGGAGGATGTGGATTCTTTACCACATGCAACATCTAGGAAAGTGTTAGACACTGATCTGAGCACAAGTATGTTTTTACATAAATTTAGGCATTATGGCAAATTAAATCATCAACATGGTGTCATTAGGGATTCATGCAAACTCCAGTTCCTTATATGACTACCTAAGATTGGAGAAATTCTGCCCAAGGTTCTTCTTCCATCTTATCACAATCACGAAGGATCTCTCCTATCAACGTGACAGTCTTAACTTCTCTAACCTTATGGCAGAATTGCCATAAGAAGCTGCAAGGCAGCTTCACTGCAGATCTTTGCACAACAGCTCTGCGGGTAACTCTAGCTGCAATCCTACTGCAGCTGAAGGTTACCTCCTTGCAGAGCGTGGGTCTTCATGACCTCCTTTCCTTCCCAGCCCACTCCCTTCCGTGTTTACAGGATTGCTGGCTAGACTGTTTCAGAACAGCATGAGTGAACTGCAAACACTATAAACAAAGTTACCGAAACATACGGTGAATTCATGCCAAAACATTCCAGCATGCCAAAATGATTAAGTGATGCTAAGAAATACAGGAGGTGGTGCACAGAAATTAGACTACACTGAAGTAAGTTACTAGCACAGAGTTTACTGAAAAATCCAAATCATCTTGTATCAATAACCTCAATTAATTTCAATCTCTGGTTCCTCTTAGGTAACCTCAATGCAATTATTTTAAATTGCATATCTCTGAGATCCTCCCTCTGATAATTCTTCCTATTTCTTCAAGTTCCAGTTCTTCATGTGTTGCCCCGCCTTTTGTATCTCCTTCACAAAGAAGGGCAGCTTTCACACGGCACAGGCTAGAGCTCTCCTGCTTTCATTTCTCCCATTCATATTCCTTATCATTATGTTTAACAGAATGAAGGAACACTACAGGCTCCTACTGAACAAAGAGATTTACAGCAAAAATAGAAAACCGAGATGGCACTAAGGCACTAGAGTTTATAGGCAGCTGCAGGAGACGAGAGCACAAGAACACCCAGGAGAAAGTCAGGTAAGATATTTAATGCCAAGGGAGTACTATTTCAAAAAATCCTTAAAACTTCTCCTTTTTGCTGTCCATAATACCCAGCAGTTAAAGGCCTTCTGATGTAAAACATTTCACAGGTATGTCAAGATGCTCCACATGGACACAAAGGATTTTATTATAAGCCAACGAGATCTAAAAATACACTCTCTCTCTCGTAAGACTGATGTTTTCACTGGCTTGTGACTTTTTCATTTATAGTAATCATATTTGTACAAGTGAAGTTCAGTGTGGTGTTATCAGAGTGATATGTACAAGTATTTTTACATTACCTCTCACGTATGACATGTACCTCTAAAAGAACATCACACTTCAAAAAGGAAAAAAGTACTTTCCATCAGAGATGCAGTATCATTCAAAATATATATGAAACCTACCTATAGGCAAGGTTTTTAAAAATACAAATAATAATTAAAAACTCATACATTTTGATGCCTATGAATTTGATATGGGTTCCTAAACGCATGTGGTAACACTATATGAATTGACTGAATGAATCTCACTGTCCAATGCAGATTCTGAAAGGTGACACACTTAACACTCTTTAATGAATTACAAAATGCAGTGGTTTTTTAATATGAAGAGAACCTAATTTTGTTACAAGGCACAAGGAGCAATGCTGAAAGCCATGCAAGTATGGACAAAAAGATAAAGACTGTGGATGTTCACACCAAGATGTTAAAGGTCTTACTCAGCACCAACTAACACATCTAAGTCTGCAACATAGGATGCCTGCAGAAAGCTGGCATCACACAGAAGACCGTAGCTACACAGTTAAGAATAGCAGTAGAATTTGGCAGGAATCCTACACTCCAATTTAATAACGTTACTTCATTTTGTTAGTCTGGTATACTCACACCTAGCAATTCTTTATGAGTGAACCTTACAGACCTTCACACAAAAGAAAGGTGTGAACAGAGGTGTACAAAAGGTAAGCAGAAGAACCCCATCTTATTCCTTTCGCCTCCTCCAGAGCTTCTTTGTAGGTGTCAACATCAGACCCCTACAAAGTAGGTCTGGCAGTACCAAACAAAAAGGCACAGCCCTTGACACAGCCCCAAGCGAGAACTTTGATGGTACTTCGCACGGGTGCTCAACTTCACAGAGCCCCACTTCCCTATATGGGATAGCAACACGTGAAGAAACACTTAGCCACTCAGTTTGAACTAAATTTCTGTTTTTCTTGTTTAATTGTTTTGTGTCTAGAGTGATGTTAAGTCCCCATGAATAAATCTACTTTTACTTTTAATATTAAGTGTTACAAAGGAATCAAAAGGAAGAACCACTTGGATTGGAAGACAGACAGACAACTATGGACGACAAAAGCTTTATTCTCTATGATCTTACAATTAACTGTTGTTGCTTGCTTTTGCAAATGCAGGTTTTATGTTACCTAGAAATAAGTCTTGTAGTCACCAATGATTTTCCAGTATCCAACAAAGTCTACTCACAGTTGCTTAAGTTTCAGACTACGATTTTCCATGGTTACTGTGATTTGTTAGTTAGTTTTGCTTCTTTGAGACAATTTAGTGGGTATGTTAGAACCCTGGGCTCACATCTTCTCCACTGGATCACAGAACATACATAATGTTTAATGAAAAGCTATTGATAACTCCTGTAAGCATATGGTATTTTAACCATGTGATCAGGCTACCAAGTGGAACCATGACCTTCATGTCGACCTATTTAAAGTTACCACGTTGCAGTGCTCAACACTAACATTTCATCAGTTCACTTCTCTTACTAAGTCAGTCTTTTATATGAAATGGCATACAGTTTGAGCAAACACTCCACACAACATCCAAATAAAAACTAGCATTAAACTTCAAGCAGAAGATGATTGGCAGATAAGGAACTTGCCATTACAACATCAGTACCAAGGTTATACCTAACCTTAAGGATCAAGCCTTCAAGAAGAATAAATGACATCTAAGAAAACCAAGGGTGTTTTGTTCCTTGAGGACACTCAGAGCAATACTGGCAATAGTCCTATGCTGACATAAGAAACAAATAAGCTAAAAACCAAAAAAAAAACCTACCAACACAAGAGCCAGCAAATACTATCTTTCAATAACAGATCAAATCCAGCAGCTGAACAGAATGTAGTAGAGGACAAACTGGTTTGAGAGTAAGTCATGAGGTCCAGAGATAGTTTTTACTGAATGATGCCTCTTAAGAGACAGAGTATTTATTTCCTATTGGAGGATTCAAGCAGACTCCTTTCTCCAATGTTAGACATTAGCATTCTGTTACCTGGCTGAAATAGCCTGTTGTTGCTATTTTTAGTAAAGTAGCCACATTTTTTTTTCCCCTGACTTAATATAGATGCACAATCCTACAGAGAAAAGGAAGAGGGACAGGGACAACTGAGACTGTGCCAGCCACATGCTCTCTTTATTCACAGGGGAGAGCAGTATTCATCAGGGGCTATGAGCGTTTTCCTTGTTCTCTCTTCTCTTTGGTGATGATGCTGACACACAGAGAGATTCCACTAGAAACGGCAGCACTGTTAATTATCAAAGGACACCCTGGGCTGAAATTGTGCTGGTACATACTGTACCCTCAAACCTTCCTGAGCACCAGTGCTGTGCTCTACAACTAGAACTTATGAGGCTTCTAGCCTTTAGAGATTTTTCAAAATAACTTTGAAGATTATAAAGGTTACTTGTTAGCCACCGAAACTTTTCACGACGTGTAATCCACAGGCATTTTCACATTCTCAGAAACACCTTATTACTTGAGAGCAGAGAAATCACAGTATCACAGAATTACCAAGGTTGGAAGAGACCTCATAGATCATCAAGTCCAACCCATTACCGCAGAGCTCAAGGCTAGACCATGGCACCAAGTGCCACGTCCAATCCTGCCTTGAACAGCTCCAGGGACGGCGACTCCA
>JAOXOE010000698.1:4569424-4589487 GCA_028565055.1 Phoeniculus purpureus
GTTAAGGGGTTAAAATAGCGAAGAACATCTCTTCATTCAGGAGATGAATTTCTTCTGTTAGTTCTGTCGTGCCATGCATGAATAGGAATTTAGTTTTGATGATAAAATGCAAATTGTAACTTCAGTGAGTTAAGAGTGCTGAGCTGCATTGAGAAGATGCATTGAGAAGATGCATTAAGGATAAGAAAAGTCTTCAACTATCTTTTCCAGATTAATTTTAGATGACAAACCTACCACTAAAAGAGGAAATATTAGTTCCTTTTGATTGCAGTTAAGTTGTTTTGGCCATTTATGAGAAAAAAAGGCCACTAAAATGATCAGGGGAATGGAGCATCTCTCGTATGAGGACAGGCTGAGAGAGTTGGGGCTGTTCAACCTGGAGCAAAGAAGGGGGACCTTCTTTAGACTTTCCAGTACCTGTTGGGGGCCAACATGAAGACAGGGGAAGGTCTTTTCAAGAGGGTTTGTACGGATAGGACAAGGAGCAGTGGGTTCAAGCTGGGAAAGGACAGATTTAGGCTGGATATTAGAGAAAAGTTCTTCAGTGTGAGGGTGGTTGATGCTGGACTGGGCTGTCTGGGGAAGTGGTGGCAGTCAAATCCCTGGAGTCGTTTAAGGTCAGGCTTGATGAGGCTCTGAGTGGCCTGCCCTAGGTAGTTGTCCCTGTGTAAGGAGGTTGGACTAGATGACCTCTAGAGGTCCCTTCCAGCCTAGAACATTCTATAACTCAATGATTATTTGGTCATTCCAAGCTATTTTCATATTTAGTGATGGATGTGCATATGTAGCACAGTAGTCAGAAGAGCTAAATGAAATCTGATCAGCAGGAATTGAATTCTGCAAGGGCTGAACACCTAACGAGTACAGCAGGAACTCTACCTAACTACTTGATATTCTGGATCCACTTCTTCTAAGTTTTTGAATTAATAGATCACATATTTTCCCTACTAGTGTCTTGTCACAGACTGAAAGAGGAAGCCTGCTGGCTTTTCAGCTTATAGCCATTTTCCCAACATTCAAGGAATTATCCAAATGAGAAGGTATTCTTCAGCTCATTAAGATTTGTGAGGCACTAGTGGTTCAGTATATTTTAAAATGAATGTTTAAAGGCTTTTAATAGATTGCCAGGCACTTACATCTGAACATTGTACTTTAACATCGCCAGTCGGAGCATCATATAGAAATTTAAATGTGGTAATTTTAAAACCAGAAATGTTTGTCATCTAAATTAAGTAGCTGTGATTTCAAATGGATTTTTATTTCTGCTTAAGCTTTAGATACTGTGAAAAGTGAATCAGGAAAGAAAACAAATGCCTGAACCCTGCACCACATTGGGAGTCTTGCGTCAAGTTCTGAGCCCCTAAGTTCTAGAAGGGCACAGATCTGCTGGAGAGTCTAGTGCAGAGCCACAAAGATGATGAAGGGAGTGGAGCATCTCCCTGCTGAGTAAAGGCTGAGGGACCTGGGTCTCTTTAGCTTGGAAAAAAGGACACTGAGGGGTGACTTTGATAACGGGGAGGGTGACCTCATTAATGTTGATAAATATGTGAAGGGCAGGTGTCCAGAGGATGGAGTCAGGCTCTGCTCAGTGGCATCTAATGGTAGGACAAGGGGCGATGGGTGTGAGCTGGAACAGAGGAGGTTCCACATCAATCTGAGAAGGAATGTCTTCCCAGGGAGGGTGTCAGAGCACTAGAAGGGGATGCCCAGTGGGTTTGTGGAGTCTCCTTCTCTGGAGATGTTTCAAACCCACCTGCATATGTTTCTGTGCAACTGGATCTAGGGGATCCTGCTGTGGCAGGGTGATTTGACTAGATGATCTTTGGAGGTCTCTTCTAATCCCTAACGTTCTGTGATTCTGTGATGTGCCCTGTCCAATCCTCCAATTCACACAGCGTAGCAGCACTGCAAACACATCTCGATGGGGCATATATAATGCAAGTTCAGAAACATAACTGCCTTCTCATTATAGTGATACGCATGGTAATGAAGCATCACACGTTGTAATTCTAAGTTCTCTCCAGGGACATGAGGCTCGTTTTGAAGTCTCATATCACACCACGTCTCCTGGCCGAAAGCGCTGCGGAGATGAGATGGTTGTGTTATTCCCTGGCCTCCCTGTAAAGTATTCCAAGAGACCAACTGGCTTTGATGTTGCGGAATTTACTGGAGAGGCAGGGAGGTGATGTTTACACCAACACTAGACATGATAGCATGTCTGCATGTTGTATTTAGGTCACTGATTTATATTAAATGGATTTGTACATTGGCTGACAAAAGCGTTCTTGTATGGCCGCAGAGTCTAGGTGGGTGGTGGGAGAATGTGCAAGTTAATCTGCTACAAGTAGAGGTAAGTGATCCCATAATTTGTGTACTTTACAATGATCCAGCTGAGAAACTCATCCAGGAGTGTAAAAGAGCCCTGATGAGAAAGAGATAAGCAACACATGTAAGTACAATCATAGGACAGAGCCTTTAGTGTTAATAGGATAGTTTGTAGGAATCTCATTAGGCTGTAACTAGAATTTACATACTGCACAATACCCAGCTAAATCTTTCCTTAAGGGGAAAAAATGAAACGTAAAGCTGGCTTCTTCCAGGCTAAAGTGAATAACTGAAAATATTTCTCTTCTTTGTCTTAGACAGCAGCCACAGCTCCTCTTTTCCCTACTGCCTGAACACTGTGTTTCTGATATGTTTAACTCAAATTTCTTTGACCCCATTTGAAGTAACCCTCTGTGATTCAATGTATTGGGTCTTGGGTTTGGGTTAGCTGAAAGATGCTACTCTTCCTTTCCATGGCAAATGTCTGGGACTGACCTGTTGGAGAGCAGTGTAGGAGAAAGGGACCTGGCTGGAGGTCCTGGTGGTCAGCAGGATGGCCCTGATGGGCAAGAAGGCCAATGGCGTCCTGGAGTGGATCAGAAGGGGGTTGTTAGCAGATGGAGAGAGGTTCTCCTTCCACTCTACTCTGCCCTGCTGAGACCACATCTGGAATCTTGTGTCTAATTCTGGGCCCCTCAGTTCCAGAAGGACACAGAACGGTTGGAGAGAGTCCAGCAAAAGCCGAAAAGATGATGGAGTGGAGCATCTCCCTGCTGAGGAACGGCTGAGGGAGCTGGGCCTCTTGAGCTTGGAAAAAACGAGACTGAGGAGTGACCTCATTAGTGTTGATAAATATTTGAAGGGTGGGTGTCAGGAGGATGGAGCCAGGCTCTACTCAGTGTCACCCAATGATAGGACAAGGGGCAGTGGTTGTGAGCTGGAACAGAGCAGGTTCCGCACCAATAAGGAACTTCTTGGCAATGAGAGTGACAGAGCACTGGAAGGGGCTGCCCAGGGGGGTTGTGGAATCTCCTTCTCTGGATACATTTAAAATCCATCTGGACATGTTCCTGTGCAACTTGATCTAGGTGATCCTGCTCTGGCAGGGGGATTGGACTCCATGATCTTTCGAGGTCCCTTCCAATCCCTAATGTTCTGTGATTCAGTCCTCATTGTTTTACCACCATGGAAAACCACTGTATGGTATTGAGTTCTGGTCAATGATGAGTGAAAATAATAATTATGAAGAGTTTGATTGTTCCAGGAACACAACTGAAATTGCAAAACACACATAAACTGCAGACGAGTGTCAGTGAACAGGAAACCAATTTGATAGTTAACATTTCCAGGGCTTGCAGTCATCCTCTGCACTGCACCCATTGAATGTTCTGTTTCTTTCAACTATCAGGGTTACTGAACTCACAATACACTTCTCCTACTGCGTTTACAAATCAATTAAGGCAAAAGAACAAAGCTTTTTTTTTACATACCAGAGAAGAAATGCTCATTAAATTTTGGATAAGGTGCAAAGACAATTACTTCTAAAAATGGATGAAATTAATTGCACTCTTGGTTTCTTTTGATCTTCTGCAGCTTAACATTATGCTTGTTGGTTTTCTTCCTCCTCTCCTGAATGCGTCGGTATTCCAGAGGCAGCCAAGGGTTAGTGATTAAAAGAATTGTTTTATGAATAAATTTCAATGTGGTCTGTCTGCTCTAAGGCTGCATAAAGGAAAGGTTTGGTCTGAGATTTGCTCAATCCTTTCTTGAGGTTCCACATCAATATGAGAAGGAACTTCTTCCCAGTGAGGGTGAGAAAGCACTGGAGGGGGCTGCCCAGGGGGGTTGTGGAGTCTCCTTCTCTGGAGACATTTAAAATCCATCTGGCCATGTTCCTGTGTGACTTCGTCTAGGTGATCCTGCTGTGGTGGGGGGATTGGACATGGATGATCTTTTGAGGTCTCTTCCAATTTCTCTGGTTCTGTGATTGACATTTAGTCAATCATCATTCTCCGAGGTGGGATTGCTCCAGATTCTAAAAGAGTAGTTTCTAACTAAGATTCTGTCATTTTTATCCTGTAATTTTGGTTACCTGTTAATTCATTGCTGGCTGCGTCTGTGCTCAACCCAAATTTGCTTTTCATTGAGATTGTTTGGACATGAGCACATGCTGAGAAGTTGCGTTCTGGGCAACCCTCATGGCACAGCAGATGGGGAGGGTGGAGATTTTAATAGCATTTCTGCAACACAGAGTTGGGCAGCAAATACCACATGAACAATGTTCATCTCTCGTTGTGCAGTACAGTGTGAGATCTGGAGACAGTTGATCCGTGGCCACCCACTTGCTGACAGTCTGGCTGTTAGACGAGATGGTTTGAGAACACGATGTGCTTTGATCCCCTCACCCAGGGGAGTTGTAGAGTCTCCTTCTCTGGAGACATTTAAAACCCGCCTGGATATGTTCCTCTGTGACTTGGTCTAGGTAATCCTGCTGTGGCAGAGGGATTGGACTGGACGATCTTTCGAGGTCCCTTCCAATCCCTGAGGTTCTGGGATTCAGACCTGTCTGCTTTAAGGCAGTCTCTGCATAACTTCTAGTCTTAGTTTCCCTTAGTGTAAGGAAACAACATCCCTTATTTTTCAGGAAAAGCAGTGAGGATTAGTTAACATCTTTGAATTAATGGATCCATGTTAGGTACTAATTAGCGTTGTAGATACAATGCGGTGGCCTTGGTATGAAGTTTGTGCAGATGCAACATCCACAAGTGCTGCTTGTTTACACTTTTTGATCTCCCAGTCAATGACTCTTTCTTCTGAAATGCATAATGATCAATTCCCTTTCCGAAAGAGCACGTTTTTGTTGCTGTTGTTAGAAGCCGCTTTAGCACAAATATCTTGTGAAAACAAAACCGCTCTTCTCGCTAATTTTTTCCCCACCGTTTAAGTGTGGGGAAGTGGACACTTCTCGGTTTAGCATGTCATTATGAAAAATCAAGATAATATGCTGATAATTATACACAAGGAGTGAAGTGGGAGCTAAAGGTCTACTGCTTAGAAAATAAACATCTTACTGCAAGTGGCTGCATGCTGGAGGGCTCCTGCAGTGAATCTTGTGCTTGCTTGAGCCTGTGCTGCTGACCGGTGGTTGGTAGAAGTGTTGGCTGAGTGCTTAACAGGATTGCGCTCTTGATTTACCTGCATGGAGACGACTTGTAGACTTCTTTGTATATCACAGAATTAGTTGAGGCTGGAAAAGCCCTCTGAGATCATCAAGTCGAGCCCAGGACCTAACCATCACCCCATTGGCCAGACCAGGGCACTACAGGCCACACCTAGTCTGTCCTTTAAACACCTTCAGGGATGGGGACTCCACCACTGCCCTGGGCAGTCCAGTCCAGGCTCTGATCACCATTTCCATGAGGAAGGGCTTCCTGACATCCAACCTAACCCTCCTCTGGTGTAGCTTCAGGCTCTGCCCTCTTGTCCTGGCACTGGGTGCCTGGAGGAAGAGCCTGACCCCAACCTGACTACAACCTCCCTTCAGGGAGTTGGAGAGAGGAAGAAGGTCCCCCCTGAGTCTCCTCTTCTCCAGGCTGAACACCCCCCAGCTCCCTCAGCCTCTCCCCATCAGCCTTTCCCTTCAGTCCCTTCTCCTGCAGAGATGGCAGCACAAAAAGAAGGAATTTAGTGGATTCCTTATCAGTAACGAACAAAATGGATTTATAAAACAGTTTTTCAGGAGGACCCATCCTCAGAAACAGCAGCTTCACCTTCTTCCTTTGCTGGCTAATGCAGAGTCAGAGCTCTTTGTCCTTACTGAGCTATTCTGCTTCTTGCAGCTTGATCTAGGGGATCCTGCCATGGCAGGGGGATTGGGCTGGATGATCTTTCGAGGTCCCTTCCAGTCCCTAATGACTGGATCTAGGGGATCCTGCCATGGCAGGGGGATTGGGCTGGATGATCTTTCGAGGTCCCTTCCAGTCCCTAATGTTCTGTGATTCAACCCCAACCCAGCTCTCCCAAAGTCATTGTGGTGTTCTGACGTAATCCCAAACACAGAGCCCCAGGAGCAGGAGAGGGGAAAGCAGCCAGTCTGGAGCCAGATGGGCACCAGTAAAGCCCCCTCCAGAGTATCTTAAACAAGACAAGAGAACAAGACAGGGTAAGTTTTCCACTTCACTGTGGCTTGGTCCTAGTAACTGTCTTAGGAAGTGTCCAGCCAGCCACAGAATTCTCCACAGCATCCATGGAGAGCATGGTGTGAGAGAAAGAGCTCCTCTGCCTTTCCCCGTTACCTTAAACGGCACCTCTTGAGGTCTTCCCCCAGAAAAAGCATCAGAGGGTCTAGCACAAGCACTTTATGCTCAAATTTGTCTTTTCTAACACGAATAGCAGATGTGAAACTCCTGCCTGGTGCAAAACCCAGTTGAATTGCTGGGAGACAACCCAGAGAGCATCTCACAGGCCACTGATGTGCAGCCCAGCATCTCCAGGCAAAGCAAAAGCAGCACATGGGAAGCCCGTTAGCCCATTCACAGTATCACAGAACATGAGGGACTGGAAGGGACCTCAGAAGATCACCCAGTCCAATCCCCCTGCCAGAGCAGGATCCCCTAGATCCAGTCATTAGGGATTGGAAGGGACCTCAAAAGATGATCCAGTCCAATCCCCCTGCCAGAGCAGGACCACCTAGACCAAGTCACATTACCCTGGCACAGCCCACCCTCCCCAAGGTCACCACCTCTGCTCGGGCAGACCAAGAACTATCAGGGCAATGGGACAAAACAAGAACCATAAACACAGACACAGGGCGAGGGCTGGAAGTGCCCAGACTCCTATTGCTGGCCCATAAACCAGCAGCCTCCCAGGTGGGATGAAGCAGAGCCCTGCCAGTCCACTTACCAGCTCACAACTGCTTCAAAGCCACCGGGTTGCTCTGACCCAAAAGCAAAGCAGGTGCAACCAGACAACCCACAACCCCCAGGGCAGCCCTCAAAGCAGAAGCCCAGCCACTGCTGGGGTGTCCACAGTTTCACACTTGTAGTGAAGGTGCTCGAAGGCAGCAGGGAGCTTATGGCTCCTTCTCCCTCCTCCTCAGGAGCTGGAACTGCTGCTCTCGCTATGAAACCACTCCTGGCAGCGCTCACCTGCCCGGTGCACATGCAGCAGCAGCAGCAGCATCCTCCTCCTTCACAAGGAGCTGGCAGAGTTTCTAACCCGCTGTATTCTCCTGCCCTCGGGCTGTTCTCCCAGTTACCCACTTGAGATGGATGCGGCGGCTCCTTCCGGAAGCCGCGGGACGAGCTCTCGGTTTCACAGACAAATATTTTTCAAGACGTTCTGCTGCAGCTGAGGCTTCACCTACCTGTTTTATTTTTAATCCTCATCTCATAGAGCTCAGACAATTCTTTCAAGGTTCCTGCGAATGATCTTTATCCCTTTTTGCAGCTCATTCCAATTCAGTGAATAAAGTCCCTGGGTGGCCCTGGAAGAAGAGGAGGAAAAGGATGACATCTGAAATGAAATAAGAAACTGAAAGCAGAAGGCATTTTGAAAGCAGAATCACGACTCTGACCCCAGCTAGACAGAACAAGAAGGGTTTGGCACCTGGAGATCCCAAAAGCCTTTGCAGGGAGAGATTAAACAAAAAAAATGTCAGATTAAAGGGGATTTTCTGCATTTTATAGGCAGAGGGACTGGGGGTCTGATGAGGGAAGGGATCCAGAACGATCTCATCTTGCAGGGCAGGGGAATAACCGTGAGGTCAACCTGAGCACATAAGGCACAGCACGAGCATCAGGCCGTACAAAGGAGCCCAGGAGCAGAGATCCTGACCTACCTGACCCTGACAAGTCACTAAATCCTATTTTTAACCCTTCTCCAGGTGAGGAAGGACCAGAGTCTCCTTCTCTGGAGACGTTTAAAACCCTCCTGGAGATGTTCCTGTGTGACTTGGTCTAGATGATCCTGCTCTGGCAGGGGTTATTGGACTAGATGATCTTTCAAGGTCCCTTCCAATCCCTAATGACTGGACCTAGGGGATCCTGCTGCAGCAGGGGGATTGGACTGCATGATCTTTTCAGGTCTCTTCCAACCCCTAATGTTCTATGAAAAGAGCTGCTTCCCACCAATCCTCATGGGTACCCACCCGCTGCCAAGACGATAGAGCCAGGCTCTGCTCAGGAGCACCCAATGATAGGACAAGGGGCAGCAGTTATGAGCTGGAACAGAGGAGGTTCCACATCAATATGAGGAGGAACTTCTTCCCAGTGAGGGTGCCAGAGCCCTGGAAGGGGCTGCCCAGGGGGGTTGTGGAGTCTTCTTCTCTGGAGATGCTTAAAACCCGCCTGGGTGTGCTCCTGTGCGACTTGGTCTAGGTGGTCCCGCTCTGGCAGGGGGATTGGACTGGATGATCTTTCCAGGTCCCTTCCAATCCCTAATGTTCTGTGGCTTAAGACCCACCTGGATGTGTTCCTGTGTGACTTGGTCTAGGTGGTTCTCCTGTGGCAGGGGGATAGGACTGGGTGATCTTTTGAGGTCTCTTCCAACCCCTAATGATTCTATGAAGCTGGGGTGAGAATGGAGCTCTAAAGGTACACAGAAACCCGGGTGGGCTAAGCATGGCAGGAGGAGCTGAAGTGGCACAGAGGAGACTGCCACAGCGATGAGGGTGGCCAGGGATGAGGAAGGTGGGAGTCACGGGGTGAAGGCTGAGGTAGAGGGCAGCATGGGATGGGGCAGGCAAAGCACAGGGGGCTGAAAAGCCCCGAGTGGCGACACCGACCCCTTCTCCAGCACAAGGGGTAAAAGCTGGTCCTCAAACGCGGTGCCTTACGGAGCACAGACGCCTATCAAAGCGGGTCTCCTGCTTTGCACTTGTCCACAAGAGTCAGCCCGGAGCAAGACAGAGCAACGAGCGTGCCCTCACCCGCACAGGCGTTTGGGACCCGAGTTGCTCGCCCGAGCCGAAGCTGGAGCCTTGCATTGCAAAACAGCATCTTGCAAAAGTCAGGTTCACATCCTGGTCCTGCCCACGAGGCAGGGCAAGGCCAGAGATTAACTGGAACCCGCACCGAGAGACAAAGGGCACTGAAACCCTGCTCTTGGTTACAGCATCTCACTCCAACACTTGGTGCAATCAGAGTTCTAGCCACAAAAAAAAACCCCTGTTCTACCCCACCACCTCCCTCCTGGCTCTCACTAGCGCCCCCAGCATGGCTAGTGGCAGCCGCTCTACTACCCTCACACACCCCATCCCCAAAACAATAAGGGCTAAGGGATGCCACCTGCTACATGCCCATCTTCCTACCAGTTTGCACCAGTAACACCCTCCCCTCAGCCTTATGTTACCTCAGCTGAGCCCTCAGGTGGGGGCTATTTGCCCCTGTTTTGACCCCTTGGCTCCTGTGGCAGCCCCTTGGCACCCCTGTCCAGATGCCTTGGCTGCACTCAGGTCTTTGTTTTCCTCTCAGAGCTAAACCTCAGCCTCCTCCTGGCACTTCTGCATCCACCTGGGTTCCTTAGCTCAGCCACGAAAGCTCCCTTGGAAAACAACCCAACTTCTGAGGGATCTGCGAGGTCAGAGCAGGTTTTGCTCTGTGCAGTGCCGACACAGGAAAGAAACACCCTACAGGCAGCAAAACCAGGTTAGGGGCTACTCTGGTTACTTCTCCAGTTGCCTGGACCTGCAGGCTCCTCAGCAGCAGGGTCACGACGGGCTTACTGAGCGGGCAACAGGCAGCTTACCCCATGCGATGACAGCGATGCGCAGGTAGCAGATGCCACGAGACCCCAGAGCCCAGGTCTTCCCAGCACATCGTGGTCCCACAGCAGTGCCCTGCGTGCCAGGGAGGAGGGCATAAGCATGTGTCCCGTGGGGGCTCGTGCACACCGCTGCCAGGTAGCCACGAGGGCACGCTGCTTGTGCCGGCTCGCACACAGGCACGCGTTACGCCACAGACCAGGTACGACTCTGCTGCAGAGCAGGTCCCTCCAAGGAGGTACTGTTAGGGAGCTGTGCCTGCAGCAAGCTGGGCACAGTGGGAGCCCCTAAGTCCAGGGCATGACCTGCGCCCTACACCCCTTCCCATCCACCCAGAGCTGGCATCTGCCTCTGCAGCAGCCGTGCCCTGTGTGCCTGGGCTGGCTCTGTCCTGGGTACCTGGCAGCAGTGCCCACCCATAGTCTTGCCCTCCCCTCAACCCCCTTTGCCAGGCAGACCCTGACCCACTCCCAAGGTAAGAAGCAGGACCTACCATGTCGGTGCCGCAGCACTGGCAGCACCAGGCGTCTGTGGCCCCGGGCAAGCAGCAGAGCTCACACTTCCTGCGAGGGCTCAGAATGTTGCTCCCTGCCCTTGGTCTCTTCCCCTCCCCACCACAGCCTTGGTGCCAGCCCGCATCCTGCCCCGTGCCCCCACCTCCCCGCTAGAGACACTGCTGCTTCCAGCCCAAGGGCCAGCCCTGGCCGTAGCCCCGGCAGGGCTCAGCCTGGCACCTGCCCCACGGCACGGGAGCAAGATGCGTCCCCAAGCTGCCACAGGGGCACCGCAGTCACGGGAGCTGGCACAGCCACAACGAGCTGGCTCGCTCGAGCCCCGCCAGGACGTGGAGAAGGACCCCACCAGGAGGGGCTCAGCCCTGCTCCGTGACGCCCAGAGCACTGACACCCCTCCAACCCACCATGTCCGTGCCACAGTGCCTGCGCTGGCAGTCAGAGATCAGAGGAGGGATGAGGTGTGACGAGTCCCCCGGGAGGGAGCGAGGCTTGCGGGCTCCCAGCTCCCGCACCGGATGCTCTCCTCACTCGCAAGGCTGCTTGCTCTGGCTGTGAATCTTCACCTGCCGCTTATAAAGTCCCTTACACGACGCGTTTTCCTGTCTTTGCCTGGAAGCCTTTAGGAGCAAGAGCCAAGAAAACACCAGAGGAACTTCCCCCCCGAGTGGCTAATATCCTCCAACAAAGCCTCAGGAACACACCCCATAGTGTCCACCTCCCCTTGGGTCACTCCTGAATCCTCATAAATCTTTCCTCAGCCCTCTCTGCCTCTAACTAATTGCCTTTGGCAGGGTTTCCTGCAGGAATCACTTCCAGCCAGAGCCAAAGGGAGAGCCATGCAGGTCACGGGCAAGTTCCAGCTCCAGAGGAATCGATGCTGCTCCTAGACAAAAGGAGGAACCCACTCCACAGGCGCCTCGACTCAATACAATATCTCTGTGCTTGGCCAACGCCAACGACTCTCAGTTCCTGTCTCTGGGTATCGTCCTTGCAAAACGTTCTGCTGCAGATTTCCATTTCTGTGGAACTGCTGAGGATGAGGCTGTAGATCCAGGAACCTGGGAGCCTTCGTTTCCGTGCGGCTTGCGTGCCAACAGCGTGCAGTTCCAGCAAGGGAAGGGGCAGTGGGAGGGCAGAGAGGCTGCAAGGCAGCTGCTGAAGCAGGAGAACATCTCTGAATGCTGAGGATCACCTGGGCAGTGTGGGAGGGGACTCTCACAGAATCACAGAACATCAGGGATTGGAAGGGACCCCAAAAGATCATCTAGTCCAATCCCCCTGCCACAGCAGCATCACCTAGACCAAGCCACACAGGAACATGTCCAGGTGGGTTTTAAGCATCTCCAGAGAAGGAGACTCCACAACACCCCTGGGCAGCCCCTTCCAGTGCTCTGTCACACACACTGGGAAGACGGTCCTTCTGATGTTTATGTGGAACCTCCTCTGTTCCAGCTCACACCCACTGCCCCTCATCGTACCACTAGAGGACTCTGGGCAGAGCCTGGCTCCATCCGGCTAATGGCCAGGAACCCTTTCACATCTCAGGTGGTTTCCATGCTGGCTCACCAGGCTGTAGCAGTGGGCAAGGGTGCTCCGTTCCCACCTGCAAACCACCACTGAAGCCAAGCCCAGGCTGCACCCCAGGATTGCCCAGCACCCGGAATGAGATCCCGGGGACAAGGGAGTGCGGGGGGCTCCCCCATCGCCAGCATGCCACAAGCCACCCCCCCAGAGGCACACGCGCCTCTTGTTTTCAGCAGAGCGTCCCACCCCAAGACCGCACAGCCTCTTGCCCTCCTTGCGTAAGGGCACCCAGCAAACCACAGAGGAACCGAGTCACCCTGATGCAGCTGGGCAGCTCTGCTGCTGCCGGCGATAGAGCGGGTGCCTTCCTGGGAACCCACTGCTCCCCTCACTCTCACAGCCAGGGAGCAGCCCACCAGAGCGAGGAGGTAGCTGGTGGTGCCCACAACCTACTGGGGTGCAGCCCCGCTCCCACTGTTCTCCTTAGGTTCTGCAGTGCTTTGTTAAACGAAGACTCCGAGGCATCTCCTGAGCATGGGCAGGGGACAAGTGTGTGTGTGTCCTCCCCTCACCGCAGGTCCTCTGTGAGTGTTTGAACCTTTAGGGTGCTCCTGAGGCGCAGAGAGCCTTCGAGCACATCCTGCAGCACACCTGGCCCATGGCACCCGTAGAGAGACCCTCCCCTGACTGCCTGGAGGAAAGCAGAGCCTGATAAAATCTTCCTCACGATGTGAAAGTGTCTCACCACAGAAACCCACGTTATCCCCCGTGCCACCCTGGCTCGGAGGCAGTGAGACGGTCGGCAAGGTTTGCCCAGGACCAGAAAGATGAGGATGCTCCCAACACAGCCCGTGGACCATAGTACCCCCAGGAGCTGGCAGCGCTGGGGCTGCAGGGTCCAGTCTTGGGCAAATTACTGCTGCCCACCCCACTCAGTCCCTCTCACGTCCATTTCTTTGACCTGGACCATAGCTCAGCTTTCTGCCTCGTGCCTTTCCACCACCACACGGTCAATCCAGACATCACGTTTGCTGGACACCTCTGCCAGCCAGGTACCGCTGTCTGCACTGCCTCTGCGGCATCACGAGCGGCACTGATAAGGGTTCCCCAAACAGGATGCCGTGGGTGTGGGTGACACTCAAGTTCTCTCACTGCTTTAGCAGCAGGGAGTAAACAAGTGGCTCTGCACATCCGGGTGACCCCAGGCAATGTCCCTGAGCTGGGGCGCAGGGGATGTGCCGCATCCAGGGGCACCCGTGCAGGCAGCCCTTGTCCTGAGCAGGACCACAGAGCTGCTCCTGGGGAGCTCTGACAACACCCTGCCCAGCTGCTCATGACAGTGCCTGTCCTTAGGGGGCTTGGTTGGGCCACCCGCCTGCCTGTCCCCCCCACCAATGACACCCACCTTCCCAGCACGGGGGTGACACCTACAGCCTCAGCGGCAACAGGCGGCGGAGCTGCTGGCAGCTGGAACAGACCAGCACCCTGGCCATCGCAAGTGCTTTCATCATGTGCTGGGTTTAATGAGACATTTCAATCCCCTGCCTCACAACGCGAGCCCAGGGGCACGTTCCTGTCTGCTGCCTCCGCCACCCCCTGCACACTCTCACCCTATTCCCTTCACCCTGCTTCTCTGCAGCCGTGGGACCCGCGTCTGCAGCCAGGGTCAGCCTCTGTGGAGCCAACAATGTCCCCTGCTCTGGCCAGGAAATCCCGTGGCATCCCCTCGGCACAGCAGCTGCGTTTGCCCCTGAGCCAGAAGCGTCCTCGAGGGAGCTCTTCGCCTTGTGTCAGGCAAGGGCTGAGCGGTCCTCTTCTCTTTCTCACAGGTCTGCTTCAGCGCAGTCAGGGGGGTCGATGCTGTCTCCCCTGGGATCACAGGAGCTCTTGTGTCCTGTGACTTGGCCGATCCACAAAGTCCCCGTCCGTGCTGCTGCAAACCCGCGGGCTCTGTTCCGTGCTGCTGCAAACCCGCGGGCTCTGTTCCGTGCGGCATCCCCCGGCTGCGTGACCCTGGGGACCGTGTAGCCCGGTCTGAGCCGTCGCTGCTGCGGCCGTCCAGCTCTCCGTGCGCAGGGGTGGGCGGCAGCATCTGCTGAAGCTGCCTCTCTCTAACTGTCCTTAACTTGCAAGAAGAAAACAAAAGCTGTAGCAATGACAGGGAGGGATGTTCCTAACCAGAGCTGAGCCAGCAAAAGGCAAAGGGCTTTTCGGCTAGGAAACGGCGAGCAGTGCTCTCCTGGCTTTGCTTTAGTTTGATTTACTCTCAAGAAGAGAAGGATGCGGGGAGGCATTTTTGGTGGATTCAGCAGCCCGAGAGAAGACAAGCCAGGACCTCCTCCCTCCACCCCATCCCCGCTGCTCTGCGGGGACTCGACTGACCCAGCCCCACACCACGATCATACCTGGTTCCTCAAGGCAAAGCCACGCGCAGGGGCAGCTCCCACCACGTTGCCCAGCTCCCACCGCAGATGCCAGCTCTCCTCCGGCCCTGTCACAGTGTCGTCACACTAAGGCTTCCCGCTGCGCAGCCCGAGCTAGGAACCTGCTTTCGCTCTGTGGCTGCTGGTGTCCTTTGGCAGAGGTACGGGGCTGGAGGCGACATCCATCCCGACGACGGACTCTGGTGTGGGTGGCTAGCGGAGCTGTGCTGGCTGCGGCGCCTGGCTCCTCTGCCACAGGGGTGCTGCGGGGATGCCGTGGAGGTGCCACAAGCTGCCACGTTGTGTCTGCTGGACTGTGGGGCGTTGCTGTCCACGATGAGCTGAAGGAGCCCTGTCCCGGGAAAGTCCATGATGACCACCCCCCAGCACATGGGCCGGCCCCTCCGGCACCGCAGGTGCTGGTAGCAGCGGGGGTTCACAAAGCGGGCCACCTCCTCGGGGCAGGTGAAGAGCCCATTGCCGGAGCAGAAGGTGAGGTGCATGGTGGCCAGGTCCCCGCTAGCCACCCTGTCCAGGTGCCGCTGTGCTCGGCGCCACTTGCGCTTCAGTGAGAGCACGTTCCAGTTGTCACTGATGCTCAGCTGCTCGTAGGGGATGCCTAACACCTTCTGCGCCAGGGCCTCCAGGACCACAATCTTGCCTCGCACCTGGCCCAGAGTTGGCACCTCCTCACGGCACCAGATGTGGCCCTGTCCCTCCTCCAGCAGGCAGCGGTGCAGCTGGGCTGCAAAACCAGGCCGGGAGAAGATGGGCAGCTCCTCCTTGATGCGCATGAGCACGGCCTCGCGGGGGTGAGCGCGGAGGAAGCGCAAGGTGCGGCGCAGGACCCCTCGCAGGCTGGCCCGTTGGAAGGTGCAGAGGTGGTAGACGTGGAGCTCGCCCTGGGCCACCTTGCAGCGCACATCCAGGAAGCGGATGCCAGCCACCAGCTGCGCCTCCAGGCTCCAGCTTTGGCACCGCAGGCGCCGGCCACCAAACAAGCTGAGGGAGTCGTGGGTGCCAGGAATGGAGAGGTGGGAGAGAGGCAGGGCATCAGGGAGCTCGGCCATCCAGTCGGGGCAGTAGGCTGCCGGCTGCGGTGTGCAGTCGAATGCCACGCTGCGCCCACACTGCCCCTCCATGCCACCAGGAGAACAGGAGCCCTGCTGGCCTCACTGAGCCCTGCCATGGAGGAGAATCACAGAACGATTTCAATTGGAAGAGACCTTAAGGACCATCTAGTCCCACACCTCCTGCCACAGACAGGGATGCCTCCCACTAGACCAGATTGCTCAAAGCCCCATCCAACCCAGCCTCGGCCACCAGCGGTGAGAGCACTGACTGTGCTGCTCAGTGCCATCCACTCCCGAAGTATCCTGACTATTGAAACCCTCCAGCACACCGTGTGCCCCAACGCTCCACACTGTCCCCCCTGTACCATCCCCTTCCCGTTCTCACCCACGCCTCTAGAGCCCCTGTGCGCCCCAACCTCCTCCTGCACCCACCTGGGTTTGCCAGTGGCTGCGGTGTGCAGGCCAGTGGCCAAGGTGTGCGTCGGTGGGTGCCAGAGGCACACTGGCATGTGGGACGGGATGCTGGCCATTAACCCACTGATGCCCATGACGTGCGTCCGGCATCACATGCAGCACGTGCTTCGGGATTCATTGTCAGCCCTTGGCCAAGGCTCCGCTTACACGCCCCACTGGAAGAATCTCCTGGCTGAGCCTGGAAGCAGCCATCCCCTCCCTTCCCAAGAATCAGGACAAACAGGATCGGGGTGCCGCGGGGCATCTCGATGTGAACCACGGGAGCTGCGCAGAGCCTCTGGGTGCTGCAGAGCACCTCGATGGGACCCACGGGAGCTGCGCAGAGCCTCTGGGTGCTGCGGGGCACCTCGATGTGACCCACGGGAGCTGCGCGTCCCATCAGAGGGAACACGGCGCAGGCATCTGGAGCAGTGGGTCTGCGCTTATCCAACACCCCCCAGCACCTGCTCGGTCCCGGTCCCCGGGGAAGCGGCTCCATCTCGCCCCCCTCGGGCACTAGTGGCTGCTCCGCGCCCGGGTCTGGTGGCCCACGTCCTGAGCCGGAGGGCACAGCCCAGGGCACCCCGGCCAGCAGCGCAAACGGCGAGTGCGGGAAGGAAACTGCTGCTCACACACCCCTGCGAGCTTCCCACGGACACAGCCCTTCCCGCTCCGGGATCCTCGGGGGACACCTGGGCTCTGTCACTGCAGGGGCGCGGGGCAGGAGGCGGCTCGCAGCGCCCTTCCCCTGGGCGCCGGGAGCAGCACGGAGGACGGGGGCGGTGGTGCAGCCCCGGGCCGGGGCGCAGACCCCGGCACCACCCCTGCGATGAGCAACCGCCGCCCGCCCGCAGTTCCCGACTCCACCGGCGGCAGCGCAGCCGCTCCCGGTCCCCGCCCCAGCGCTCGGACATGGCGACGGGTGCGGGCGCCGGGGCCAGCAGCTCCTGCTTCGTGCTGGGCGCCTCCGGGGCCACCGGCCGGGCGCTGCTGCGGGAGCTGCTGGCGCGGCGGCTCTTCGCCAGGGTCACCCTGGTCGGGCGGCGCCGGCTGAGCCTGTCCCAGGAGGAGGCGGCTGCTGTGGTGCGGGCCGGGGGTGCAGGGAGGGCTCCCCCCCCGGGGCGGGGGTGTCTTTTCGCTCTGACCCTTGTGCTCCCCGCAGGAGCAGGCGGTGGTGGACTTCGAGCGGCTGGGCGAGCACGCCGCCGCCTTCCGCGGGCACGACGTGGGCTTCTGCTGCCTGGGCACCACCCGGGCCAAGGCCGGCGCGGTGAGTGGGGCTCGGGGTCCCGCCGGTGCCCCCCCGTCCCGTCGCTCCGCTGACCCTCCCGATCCCTTTTCCCCGCAGGACGGCTTCGTCCGCGTGGACCGCGACTACGTGGCGCAGGCGGCCGAGCTGGCGCGGGCAGGGGGCTGCAGGCACTTCGTCCTTCAGTCCTCCCGAGGGGCGAACCCCGACAGCCGCTTCCTCTACCTCCGCGTGAAGGTGAGGGGCTGCTCGGGAAGGAAGCGGGAGCTGAGGTGTCCAGAGATTTCCACGGCTCCGAGGGTCCTCCCGCGGTGCTGGGGAAGAAGGGGGTGAGGGGAGTGGGCTGGCAGGACACCCGTGAAACGGGCTGCACCCCAAGCACCTGCAGGCAGCGTCGGTCTTGCATTTCAAACCACCGTGAAGACCCACTGCGGCCACCAGCCCGACCCAGCTTCAAGCTGGGATGGCTTCACAGCTCCACTGGGGAGGCTCCAGGGTGCAGCCAGGTGAGACAGGAACTGTCCAAGGGTTAGGAGCGCACAGTCTGCCCAGGTGGGACCGTACCCATCACAGAAGGGACTTTCCCCCTCAACATCTGCTGGACCCGCTGCCGCCCACCCGTGTCCTGCGCTGGGCTGGCCGGTGCAGATGCCGTCTCGAGTGTTCAGCTGCAGTGAGCGTGATGGTTGCAAGGGAGCGCTGCTGGCTAGCAGTTAGGGCGTCCACCGGGGTCACTCACCCCACACTGCCTCTTCCTGGGACGCTGCTCCTAGCCTCTGCTGGCTTTGCGCTGGCATTAGTGCCACACTCCCCGCGGCTCAGCAGCTCCCTTCTGCCGGTTCCTGCGGTGGTGCTTGCAGTCATTTGTGTCCCCTTTCACCCTGCTCGTCTGCTCGGACAGGGAGAAGTGGAGAACCTGGTCCAGGCTGTTGGTTTTGATCGCTGCACGATTTTCCGGCCGGCGTGAGTAGTGGGAGGGAGTGGGGAGCGCTGGGATGCGGCTGGAGGGTGCCGGGGAAGCAGGCTGGGAGGTGAAAGAGGGAAAGGGTACGTGAAGGGAGGGCTGGCGAGGGAAGCAGGGAGAGCCGCCAGCTGCAGATGCAGCTCCCAGTCCAGCATGCTGCTTCCCAGTGCCCCAGGAGAAAGCAGAGCAGTCTCCCATGGGACATCCCAATGCTGGGTCACATGCCACTCAAGAGGAGGCTTGGATTAAAAGCAGAGGTTCAGGACGAAGGTCAGAGCTTGTCTCCACACAGACCTTGACCTTGTACAGGGCGGTGCTCAACCTGTCTCCTTCCGGCTGGGCTGCACTCTTGCTGCCTGGGAGAACTGGCAGGCTGGGTTCAGCGGCTCCGTGGGCAAGGGCACGTCGTGTCTCGGGTCCTGTCGTCATTTCAGGACCCTGCCGAAGCCTCATGGTCCCCCTGTGGTTGTAGCCCCCCGTTGGCGAGCCCAGCTGCCAGCTTCCCTCCAGATGATGGTTTCAGCCTGACCCACCTTGCCTCCTTGCTCTGCAGGGTGCTGCTGTGCAAGCGCCAGGAGTCCCGGCCCGCGGAGTGGCTGGCCCAGCAGTTTCTAGGTGTCGTGGCCCGGGTCTTCCCTACCGTGTACTCAGTGCCTGTGGAGACAGTGGCCAGGGCTATGGTGGCCAGCGTGCTGCAGCCGGGTGAAGGGAAGGTGGAAGTGCTGGAGAACGAGGCCATCCACAAGCTGGGGAAGGCAGAGCAGAGCACGTAGAGCAAAAGGGACAGGCAGGACCGGGCTTGTATCACCTCCCAGGTGCTCCTCTGTGCCAAGGATGGAAGCATGCATGGGTGAGGAGCAGGGCGCTCACGTGGCTAGTGTGAAGATGCAGCGTGCGAGTCCAGGCAGAAGCGGTGCAGTCCAGGCAACGAAGTCAGACCTTAAATAAAGTCCTGTGACTGGTCTGTTTGTGCAGTCTCTGCGCTGAGAGCGTTTCTCGTCTGCACATCGCCCGCCCGGCTGCATTGGCACCCAGAGCATGTCTTTCGGTGGCCCCGGGCCATGCTGTAAGCAGCTGCAGGAAAGCAGCCACAGCAGAGCACACGATGGCCTGGCCGTTCTCAGGCTGCATCCTTGGGGTCGAGGAACTCGCTGGCTCCAAGCTGGGACGCGGGACTTACGTGACTCCTGAATTCCCAGCTGGCCAGAGTCCCAGGGCTCTGGGCAACGCTGCTTTCCAGGGTTTTCTCCTCTTCGACCTCATCCGTGGCTCCTGTGTCAGTGACTTGGATGCAGCAAGCAGAGGGAGCTGGGATCCCCTGTCTGGTGTCACCCCACACCGTGTGTTACCCGAGTGACTCCGGAACCGCACGCGGGGCTCAGCTGGAGGGTAACAGATGAGAAGACCACAGGATCACCCGTCACACTGTCTGTATGAGACCACAGGAGTGACCTTAATATTTAACGTCAAGAGGCAAGTGAGAGGTAGGATGGACTTAAAACCCCACAGTCTTATACAGGGGAGTGGAAATGAACCTCTGAAGAAAAAAGACCTTAAAAGACATGAAAACTGCAAACAGGTAAGAGTTAAATTCAAGAAGGACACGGAGCTGCTGGAGGGAGTCCAGCGTAGAGCAATGAGGATGATGGAGTGGAACAGCTCCCTGATGAGGAGAGGCTCAGGGAGCTGGGTCTCTTGAGCTTGGAGGAGACTGAGGGGTGACCTCATTAGTGTCTATAAATATGTGAGGGGTGGGTGTCAGGAGGATGGAGCCA
>JAOXOE010000698.1:4589587-4611034 GCA_028565055.1 Phoeniculus purpureus
ACTAGATGATCTTTAGAGATCCCTTCCAATACCTAATGTCATGTAATACTGAGATTAGCACAGGCATAAACAAGCAGATCATAGAATCATAAGGGATGGGAAGGGACCTCGAAAGATCATCTAGCCCATCCCCCTGCCACAGCAGGATCACCTAGACCAAGTCGCACAGGAACACACCCATATTGTTTTCTAGAAGTCGTAAGATGAACTTGTATTTTAAAAAAGAATTCTGAACACAGCTCTTTAGTCTCTTCAGGTATAAATGGAGAAAACTGCTGTATGCTGCCATCAATTAACAAAAGCAAACAGGAGGAGAGTACAAAATGAAGCTCTTGTTGCCAGCATTCCAAGAGATGAACCTTTATACAGGTGACTCCTCCCTTGTGCAGGAGGAAAGAGAAGGTTATAGAGTGAAGGATGTAAGTCAGGTTTCAAGCTCAAGGCTTCAAAACACAACTCTGCCTATATTAAAGATTCAAATAAAAAACCCAAATAAATCACAGGACAGCAAACTCACTGTGCAAAGAGGAATTCCTAGGCAGCTTACCTCAGTGGACCATAATTCAACATTATGAAAGCCAGTATCACCATCACACAGAGCGTCCTTCTCTTTGGAGATGATACTCCTTCTCTTTGGAGTTTCTGGTTCTAGACAGGCAGAAACAGAAGACATGCAACAGAAAAAGGGGCACAGGCATTCAAAGGTGCAGCCAGAAGCAAATACACAAAATCAGCACCTCATTTTTACATTTACTTTGCCTAGTTATGTATTAACACATACCAGGACTACTTAAAAATAAAACTCTTCCCTTTGTACATGAGACTCAGCTTCTCTCCAGTCTATCTTTTCACTGAAATCTTCTGAAACACCACAAAATAAAGAAACAAAACCCAACTATGCCACAGCTGTCCTGACCCAGAGGGCTAGTGAAACTCCTGTGGGAGGCTGGGTTACAAATCCCCAAAGGTTTTTCACCAGCATTTCCATGATTCTGTTCAAGCGCCTTCCACCTGAGCAACTGTCTCTATACAGAGTCAGGTCTTCATCATAATCTCTCACCTCTAACACCACTTCATCCAGCTGTCTCTTCAGGGTGCTGTTTTCCTTCTTGAGTTTTTCATTCTCCAGTAAGGCTGCCTCCAGCCTTGCCTCCAGGCCCAACATGTATTCCTTCTTCTTTTTCCGTGACTGAAAGGCTGACTCCCGGTTTTTGATCATGCGCTGCTGCCTTCTCAAGACGTTGACCTGGACAGACAGCAGGGAGGCCTGTTAATGATCCACAAGTGCCACTAGCCCATGCATTACTTTTGCTCCTCTGCTTTGTCAAAAGTCTGCCTAGCTAGCTGCCTGCACCTTGCTTCAAACAAGCTGAAACATCCAGCACAGAAGCAACCAGGAATCGCGGTACAGCTCCAACAGTTTGTAAGATCCAAGCTCATGGATAGTGAAAAAAAAGAGGTCCTCTGTTTTCTCCTGCACTGTCAGCCTTCTGTGTGCAGGGGACACAAAATGTGTACTTGAGCAGCAGTTTGATCTGATCAATCAAACCACAAAGACAGAAAACCCGTAACTACAGGTCTGCAAGGTAGGAAGAGTCCTCCAGCACTCAAGGTAGGAAGAGCCCTGCACCACACACTACCTTATAGGCTTCACTCAGGCAGCTGTTTTTGTCACTGCAAAGTCCTTTTGTCTGTCTGTCCTGTCTGGAAGCCATTCCCACAGTTACTACACTCACTTCTGTGCCTTTTCCAGCTGTGCTACAGGCTTTTAGACATTTTGAACACTGCTGCTGACCCCAGAATGCACATTCTGGATGTACCAGGCACTTACACAGCAGTCAAACACAGTGTCTGCACACGTCTGTACTCGCACTTTAACACAAGTCGGGAGTGTGGCTTTGATGCGAGTTTCCTGGTTCTCCCAGTTAATCTGCTTTTGTGCACATCACAGAACAGGCTCAGAGCGCACAAACTGTACTCCTTCTGGATGAAGATAAACTAGCAAATACAGAATCATAGACTCATTCAGGTTGGAAAAGACCCCTTGGGATCATCAAGTCCAACCGTCAACCCTAGGAGAACACGCAATTAATTCACTCCAACCACTGCAAAGCATCCAGTCTGCAAGACCAGATCAGGACAGTTCAAAGTAGCTACTCCCCATCCTCCAACAGCCTCAATGACTCTGATTTCTTTCCCAAGCAGGAACGGTCCATCATCTTCACCACTTCCTCATTTTGTGGTTTGCACCGAGTGGGACGACCCAGACTGAAAGCATCTTGCTGCTGACAAGGATAATGATAGTCAACACTGCAGAGCTACACAAAACTATTTGAAATTCTGCACTGAAATCCTAGTCTGTTGATCTCCTTTCCCTGACAGATTAGCAACAGCAACTCTGTTTTTATTAAAAACAGAAGGCTTCCATCACGTTATTATGCTACAATAGGATGTGCCTTAGTGGTGTTTACACTGACCGAGAGCGGAACGCTGTACCTTACACAGACCTGAACATCCTCCAGTAGCTACCAACACATGCACTGCAGTGACCTGTGTCTATTAAAGCAGGAAAGTGTAAGAAAACGAGACAAGAACTAACCTAGAAGGATCACTCCAGGGAAGAACAAACAGCTCACAGAACAGCGACACTAACGAACTCAGCTAGTGAGCTCTGGTTAAGGTCTGGCTGCTTAAAGAGCCTTAACCACAAGCTTTCCAACTCTCTCTCTGTATATACCCACTGAGACAGTATGCTGCTCTAGAGCTTTGGTGTCTGCAAGAAAAATTGGCTACAGGCTGTTTGAAGAAGTCATCCTTCTTCGCGATACTGCAATCTGGTGACAAAGACTAAGAAAACACGTTGCGGCGCGTTAACATCTTGGGCCATCTCCATGTTGATCTAATGGCTTTCTGTAAAGTTCATCTATTATACGTCTAGTCTGCTGCCACCACCAAAAGCCTGTGAAAGCGAAGCTGTCTGTACACTCTCCGGCGTGTCTCTCCGGAGCAGAGAGTGGAGAAGGGAAAGATTCAAACATATTTTCACCAGTGCTAAGCTTTGTATAGCATTTCTTAAACGCTGCTGTATTTAACGTAAGAAAACTTCTGCAGACATATAAAGACTTTGGAAATAAATAACAGATTCGGGCTAGCCAAGGACTGCAGTGTGTGAACACACCAGCCTGGAGCCAGCTTGGATCACTTCAGCTGTCCAGAGGTTAAATAATAAGGAATGAGTTCAGGCAGCAGCTTTGGCTTGCTCTGTGTGACATTCCAAACAAGTACTTACATTGCTCTTCTTTTACAAATGAGCTTTTGCATCATTAAGTCAGACAGAGAAGCCCAAGCTGTTTACATTCGTTACTGTTTGCAGACCTGATCAGGATTATTTGCTACTGGATTGCTTTTGCCTAAGGGTCTGGAAGCTCTGGCAAACCCGCATGCTTCCCTGGAGAAAACACGGGAGAAGAAAGACTGGTACAGAGTTTGAACACCCCTACAGCAGATCTATCACTGTTTGAGATGCCACCAGCTACACTTCAGATGGTATTTATCTATCTGCACTCCTCGACTCAGTGTTCTCCACGCGCTGTCAGGAGCAGCAGCAACCCAAAGAGGCTGTAAACATGAAGAAGCAAAACGTCCACAACAAAACCCTGTTTTAAACCATGGTAACTAGATTCTTATCGTCACCTATCGTCAGAGCCTTTGCAGCGTCATCCACCTGACAAACAAGAACTTGCTACCTCAGTTCAGCCTCCCAAATAAAACTCAGTTGTGAGGAAAACTGAGCCTCCGTTCCGACGTGAGCTGCAGTTGTAGCACCAGGCAGTAAGAATGTCTCTCTGCCTCCACAGAGGTTTGGGTACGCACACTGGGAAAGCTAACAAAGAGCTGAAAGCACAAACTACTTCAACTTTACATTGGCTGACTTCCTACCTCAGCTTATGAAAGCTGATGTCTTTGAAGATGTGTTGTAAGGGCAGGAATACAAAGTGTACCCAAGTGTTTACTCTGCTCTTATGAAGTATCTGGGGTTTCTTCTCTCTAGTTCAAAAGAACTTGACCAGCACGCTTATTCCACACTCTACGACGCTTAAATGTCTCTTTCAGTGCAACGGATTCTATGAAAACTACCCAAGCTACAGCACAGAGAACAGGCTTAGTAGCAATCCACACTTACTAGATCAAAGAAATTTTGTGTTATCTGACATGTTTTAAATTTAATTTAAATTTATTTAAATTTATCTAAATTTGCAGTATTTTTTCCTCAACAAAACTGGGAGGCAGAATTAAATCCTTTCTCACAGCAAAGAAGCATGAGAGAAAAACCTTGTAACGACACTTTGAAACTGGATTCCCTCACACATCTGCCATTTGTGTCCTCACATCATTTAATCGTAACAGGAACCACAGAGTTGGTTTGGTTGGAAGGGACCTGTAAGATCATCGAGTCCAACTACCGACCCGGCACTGGCAGATCATAGAATCATAGAATTAAAAGATCATCCAGTCCAACCCCCTGCCACAGCAGGATCACCAAGTCACACAGGAGCACATCCACATTGTTTTCTAGAAGTTCTAAGCACCTGCAACACAGGCTTTAAGATGAAAGGACCTTCCCCACTGTAAGTCACTACAGAATCATAGAAACAGTCAGGGCTGGAAGGGACCACAAAATCATCCAGAAGCTCCACCACTACCCTGTGCAGCCTGTCCTCTCCCTCACCTCTCCTGCTGGCCACACTATTTCTAACACAAGCCAGGACGTCACTGGAAAGGCAACCTGCTAATTGCCTCTTCAACCAGGAGAGTGGCTTGCTTAGGCAGCACTTCTTTTGTCCAATCTCCTACCAAAAAGCGACCACGTTGGACACCTGATGCTCGCCCACAGTGAACACGTGCCATCAGGAGAAGACAACGCAGCGCACAGTTTGCTATCAGCCCATCTCAGTCCGATCCACTGGAAAGGCTGAGTGCTAAGTGAACAGTCCAACCCTTCTAAGCCCAGCATAAAGTCCTGCAGTGTTTCTTTTTATCCCCAACATCTGCTTAGATTAGCAAACAAAAACACGTGTTCCCGAGCTCAAGTGACAGCTACATCTGTGCAGCTCTGAGCACCACATATGGCGTCTGGGCAGACAGAAGATGTTTTAACCCTGCCGGCGCCTGCTCCATCCTGAAACATTTGTTCTTTTCCAAAGTGCTAGTTCACAGAATGTGCCAAAGAGCAGTTGCAACTGGCTTTTCATGTTTCAGTAACCACAGGGAAAGCGTGCGGCATTTCGGCTGATGCCAAGTCTTAGAACTACACCCCTTGCACAGCTTCAGGGCAAAAACCTCCACACAATCATTGTTCAAACCCAACAACTATTCATTGCCCCCAGGTATCTGACTACTGGCTGTCACAAAGGTGTGTATGAAGTGTTTCCTCAAACTTTATACTCAGACAACAGCAAGGTGCCACGTCAGTTGCTGACTACAGGGAGTCACCAATCTACTGCCTTCCACCATCCATCACGGATGAGCAGCAATTTTCAGATGCTGTGAAACATCCCTCCAAAGACGCCGGAAGGCAAATGTCTTAGGGAAAGACATGTCCTGCGCTGCTAATAAGCAGGAGACTACACTGTAAAACTTCCTATGAATGGACACCAGTGTTTTCTACCTCACACTAAGAGATGAACGAGTACCTAACTGTGCCTGGAATACCACACTGAGAGCAACAGCCAAGAGTTTAAAAGCCACAAACAAGAAGCTGTGGTACTTCCCGCAACCATGCCTTCCTCTGGACAAGAAAACGAAATCAAAGCAGCACCAAATCACCAGGAACTAAATCAACATCCAACTTGGTAATAAGTCAAAGCTGAAGGGGAAAAGAATCCCACACAACTCAAGAGCTGTTTATTTCTGTTTACACGTACTGCTCACTGTGGACTCCTGTGGAAGTTAATGGTGCGGTGACTGCTGAGAGCTTATCCCCTTCCTACTCATTCCGTGTACAATCAAAAGGGAACCTGAAGAGATCAGGATGGTATGGAACTCAATACCTGAAGTTTCTAAACATCATGAGCAAAATCTGGGGAGGTAGCGGGGATGGAAGACCAATCAGGCTGACGTTTCCAACTCACTTATGTCCAAAGCAGTGGGATTTTTTATGATATGGATTAGAAGAATGGTTTAGCACTAATCAAAAACCAGATATACACGTGTAAGAGAGCTCCAGGCATGGTGCTGAGAGTTGCAGTTGATAAGGCAAACTAAGGAAAAAGCATATACATCTACGTTGTCTTCTGTTCGTGACTAGTCTGCGGGCCAGACATCAAGCTGTCCCTCCCCATTCATCGCCCAGCTGATGAATTCCCTGGACCCTGTCACATATCCTATTAAGTGAGCTGTCTTCCGAAGTCTCAAAAAGTGAAGTGGTTCTCCCACTGTCTCCTGCACGCAGCAAAACTGTTTCCAAGCATTGGTTATTAGCTATCATCACACATTCAGAACTTACATCCAGCCCCACCGCTGGTGTGCTGTTTTGAAGTAAGGGCTTAGTTGCCAGTAGTTTGCTGCCTGTCGAGCCATTTCCAGCAGCTGTAGGCAACGTGTTCACGGCGTGATTGTGAAGCGGCGTGGTCCCCCCAGTGACAGCGATGACTGGCTGTGAGGCAGGAAGCACCCCAGAAGCCTGGAGCTGCACCACAGTGGGCTGGGGGAGCAACACAGATTGACCTAGAACACAGGAACAAAGATAGGAGCTTAGCAGATGATATGAAACCGATTTCTACGTCATCAGATTGAAGGGGAACACCGATATCAGAAGCAGAAAGCCTTGCTTCCTCTGCTGCTCTGCACAATTTATCTCAAATCAGCTCCACAGCATTAGTATGTTCCACAGAATGTATTAATACAAAATCAAATCAAGCAAAAGCACTCAGCAGTTTGCAGGGCTTTCAATCCATCCTGCAAAGCCAAACTACACATATCAAAGGGATCCAATGAAACAACATCTCTCCAAAAAGCTTTTCAAAGTTAACAGAACTTGATACTAGTGGGAAACATTGCTCATTTCAGTATCACTAACTCTTGATGCAGTTTAAGCAACATCTTCAAGGAACTCAGCTCACGTCGACCCCGCTTGTCCATCCCTACTTTACCGGGGTACTCAATGGAAAACTTAGTGCACAGGATGCCTCATACTGCACCAACTGATTCAGAAATAGCACAGGGAAAATGATGAATGAGGAAAAAAATGCAAGTCACACTGTCAAAACATAAGTTAAACCCTCAGTTCACGCCAAGTGCCATTTTTTTTAACCAAAGTCTTAAGTAAGAGATTCTATGCACAAGCTGAGCAGAGCTTAAAGAAGGCTGAAAAAATGAGGTAACTTTGACAGAGCTTGAGATGGAATTAACAACAATCCTTTCCAAGACATTTCAGTCCAACAACTACATCCATCTCAAGCAGGTGTTTGAGTAACATTTTATTGTCTGAAAACACACCAGCGTCTCTCTAATCCTCTCTAACAGGATGACCTCGCCAACTTTCAGAAACAGAACATTCCAGCTGAGCATTCCAAGCAAAACACACAACAATGTATTACAGCATTTACACAACCTTCTGGAAGGTGAAAATGTTACCTAGCATCAAGATCTTTTACGTATAAGGCACAGGATTAGATCTCTCTCTCTTTCTCACCCACCCCACATCACCCCCAAAGTTATGCAATCATTGACTGGCCAGGGTTAGAAAGAACCTTAAGGATCATCTAGTTCCAACCCCCATGCACAAGCAAGGACATCTTCACTACAGCAGGTTACTCAGGGCCCCAGACAACCTGCCCTTCAACACTTCCAGGCATGGGGCAGCCACAACTGCCTTGGGCAACCTGTTCCACCACCTTACCACCCCCACAGGAAAGAATTTGTTCCTCATGTCCAACCTAAACCTCCCCTCTTTGAGTTTGTAACCACTTGCACTTGTCCTCTCACTAGGGACTCACGTAAAAAGCCCTACCCCAGCTGTCTTGTAGTTCCCTTAAGATATCGGAAAGCTGCTACAAGGTCACCTTGGAGCCTCCTCTTCTCCAGGCTGAACAACTCCAGCTTGCTCAGCCCGTCCTCATAGAGGGGGTACTCCAGCCCTCTGATCATTCTAGCTGCTCTCCTCTGGACACATTCTAGCAGCTCTGTGTCCTCCTTATGTTGGGGAGTCTAGAACTGGACAGAGAACTCCAGGTGGGGTCTCGCAAGTGCAGAGTGGAGGGAGATAATCTCGACCGACTGTCAGTTAATCCTGAAGACATCATAAGTGGGCACTGCCCTATTTAAGAACCTCAAAAGGTGAATTTGAGATTATTCCAAGCAAACCCTTTTAGGCATGAGGATCTCAGATCGTGTTTCTTCTTTAGGCTTCTATGAAAGGGACTGTAAAAATATCATTCCTCATCTCCTTTGAAGGTTACAGCATACTTCAAACTGGCGGCTACGACTGGTCACGCGCGCAGGGGATTTTGATCAATGAAAAATATCCTTATGGTGTTTGTAATGGAGGCAACACAACAGAATTTTTAAACACACCATCAGTTAAAAAAAATGCATAGCATATAAATACTTTCCCAAAAGTATTTCCTCTGTAGTGCCTCATAAAAACTACTCTCACGCATTTTCTTCAGGGAAAAGGAGAGGCTGCTCGTCACAGTACGATACTTATATCCAAAAAAATCCATATCCCCACATTCCTTATTCCAGATGGTATTTTATCAGATGGAACATCAGAAGGAATAAGAATTAGGTCACGCTGACTGTGCTGACCTACGTTTTAAGCAGCCTAAAAATCTTAGGCATGCTGTCACAAAAATCAGCGTCTCCAGCTCTGCCTTAGCTCCTGACTGAAGAGCAGCTGGCAAGAAATTTTTCACTATGGCAGTGATTTCTAGATACGTGTCTCAAACATTTGCGTCCTTCTCCTTCCACGCCTCAGTATCCGCACAGTCAGCTGCAACAGACTGCAGCCATCAGCTGGTGAAAACAAGGAACGGCACCTGGTGATTCCAGCAATGCAAGTAACACCCCTGCTAAGAGTGAAAGAGCACTTTGCATTCAGAAACAAAGGCTCCAGTTACTTCAGGATCGTTTACAGGCAAGAAAAGGAATGAATTACCAGTAGAGAGGAGGTCACCTGCTTTTGTTTACATCAGCTTGCAACTGTTCTAAGCTCTGACAGAGATCTGGACAGGCTGGATCGATGGGTCAAGGCCAACGGCATGAACTTCAGCAAGGCCAAGGGCCAGGTCTTGCTCTCGGGTCACAACAACCCCCCACAACACTACAGGCTTGGGGAAGAGCAGCTGGAAAGCTGCTGGACAGAAAGAGACGTGGGAGTGTTAATTGGCCATCAGGGAGATATGAACCAGTAGTGTGCTCTGGTGGCCAAGGCAGCCAGGGGCATCTTGGCTTCTATTAGAAACAGTGTGGCCAGCAGGAGTAGGGAAGTGTTTGTCCCCCTGTACTGGACACTGGTGAGGCCACATCTTGACTACTGGGTTCAGTTTTGGACACCTCAATTCAAAAAAGGCACAGAGGTGCTGGAGTGCGTCCAAAGAAGGGCAACAAGGCTGGTGACAAGTCTGGAAAACAAGCCTTGTGAGGAGCAGCTAAGGGAGCTGGGATTACTTGGTCTAGGTGATGCTGCTGTGGCAGGGGGTGGACTAGATGATCTTTCAAGGTCCCTTCCAATCCCTAATGATTCTATGATTCTCTGATTGATTAGTCTAAAGAGGAGGAGGTCCAGGGGAAACCTTACTGCTGTCTAGAACTACCTGAAAGAAGGGTGTAGAGAGGTGGGGACTGGTCTCTTCTCACAAGTAACAAGTGACAGAACAAGAGGAAACAGCCTCAAGTTGCAGTAGGGGAAGTTTAGGTTGGACATGAGGAAAAACTTCATGGGAACATGGCTGCCCAGAGAGGGGACTGAATCACCATCCCTGGATGTGTTTTTGAATTAGCAGTAGGTCTGAAGCTTAAGGACGTGCTTTATAGGTGGGTTTGGTACATTCGGGTTAATGGTTGGACCAGTTGTCAGCCTTAAACGATTTTATGGCTCTCTTATCTTCCAGCATATATCACAACATGCTAGTCAATGCTCTTCAGCGATATAAAAAGCCATAAACTCACACTCCCACCATCCTATGGTAGAGTTTTATGTGGGTATAAAGGAAAAAAAGCTTCTCTCACTCCTCCCAAGCTTTCAAGCTTCCAATCCCCAATCCTAAGGGACTCTGTTGGATCTCCCTTTGGTTGCGACAGAACAGGACTCTAATCACCTTACACACTGCTGCCAATGCAAGTACAAAGAGCAAAGGTTCCCCAGAGATCCTCTAAAATCAGCAATTTTATCTCCGTAAGAGCAGTCTCTTTCGCTACACGACCCTCCATTCAATGTAATGCCCTGACTTACCTGGGGGTAAAGACCCGGCTCAGTCAAGACCATTCACCTACCTTTAGGAGGAGCTGGCTGGATGTTAACAACGGGCTGATGCTTTGGCAGTGACACGAGAGTGGGAAGAGTCTGAATAATGATGGTTTTGGCTGGGATGCCAATGTTCGCCTGAGCTTCAGGTACGGCAGGCAGAAGAGGTTTGGGCTGTATCAAAGGCCTGGACGCTGCCTGACCACACTTCTTTAGCGTCTTTGCAGAGTTATTTGCTAGCAAAGGAAAAAAAAAAAAAAAAAAAAAAACACGTCATACATGGAGTTAGACCACAAGATCTAAAGAATTCAAGCAGCAATAACATGCTCTTTGGGAAGGCTTTTCATAGCCATCCATGATATGTGTTTAAAACAGACACAGCTCATCACAAATCTGAATAAGAAGTAACAGGACTATAGAATCACAGAATGGTTCCAGTTAGAAAGGACCTTAAAGATCATCTAGTTCCAACGCCCCTGCCACAGGCAGGGACTAGTCCCACTAAACCAGGTTGTTCAAGGGCTCAAACAACTTGCCTTTGAATACTTCCATGGAGGAGGCAGTCACAACTTCCCTGGACAACCTGTGTCTCACTATCCTCACCGTAAAGAATCTCCTCCTAATATCTAATCTAAATCTATCTTCTTCTAGCTTAAAGCCATTTCTCCGTGTCCTATCACTACAAACTCTTGTAAAAAGCCCTTCTCCAGCGTTTTATAGGCCCCCTTCAGGTACTGGAAGGCTGCTATGTTTCCCTGGAGCCTCCTCTTTCCTCTTATCTAGGCTGAACAGCCCCAGCTCTTGCAGCCTGTCCCCATAGGAGAAGTGCTCCCTTCCTCTGATCACCTTCATGGCCCTCCTCTGGACATGATCCAACAGTCCCATGTCCTTCTTGTTCTGGAGCCTCCAAAACTGTATACACAGTACTCCAGGTGGGGTCTGATGAGAGCCTCAACCTGCCGGCCACACTTCTTTTGATGCAGCCCAGAATACAGTTTGTCTTGGCTTTTCATCAACCAGAACCCCCAAGCCCCTTCCCTTAAGACTGCTGTCAAGCAATTCTCTGCCCAGCCTGTATTTGTGTTTGGGACTGCCCTGCGCTACAAGCAGGACCTTGCACTTAGCCTTGCTGAACTTCATGAGGTTGGCATGGGCTCATCCCTCAAGCCTGTCAAGGTCCTTCTGTATGGCATTCTGTCCCTCCAGCCTGTCAAATGCACCACTTAGTTTGGTGTCATCCACAAATTTATATACTACTGTATGTTAGTTAAACTAGTGTGCAAGACAACAGAGACACACTACCCATTGAATCAAAGTAACTCAGTCTCTCATACCAGACCGAGAAGTGATGCTGATTGCAGGCTTCTTCCCTCCATCTCCTTCAGGGGATGCAGGGCTTTTGCAGCTCTTGCCATAGAGAGAGATGGGAGACATCTGGGAGCTACAGCTGAAGTCAACATCATCCTGCAGACAGAAAGTACAGATTAATGCTTCAGCAACACATCAAAATGTCAGCTAGTAGTTCAGAACACAACTGCCTTTCACATCTGTGTTGCTGCTGCGGCAAACAGGGAAATGTTTTGTTTTGCAGTTTTCCTTCTTCTGGTCAACGCCAAGTGCCACTGAAAAACAAACAAGTATTTCTCCATATCAGTAGGGCAACAGGAGGCAGAGGCCAGCAGCTGCCAGGTTCAGAAGCCCTTTATAAGGCATTTTGTTTGGTGACCAGGCTAATAAACACAACAGAGGACACAGAACTGAACGTGCTCTTTTTAGAGCTGGCAGGAGCAGGGAAGGAAGGAAAACATCAGTGATGTGAAGTTGATTTTGTAGGAGTTGGAAAAATAAGCTGTTTCCTCTTATGCCATGAAGTCAGTCAGACAAATAAATCACTGTGCTTTTTGTTTGTCACAGCTGGTTCTGAATGACTATTTGTGCTACAGGGAGGTTTCTGCATACAGGCACGTTCTGCACCGGAGAGTCCACAGATGATGGAGAAGGGACTGAACAGTTTGAAGTGGCTGGTGATAAGGGTTCCGTCTTCACGCTCACATCTGCGAGAGGAAGACAAAGAAATTTTACTACAGAAGCTTTTAGCAACAGGAGATATTTAAAGAACACACTGTCCTAACACCAGCTATTTAACCCCTGAAACAAGGCACAGGAGAAAACAGAGAGACTGAAGAGTCTAAACCACACAGCCTGTAGGACTGTTGTCAGTGGCCTACAGAAACACAGCATGACTTTTCATTGCTGGAGCTTAAACGCTGCAGGGTATCAAATAGTTTCACCTAAGCTATGGCTATCCTACACTTAAACAGCTCACCCGTGTGGGGTGAAGTGGAATAGTCTAACAAATACAGAAGGTTCATTACCTGAATAAGCATGGCCTGTAATATTCCAAAGGTCAGAGTGCCAAGACATCAAATCCAAATCGAACTGAAAGTTATAGAGATCATTTTCCTGCAGGGAAAGTTGACAAAATAAACAACACAAAGCGATAACACACGCTGAAACCACAAGCCCTTATGTTTGCAATCTTTCAGCTCTGGAAAACAAAACAAACTGGAGTAACATAACTATCACTACAGCTGCCTTAAAGTAAACAGAGGTAAAAGCCCTTCAGGGTACAACTCCCAACCAGAATACACAAGACTTCTTTTAAAGCTTAGACCTGTAGGAAAGAAGCATGTCACCACCACTAATTATTGTTGTCCACCAGTAGCTCATGGAACCACCTTATATAAAGCAGAAATTTTAGCAACCTGCTGCCATCCTGCCCCTCATCTGCACTGAGAGTTTTACTTAATGACCATGCCATCTCAAAGCACATTATAAACAAAAGCATCGCCAGCCATTTACCAGCAGGAAGAGAAACACAACGGCTGATTTGCTCAAGACCTGATGAGCAGCATGTGTTAAGTCTCTCTATATAAGAAATAAAGTGACACAATCATCTTCTAAAGCCAGGGACACCAGATTCCTTTTCCAACAGGAAAAAACCCAAAACCTAGAATACCTTTGTAAATGTAACTTATTGTATGACCTTTAAAGCAACGATGAGGGGGTTTTAGTCCTTTTTTTCTGCTGATGCACTTGTAAATTTCAGTTGCCTACTGACATTTCATGAGCACTTACATGAAAAACCCATCACACAGCCAACTTATAAAAATATACAGCAAAGAATCTTGCTAAAACCTATCCTCCAAATGCACTTGTCCTTATATTCTCCACCTGCCTCACAAGAGAGCTCAGAAAGAGTGCAGACTGCACAGATATTAGTACTTACAGACTAGGATTAAGAGAAAGACCACCAGAGCACATCTATATTAACAACAACCAAAATTCATAACCTGGGTCATGCAGAAAAAGCCTCTACACATGTAACCAACAATGACTTGCTGATGGGCAATACCTTTCCCTTCTACAGTCACAGAATCATTCAGGCTGGAAAAGCTCTTTAAGATCAAGCCCAACCATTAACCCAACTGTCTCAACCCACCGCTAACCCATGTCCCTAAGCTCCAGATCTACATGATGTAAACACATCCAGGGGTGGCAATTCAACCCCCTTGCTGGGCAGCCTGTTCCGTTCAATCATTTCTGTGGTGCATTAGAAGGGGTTTGGTCAGCAGATCAAGAGAGGTTCTCCTCCTGCCTCTACTCTGCCCTGGTGAGATTGCATCTGGAATATTGTGTTCAGTTTTGGGTCCCTCAGTTTAGAACACAGAACTGCTTGAGAGACTCCAGTACAGAGCCACAAAGATGATGAAGGGAGTGGAACATTTCCCTGATAAAGAAAGGCTGTAGGAGCTGAGTCTCTTAAGCTTGGGAAAAAGGAGACTGTGGGGTGACCTTATTAATGTTTATAAATACGTGAAGAGCAAGTGTCAGGAGGATGGAGCCAGGCTCTTCTCAGTGGTGTTCAATGATAGGACAAGAGACAACAGATGTAAACTGGAACATAGGAGGTTCCACATAAACTTGAGGAGGAACTTCTTCCCAGTGAGAGTGACAGACCACTGGAACAGGCTGCCCAGAAAGGTTGTGGAATCTCCTTCTCTGGAGAGGTTTAAAAACCTGCCTGGACATGTTCCTGTGCGATAGGTGATCCTGCTGTGGCAGGGGGACTGGACTAGATGACCTTCTGAGGTCCCTTCCAATCCCTAACATTCTGTGATTCTCATGTTTTCTCTAGTGTCTAGAGCACCTGTAAGAACTCTCTTAACACCTGAGGTTTCTGTCAGACAACCCAGGGGCTGGGCTGGAGGTGGGTTGTGACAGAGTGAGCAGAGAGAAGGGAGGAGAAGAACAGGGAGTGGAGGAGAAGAACAGGGAGTGGGGAACGCACGAGAGCAGAAAAAAGGCAGTGTACAACTGGATGCCGAAACACGTGGGGATTAACACACAAGACTGCAGGGAAACGTTTTAGAATAAATACTACAACAGGCAAGAAAACAAGAATCCATCTTCTAGGCAGGGTGGGCGCAGCTGTCACGTACCAGTGCTCCGCCTGGCAGGGGATTTTACTTCCACCGGGTCACGAACAACGCGCAACCCGGGAGCACATCGCCGATGAGGGAGGATTAAGCGGGGTCTCATCGCCAGTGGTGGTGGCGGGGGGTCACTCGGCCCCCACCGCCGCGTCTCCCCCACCTCGTTACTCACCTCAGGCTCAATCTTCGGCGCCCGCCGCGCCTCCGCCGCACCCAGCAGCTCGCCCAGCTCCTCGCCTAGCTCCTCGCCCAGCACCGCCTCTGCGGGACGGACAGACACACAGCGGCCTCAGCGCCGGAACTCCGCAACGCCCGACCCCAACCGCCCAGGCCCCGCCGCGCTCACCCCAGTCGAGGCCTCCCGGCAGCGGCCCCATCGGCTCCCACTCGGCCTCCGCCGCCGCCATCGCTTCCGTGTTCCTCCCTAGGCCCACGTCTGCTTCCGGCCCGGCCCGCCCCGCCCCTTACGGTGGCCGCCAAGGATCATGGGGCGGAGGCCTCACGACGCGCGCCCCGCCCCCAGCGCCGCCGTCCGGTTCCACCCTCCCCCAGGCAGGCGGAGGCAGCTCGTCACACACCGTCGTTTATTGAGGCCTCGCTGGCCCGCGCCAGAGTGCGGGGAGCCGCGGGGAAGGGAGGGGGCGCCAGTGCCTTCACGCGTGAGTGGGGAGGAGGGTGCGAGGAGGCAGACCCGGGCCCGCGGTTCCGCCCGCAGCACCGGGCCCCAGTGTGGCTGGAGGCCCCGAAGACAGAGTAGGCTCCTCCAGCAGCGGCTCCTGGGAACAGGGCGGGGTCCGGTCACGTCCAGGCTGGTGGCTCAGGAGAGCTGGAGTCATCCCCTTCACAGACCTTACGAGATCATCAAGCCCACACGCTGACCCAGCACTAAACCACGTCCCTCAGCACCACATCTGCATGTGCTTTAAATACTTCAGGGGACGGTGATCCCACCACTGCCCCGAGCACCCTGTTCCAGTGTTCTGTAACACCTCCAGTGAATACGTTTTTCCTATTCCCCAGACCGAACCTCCCCTGGCACAGCGTGAGGCTGTTTCCTCTGCTCCTACTACTTGTGAGGACAGAACAAGCACCACCTCTCCGGGGAATTGTAGAAACGGAGAAGGTCTCCCTTAAGCCTGCTTTTTCCTCTGGGCTAAACAATCCCAGCTCACTCAGCTGCACCTTCTTAGGGCTTGTGCTTTAGACCCATCATTAGCTTTGTCTTTCTCTTGAGGCTCACCAGCAATTCATTATCCTTTTAGTGAGGGGCCCGAAACTGACCACAGATTTGATGTAGAGTCTCACCGGTGCCTACCGCAGGTGCTTCCGTGCAGCACAGAACACATGGGTCTGCCATTCTGGCTGTCCCTTCCCCTGGCAAGAAGTGACCCCACCTGGGAACACCCCAACCCAGAGAACAGCTACCCGGGTGAAGTTTTCACATGTGGCTCCCAGCAGAAACAAGGAGAAGAGTCTCCAGCATGTTGCAAGAATGCAAGGTGTTGGGAGTGTCATGCTAGTGCTCACCTTACAGGTTGGCATCATATGCTGCGTTGGTGAAGATGCCCGGTGATCCCAGGTCACTGGAAGACAGACAAGGGCATCACCTTAGGGGAGAGAGCAGGGTGTAGCACAGCCCCAGATGTGTGCCTGCTGCATATCAAGGCAGCCTCACATATACCCGGGCAGACATCACACATCTGGCTGATGACAGGGCTGTGACAGCCGCAGGGCAGAGGCATCCTCCTGCAGAACACAGCTCTCACCTCGTGGGGCTCAGGAGCTGCTTCTTCTCCTCTGATAACGCATCAAAATGTCCACATGGGTAGTGCAGATAGAAAAGAAATAAACAGGTCTGGTTAGTTGAGGACTTTGAGAAGTGTCTGAAGCTGAACGGAGTTTGACAAGTGCAGGATGGAGTGGGGAGGGGCAGCTGAGACAAGTGCTGCCTTCCCCACTGCAGTTAGGGCGTTTTTCTGTCCTGACCCTCTAAACTTGGCTGCTGACACTTCCAGCTGGACAGACTGCCAAGAACAGTCTGCCAGACCAAAGCAACTTGCAGCAAATACATGGACTGAGGCAGCCACACTGTTAAGCTCTTCCGGTCCTCCCACCTTCTCCTAGGACTCCAATCCTCTGGTGTAAGACCCCTGTCCAAAGAGTCAGTGGGCTGCAGGCAGTGATTCTGTACCTCTGTTACTGAGCCGCTTGACGATGAAGGCAATGAGTGTCCCTGAGAGCACAATGCCAGCCACTGCCAGAGCCGAACCACTGCTGTAAGCCAGGACTTGCTTTAAGAAGGGGGCGTTGTCCTCTGAAGTGGAGCCACAGACCCACAGATTAGTTATTAGAACTTCACAGCACTCAAGTTGATGGGGTCACCCCACCACATTCTAGATGTGGTGAGGAGGACAGACCCACCCCAGGGCTAGATAAGGGAGGGAGGGGTCCCACTGTACCTGCACAGATAGGGGGATGCCTGGTCCAGTTCCCTGTGGCTGCACACTGGAGCACCTCTGCTCCCATCCGAACAAACCCCTCTTCACAGGAGAAGGTGCATGAGGAGTTGTATGTGAAGTTCTCATGCATGTGAGAGCAGCTCAACTGGCCTCTGGTGGGGGGGTCCAGCACTGGGCAGCTGATGGCTGGAGGTAAAGCACATCAGCAGCATCAGCAGGACAGGCCCAATCGTGGTGGGGTGTGACACGTGGGCTGGTGACCCAGCGGGTGAGCCAACATGGACTAGTGTGCAGACAGCAGTCTACAACCACGTTGCATTTTCAGACACACGTGATCACAAGATCTACCTTTGCATTGTGGGGTGTCCCCAGTCCAGATCCCCGTGGCTGTGCACTCAAGGCTGTCTGACCCCATCAGCACAAACCCCGTCTGACAGGAGAAGGCACATGTGGAACTGAAAGTGAAGTTCCCATGGAGGTGGGAGCAGAAAGCCTGGCCCATCTTGGGAGTGGCCAGTGCTGAGCATTGGATGGCTAAAAGGGTAAAAAGGGACATGGTGAAAAGGAGCCTGAGGGAGACACTTCAGTCCAAGAGGCTGGGGAGCATTCAGGCATCACCCCAAGGCCACAGACACTTGAGCTCTGGCAGCAGCTCTACCTTCACAGCGTGGGGCATCCCCAGTCCAGGTCCCCATAGCCGTGCACTCGCTGCTTTCTGGCCCTGTCAGAGCAAACCCCGTCTGGCAGGAGAAGGTACATGTAGAGCCAAAGGCAAAGTCCCCGTGGAGGTGGGAGCAGTTCAGCTGTCCCCAGTCTGGAGCACTGAGCACTGGGCAGGTGATGGCTGCAGGGACAGAAACACACTTCAAGCAAGATCCTGGGGACTACAAAGCTACATGTAAGACTGAAACAACCAAGATATTCATGGCCTGTGACACCTTGAGCAGCAGCAGTACCTTTGCAGCGTGGGACATCCCCAGTCCAGGTCCCTGCAGCTGTACACTCACGACTCTCTGGCCCCATCAGTGCAAACCCTGTTTGACAGGAGAAGGCACATGTGGAGCCAAAGGTGAAGTTTCCATGGAGGTGGGAGCAGTTCAGGTCTCCCTTGTCTGGGGCACTGAGCACTGGGCAGGTGATGGCTGCAGAGCAAAGAGTCTCAATTCAATCAGGATCCTGTGAACTGGGAGACAAAAAGCTGGGACCAAGAGGCTGAGGAGCATCTCAGTGTCACTCCAAGCCCAGTGATACCCTGAACTCTAGCAGCAGCTCTACCTTCACAGCGTGGGGCATCCCCAGTCCAGGTCCCTGTGGCTGTACACTCACGGCTCTCTGGCCCTGCCAACACAAACCCCGTCTGGCAGGAGAAGGTGCACGTAGAGCGAAAGGTGAAGTCCCCGTGGAGGTGAGAGCAGTTCAGCTGTCCCCAGTCTGGAGCACTGAGCACCGGGCAGGTGATGGCTGCAGTGGAAGACTAGATCTCAGAGACAGTGTCGATGAGGTTAAACCTAGGGATTAGGGCTGGATCCAAATCAAAGAAACCCAAACATGTAGGAGAGTGTCTTTGATTCGCCTTTCTCACCCACGCAAGTCTCCTCTCTTCTAAAGCAGCAGTAATGTAGTTGGTACAATGGTTTTTCTGCCTCAAAGTGACAAGTTGCTGCTCTGCCAGAGACCCTGCACTACCCCAGCTTGCAGCCCCTGGGATGGAGAACCAGGACTGCAACAGCCCTACTTGCCTCTCGCTCTGGATTGGAGCAGAGACTTGCTCCCATCCTCGTCACTGCAGCAACAGGGAGCACTCCCAAATGACTTTGGGGCTGTAGAGGACTGGGGTGGGGTGATTGCAATGGCTGCAATTGTTGTTTGACAGCCTCCACAGGCTGTGCCTTGGGGACCATCAAAGCTTAGCACCAGGAGAACCTCTAACAACGCTGGCATCCAGAACGAGAGAGACAGAAGTCATCCCCTGCTCCTTCTGCTTTCAGAGTGACACCACTTTCCACAGCAGACCTGAGTTGGGCCACAGACCCACCCAACGCAGGCATCTTTAGCATCACTACCTGCAACACAGGCTTTTTTTGTTGTTAAATATATAACACGGAGACCCTGCCCACCCCAACCCCATCTCTTCAGAGTCTTCCAATAAAGAGGGTCTCCAGTTATGTCTGGTGTCTGTTCCAGTCGTTGACTTGTCCTGTCCTTGTGCAAGACTGCAGCAGCACAGGGAAGAAGGAGCAGGGTTCTCTCTCTTCCCCACAAGATGCCCAGCACTTCTCTGGCTACTTAACCACTGGCAGGAAGACAGTCCCTGCCCCTGTATGCTGCTTAACATACTGCAGCTTTCTCTTCCTGCTCTGCTTTGTCCCTCCCATATTATACCTAACCTCATCTCATGGGTCCTCACCCCTGCTCAAGTCAGCCCAGCCCTGCCAGGATACACCCATCCCCTGGCCAAGGGACATCAGATCCCCTTCAGTCATCTCCGAAGACTGATGAAAAGCAGACCACCTCCCCAGGGGATGATCGAGGTGGGCTTGGTGAGGTGTAGATGGTGCCATCAGGGTGATAGAGGTTCCAAGACACTGTCATTACCCCTGCTCTCTGTGCCTGGGTGGGATTCAGGACGGTGAGCAAGAGCACTGAGGCAGTCCGAGAGAGCAAGGGGCTTATCCAGAGCTCACAGCTGCTGCAGCCTTATGAGGGAACCGCTCCGTGAATGCGGCACCAGGAGCTGCTTCCCCAAAGGGTAGAGGCACAGCAAGCCCAGCTCGTGGCTTGCCTGCACAGAGCTGGTCAGGGAGGGCTGCCCCCGCTTTGCCCTCCTCAAATCATCAATGCAGCATCCCCAAGACCCCCAGGCAAGCCCTACCTGTGCACGTAGGGGTGTCTGCTGACCACTGCCGGGAAGCCAGGCACCGCAGCGTGGCTGCTCCTTGCCGCTCAAACCCCTCCTGGCACTCGAATACGCAGGTGGAGTTGTAGCTGAAGTCTCCGTAGGGGTGGCTGCAGCTCATGTGTGCTTCCTTGGGCTCCAGCTCGGCACACTGCACAGCTGGGAGAGACCCGGCGCCGCCAGCCCATCAGCAGCACAGCAGAAGTGCTGAGGCTCAGGCTCTCCGGCAAGGAGGGAGGGATGGGTAGCTCACCGTTCTCACACTCGAGCCCGTAGAAGCCAGCGTAGCACTCGCAGCGGGAGCTCCCGATGGTCTCCACGCACTCACCGTGCTGGCTGCACGGGAAGGGCTGGCAGGAGGCTGCACACGCAGAAGATGGCCATCAGGAGCCAGCAGCCACCTCGATGAGGTCCCCAGGCCACCCCACCCGGCTCCGTGCCACAGTCCCTCCGCTCACCCTGGTAGCACAGCGCCTTCTTCTTCTTGCTGCAGGGCTCGTCGTTCCACTTGCCCGACTCCCGCTGCCGCTTGATGTAGATCTCCACGCAGTCCTGGTTGGAGCGACGGTTGTTGGGCTCCCCAGCTGCCCAGTTCTCCGCCTCCTTTGTCAGCGCCTTCCTGGTGCCCACCCAGGTCCACGTGCCAGCCAGCTTGCGGATGCCTATCCAGTAGTAGCGCCCGTGGAAGGGCAGGCTCTCGTTGAGGTACTCAATCTCCCGCTTGTTCTGGATGGCCACCAGGTCCGTGAAGAAGGTCTGGCAGTAGTTTCTCGCCTGCTCCCACGTGTAGTCCCCTTGGTCACTGTAGTGGTACGTCCAGGCACCCACCTCCACCCACGTCACCATGCCTGCCGGAGAGGAGCAGGTCCAGAGCAGACACAGAAAAGACACAAGCTGTGTTTGGAATGGATTCACCTGGGACATGGCATCAGAGCCATGAGATACCCACAACCAGCAGCACGAGGGAACAGGACCTTTAAAGGGACAAGCATCCTGGGGTGGATCAGAAGGAGGGTGGTTAGCAGATGGAGAGAGGTTCTTCTGCCCTGGTGAGACCACATCTGGAGTGTTGTGTCCAGTTCTGGGCCCCTCAGCTCAAGAAGGACACGGAGCTGCTGGAGGGTGTCCAGC
>JAOXOE010000698.1:4634079-4673733 GCA_028565055.1 Phoeniculus purpureus
CCTGAGCAGAGCCTGGCTCCATCCTCCTGACACCCACCCTTCCCATATTGATCAACATTCATGGGGTCACCCCTCACACTCCTTTTTTCCAAGCTCGAGAGCCCCATCTCCCTCAGCCTGTCCTCAGCAGGGAGATGCTCTGCTCCGTCCATCATCCCTGTGGCTCTGTGCTGGGCTCTCCCCAGCAGCTCTGTGTCCTTCTGGAGCTGAGTGGCCCAGAAACAGACACAAGATTGCAGCTGAGGTCTCAGCAGGGCAGAGTAGAGGAGGAGAAGAACCTCTCTCCATCTACTAACCACCCCCTTTCTGTTCCACCCCAGGATGCCATTGGCCTTCTTGGCCACAAGGGCCCGTTGCTGGCTCCTGGCCATCCTGCTGGACACCAGCACCCCCAGGTCCCTTTCTCCTACACTGCTCTCCAACAGGTCAGTCCATACCCTATACTGGTCCCTGGGGTTGTTCTTGCCCAGATGCCAGACTCCACCCTGCCCTGGTTATAGTCCATTCCATGTCTCCCCACTCAGCTCTCCATCCTGTCCAGGTCCCATTCAATTTGAGGGGATCACACTTGATGTGAAGGCTGGTTTGATATTTCAATAGGACCAAATCAATCATCCTGGTAGGGATGTTCTTGCCAATAGAGAGTTAAAGACAAATAAATAGCGTTGAAAATAATTAGGCTAAAATACAGAATGTGTAATAATAAACTTGGAAGAATGTCTAACACCACTAGTAACGGCTCTTCTCCTCTGAGGAGCTGGTATTTGCCATCTCATGCTGTCTGCAAAATACCACAGAATGTTGGCTGTTCGCAGCCAACGTTTCATTTTCCCCACCACAAGTCAACAGAAAGTAGAGTTGGAGACTAACTTCAGTAGGGCATCTGCATTTCTGCTGCTGGGGTTGTTAGGTGCTAACTGTACACACACGCGAGGAGCTACTTAACCTGGAATAGGGATTTTAATGGGTATTGGTATTTTTACTGCACTTACACCCCTGCCTTGGGACAGCTGGGGTAACGGTTGGACTCAATCTTCGAGGCCTTTTCCAACCTAAACATTTCTCTAATTGTATCAACCCAATAAAATTTAATCAGGTCTCCAAATGCTTGAAACAACATTTCCATTTCTGATGCTGATTTTATATTACTTGTGGAACAGGATCAGAAATTCTCTTTCAGAGAGCACAGTACAAGTGTTTAGCACTCACACCCTTTGCAGGAACAGAGTCTTGGCTCTGCTGTAGGTCCAAACAAGCTCCTTATAGGGCTCATAGCAGAGCCACAAAGATGATGAAGGGCATGGAGCATCTCCCTGATGAGGAAAGGCTGAGGGAACTGGAGCTCTTGAGCTGGGAAAAAAGAAGCCTGAGGGGTGACCCCATGGATGTTGATCAATATGGGAAGGGTGGGTGTCAGGAGGATGGAGCCAGGCTCTGCTCAGGGGCACCCAATGATAGCACAAGGGGCAGCGGGTGTGAGCTGGAGCAGAGGAGGTTCCACAACAACCTGAGAAGGACCTTCTTCCTGGTCAAGGTGCCAGAGCCCTGGCAGGGGCTGCCCAGGGGGGTTGTGGAGTCTCCTTCTCTGGAGACATTTGAAACCTGCCTGACCATGTTCCTGAGCAACTGGATCTAGGGGATCCTGCTGTTGCAGGGGGATTGGACTGGGTGAGCTTTCAAGGTTCTTTCCAATCCTAGTGTTCTGTGACAACATTCCCTGATGTACTCTGACAGAGCTACTTCCCACTGAAAACCTCCAAGCACCCACAATCACTGTGCCTGAGGCTACCTGGCCTGAAACCAGCCCTATATTAAAAATACCAAAACAGCAGCCCCAGCCCTACTCAAATGTTACACCGGTTGTCCTAACAACACACTTAGCACTCAGCTCTTCAAGTACTGTTCAGCTGTCCTGCGGAACAGCAGCTACAGTCTTAAGATCACACAATTTCTAGGCAGCATCAGCAAAGTACTGACTGAGATTTTGCTCCTGCAACTCAAAGTGCGGCACCTCAGGAGCTGCTAATCTGCATTTTACAGTCCTTACAGCTCCTTAAAACACACAACTACACACTTTTGGGGTGTCTGAAGCGCAGGCTGCCTGCTATCTTCAAATATCTTTAGAACTAACAGCGGCGTTCTTAACTTAGGAGTGACAAATACTAGAAAACCTCCACAATTTGGCTTCCATATCTCTGAATTGGTATTTCAGTGACAGATGTTTGTTGCGGCAAAAACCTCTGTCAGAACAAAATTAGGTGATCTATCATTTTAAGATATGGTCTTCATATACTGTTTACTCGAAGATATCACTTGCCTCAAGCCAATTTTGACCAAGAACATTTTGTGATATGGAAGTGATTTGTATATCATCATTTTTGTGATAAATGTAGCTCTTGAACACAAAATAACCCACTATTCCACAGTATTACAGTTAAAACTCCTTCACCAGTAAATCTGTACTACTGCTTTTATTACTACAAAGATACTGCATCTAGACTTCAATGCATTTCCCATTTTTATTCACTGAATAGGGTTGCCTGGCTTCATGCTTTTCCATCAAGGAGCTTGGCCCTCACCCCCCTGGTTTGTACCACCCTCTCTTTTGAGGGGCACAAGGGGAACCAGCCAGCATCGACCGCAGCACCGACCTCTGTGTTTGCTTTGGCAAAGCAATGCAAAAACATCTTCCAAAAGGCCAGTGGGGTTGCCCTGGCTGTTCACACGATGCGTCGCATCCAAAATTAACCGCTGGATTCTGCGGGTTTAGAGCTGCTGTCCCTCCTCTGAGAGCCTAAAGCTGCCTCATTCACGGATTCACAGAACAAACCAGCATCCTCCATCTCTTCCCTCCTCTTCTGCGCTGGCAGCAGGGGAGGAAGGGGGTACGATGACATAAGCCAACCACAAAGGGCTGAGAAAGAGCCACCATAAAACACAAGAGCTGGACAAATCATGGGGGTGAGACAGAACAAAGATGGGCCAAGAGGCTGGGAGAACAGAAAGGACAGCATCCATCACCCAGCCTGGGCAAGCCAACTCAGAATGGTGGAGCTGAGGAGTTTCCACCACCTACACAGGACCAGTCACCGTTTTAGAGACCTCTGGTTAGCGAGAACAGCCACATCCAGAAAACCTGCCCCATTAATTACTGCACAAGCCACTTGCCACTGCTAGCCATGGGTTAACCTAAACTAAACTCGTAGTGGTAAGGGGCTCCAGCTTTCAATCCTTCCCAAAGCAACAGATACCCCAACATTAATCAGATGCAGTGGACAAAACAGAGAGCAACCCCACTGGGCTTGAAGACTGGTCCCTCAACCACCAACACAGTGGACCTGCAGGTCAGGGCTTACACCAGAAGGAAACTCAAGTCAAGAGGTGACTCCACTCACTTCCCACTCCATCCTGGGAAACTGATGCTATCAAGGTCTTTGTTCCAACTTGAAATGTGATCCCTGGTGCTGAGGTGCCTCAGGAGTGTTAGTTAATTTGCACTTTGGGTAGAAACAGCCGGATTAGCTTGAGAACACCGGCACAGAAAAACACTGGCATTTCATGAGTGATTCAACAGAGAGGTGTTTTACATGAGCAAGGAATGCTCTGAAGTGACACACATGGGGAGGATCTCCCATCACGTGTGGTCAAATGAACCAGGATATTTTCACACCTGAAGGGACTAAAGTGATCCCAGAGGTAGAAGGGCTTCACTGGTATCCTCATGGCTCAAACTCCACCACACCTCAGCTTTCCTTCCAGGTAAAAGGTTTCCTACAGTATGAGGCCCGACCTCTTCAAGAGCCACTAACATCTTGACTCCAGCTGAAGGGACCTGCCTCAGTCCCTCAGCCAGGTTGCTCAGAATCACATCAAAAAATCAGTTTATTTCTTCTAGAACTGAAAAAACTGCAGAAGTCCTTATTAAAAGGTAAGATCAAACAACACCTGTAGAAATCCCATACATCAGTCACAAGTGATGCTGGGGAGTCAGCTGGAGCTCATAGTCAGCTCCTTATGCTCATATGTATGCTTCCACACATCTGGAAGGATCCTCATCTGCTCTCTGCTTTGTCCATTGACCACCAGACTGCAGCAATCCAGCCCCACGAGCTGCTGGGCACCATTTCTAGAACAGCACTGAAGATGATTTTTAACCTCAGTACAGCAGCAGAACAGACTGGGAAGCAGAAAAGTTATATTGAGGGCTGATGGGAGGGATGTTTCTTCATTAGGCTCACAACATTTGGGAGTAACAGGGGAGTTTAGAGCTAAACCAGCAAGATAAATGAATTCAAAAGAACCCTGAGTACTGTGGCCTTTGTTCCCTTCCCAGGCTGCGACAGAAAATTGCGGGGATGGGGCTGCACTGTGGTCCACAAGGTTATTTAAAAAAAAGCTTAAACAGGTATTAATTTTACCATGTGTGCCAATAGTTTTCAACAAAAATATCTTTTCTCCTGGGAATTGTGGGCACAGAACTTACTGGGAGAAAGACTTCTGTGCCATTTAATGACAAGTGTCCAACTGGCTGCCCAGTAAAGGAAAGCTGGACAGTTATTTATGTGATATTCTGCTGTAATACAGAGGTGAGCTTGAGAATGAAGCGCTGTTATGACTGATTATGCACCTAAAGATCTCAGTGATAGAACAGGACTTGGCTGCACTAGCAGGTAAGAGCCCATAGCTGAAGGATCATGAAAATGCTCACTGCAGGGGGTTTGGACTAGATGACTTTTAAAGGTCCCTCCCCATCCAAACTCTGCTATGAATCTATCATATGAAGTCAGAATCATAAAAGCCTTTTCCAGGCAGGACAATTCTAAGCTGAGTGAGTCCAACCCCACCCTAAACCCTGTCCCTGAGCTCCAGATCTCCGAGACTGTGTAACAGTCAGGGATGGCAATTCAACCCCCTCTCTGGGCAACCTGTTCCAAAGCCTCAGGACCCTTTCCATGGCTAATTTCTTGCCTCATGGCCACCCTAAACCTCCTCTAGTGCAGCTTGAGGCCATTTCCTCTTGTCCTGTCACTTGTGACTTGGGAGAAATCATTAGAAAAGTGAAAACCTGAACCTTACCTTCACAGCGTGGTCTGTGATTGTCTCCAACAAACAGGCTTGGTCTAGAAAAATTCCGTTTTGTAGCAAAGGAAAGGCTCCTCATGGTTCCACCCAACACAACTGCTCTCCCACCATGGTCCTCTCCACGTGGGAATGGTGCTGGCTTTAATCAACTGGCCTAGCTGAGATGAAGTGTTTTCCTGACAGAACTCAAATTTAGTTCTCTCTCCTCTGCTTCCTATCACATACCACCTCCTACTCAACCCCACTAGTAAAAAGGGAAGAGGGCAGACACCAGAGAGCTTAGCACAACTGGAGAAGAGCTCAACAGGCAAAACACCTCTTCCCAAAGAGATGCGATGGGCTGTGGGGGACTCAGGGAATGCATGAGATCTTCCAGAGGGTCACCATTCACCAACAGCACAGGAAAACTCAGGACAAGTGGTCAGATTCTGCTTATTTCTAGCATTAACTCCAGTATCTGTCCCTGTGTTCTTCTAAGGGCAGAAGGTAGAGGACACAGAATGCCTCATATTTTACAAGAAATTACCGATTTTGTCCAGTTCAAGGTGAAAAGTTGGTCACCTCAAAGAGGTGAAGGGGACTCTATTTCAATTCTCAAGTCTTCCCCTTGCAGGATTAGCAACTGTGTGAGAAGGAGACTCCACAACCCTGCTGGGCAGCCCCTGTCAGGGCTCTGTCACCCTCACTGGAAAGAAGTTCATTCTCAGACTGATGTGGAACCTCCTCTGTTCCAGCTCACACCCACTACCCCTTGTCCTGTCATTGGATGACACTGAGCAGAGCCTGGCTCCACTCTTGTGACATCCACCCTTTCCATATTTATCAACATTAATGGAGTCACCCTTCAGTCATACAGTAAAAAACCTCTGAATTTTTACATCTTGAGGAGTTTTGACACCACTGTTAGTTTCCATCTGTCACAACCGGGCTGCCCAGGTGGAATGTGGAGTCTCCTCTGGAGATGTTTAAAACCCACCTGGACATCTTCCCCTCGATCGACTGGATCGAGGGGATGCTGCTGTGGCTGGGGGATTGGACTGGATGATTTTTGGGGTCCCTTCCAATCCCTGATGTTCTGTGATTCTGTCACAACTGTCTAACCCAACAATAATTTCCTTTCACTCCTACATCAAAAATAAACAGAAATTAACAAAAACTCAACCCAAGACACCACGATTTGGCCTACAGCGACAAAAGACATTTTTGCTGGGGTTCAATTTGCATGATAAACTGGTGCTAACAGATACCATCTGTCTTTAAATCTAAGCAAAAGGGCCCATATTATACAGCTCATTACAAATATTACTAACTCTTAGACAATGTCTCTTGTAAAGTGTACATTGGAGCTAATGAAGTAGAAAGCTTAAACAACAAATCATTTACGAGTTGATTTTGTTTTGGTCTTATCTAATGAACGGAGTTTATAATCAAAGGGAAAAGCAATCACTTATGTTAAGCAGCCCATGGACCTAGTCAATGTAGCACAAACAGCCATTATGCAAAATCATGACATTAGAGAGGAAAAAGAGAGAGACTATTGCCGACTTTGCATTTTACAGCACCCGCTACCCAGGCTAACAACTTGGAAAGAACTGAACAGGTAAGAACAAACCAGCTTTTAGGGGTCTTTTTTCTCCATCAAATACCAAAACTAGATGATCTTAGAGGTCCCTTCCAACCCCTAATGTTCTGTGATTCTGTGTGTGTAAAGCAAATTCACCTAGGGTCGAGATTTGCTGCCCTGAATTAGACCTGACACCAGTAACAAAGGGGATTCTGTAATGGACATCGGCTCTCACAATACAGTGCATTAATGGGCATCATGGTGAACATAATCTGTCAGGAGCGGTCACAGTAAAGATGTTCTGCTGATTAATGTTCCACTAGGCCTGCACTTAATAATTTATATAATTTGTATTAACTTTAAAATTGCCAGGGAAAAAAAACCCCACAACAAACCCCCGACCAAAAAAAACCAAGACAAACAGTCCGAAGTAATAATTTTTACGGGAGAAAACGTTCTGCGTCGCAATTAAAACCGCTTGGTTCGTACAGGAGTCATCGTTCAAGATTTAGGGAGATGGATTATTGCGAAACAAAGCTGCGCGTTGAAACAACAGAACTGAAGAACAGTTCTACAAGGTCATAAATACTCTATAAATTACATTAATATTGGTGTTTGGAATTACTGCACTTATATCCTTAAAACCCGGGCGTTTAAATACGATTCCCGTAACGTTTGCTCCCATAAAATTAACCAACTTAAAAATAACGACGGTTTGTCTAACGCTAAAAGTCCCCCATTAATTTCTCTCTACGTTGAAGCAAGGGAAATTATAACGTTATGGCACTAAAAAACGGTCACTCCGTGTTCCTTCACCTACCCCTTGTTTTCCTACAAAGACTCGAGCACCCCGAGCGTGACACAGTGGGGATGGCGGGTATTGGTCAAGAATCTCCTCCGCTATCCTATCAGGATGATTAATGAAGGCACCTTTCTCACAGAATGTCAGCCTCTGCCTTTTTAACAACTGACCTTTCATAGAATAGTACTGAACTCATAATTCCACTTTTGTTCAGTTTCTTATTAGTGGAGTTAAAATTAATACTTATGGGAATGATGGCTAAGGTGATGCACAGTAAATCTTCTAGCACATCAACCTTCCTCGCTGACTACCCAAGGAACAGCACCTGCATTTGTCTCCTCCGATAGCATAAGTATTCCAGGAAAACTCTGTGTCCTTTTAAAAGACAAATTAGGTCAATATTCAGCCCTCTTTCAAGTACAGAGCTGTACATGTGGACAGAGACTTCCAAAGTTCACATATTCTCACAAAATAGTTAATGCCCGCTGTACGCAGAGGGAGCTTTCGTCCTGCTGTGCCGCTGGAAACTTGCATGATGACGTCTGGCACAAGCCTGCGCTCATCTGCGGAGAGATGTTTTAGTCACCCCTGCAGACAGGCTGGTAGCTCTAGTCTCTCGCTCTCCAACATGGCCACTACATCTCAATGCCCTTAGAATCACAGAATGGCCTGGGCAGGAAGGGACCTCCATGGGTCATCCAGTCCAACCTCCTTCCTGTGCACAGGGACACGCTCAACTAGATCAGGTTGCCCAGAGCCTTGTCCAGCCTCACTCTGAATAGCTCCAGAGATGGGGACTCAATTCCCTCCGTGGACAACCTGCTCAACTGTTGAACCCTGCTCCTGCTGAAGAACTTCTTCCTAACAGCCCATTTCAATGTGCCCTTCTCTAATGTGAAACCACTGCCCCTCATCCTATCACTCTAAGCCTTCGTGAACAGCCCCTCTACAGCCTTCTTGTAGCCCCATTCAGGGTCTGGAAGGTTACTACCAGGTTTCCCCCTGAGCCTTCTCTTCTCCAGGCTGAACAACCCCAGCTCTCTCGGCCTGTCCCTGTAGCGGAAGGGCTCCAGTCCCCTCATCAGTTGGGTAGATTGGCTCCATGAGGTCCCTGTTCTTCCTGTATTCAGGGCTCCAGAGCTGGATGCAGTAGAAGACCACCTCTTCCAGCTGTTCTCTTGTCCTATCGCTAATCCAGCCTTCCTGGCCCCATCACAAACTGGGGCTCCTGCCCATGGCAGCAGGGCTGGAACTAGATGATCTTTAAGGCCCCTTCCAACCTAAAAAATACAGAATCATAGAGTGGTTTATCTTTAAAGACCACCAGCATCAGCTCCTTTTTCTGTTTCATACATTAACATTCCAACCCCAGAAGCTATTGGGCTACGGACAGCTTTCTATCCTTGAAGAGATTCTGAGGTGATGAAGACATGAAACTTTTTATTGGTACACGAAGATCACAACAGACGCTGCGGCAGTGCGGCTGCTGCTGGCAAACACCAAAACATCACGCTGCTGGCAGCAATTCTGCTGGAAAACACACAACGCCGCGAGCAAACGGCAGCTTAATTCTTCTCAGCGCGTTCATTCGCATTCGCGTGGGGTCCACTCGCAGCCATTACGAGCCAAGGCATCTGCATTATGGCTGAACAGCGCAACTTGCAAACAGAGCGGCGTTTGCACTGCCCCAACCTTCGCAAATCAAAGGGGCCGCAAGGATTTCACCCTAATTAAGGTTTTCTAGAGGACACTGGAATGGATTTTGACCTCCTCATAGAGGATGATCAACTAGGCTGTAACTTAACTGTTGTATAACTGGAGACCCGAGATCTCTGCAGAGAGTGTCATAGAATCAGAGGGTTGGAAGGCACCTCTAGAGGTCACTTAGTCCAACCCCCCTACAACAAGCAGGGACATCCCTAACCAGACCAGACCCAGAGTCCCATCCAGCTTGGCTTTAAACAGCTCCAGGGATGGGGCCTCCACCCCCTCTCTGGGCAGCCTGTTCCCCACCTTCAGATTCAAGAGCTTTTTCCTCCTATCCAGCATCAATCTGCCGTTTTCCAGCTTCAAATCATGACCCCTCATCCTATCATTCCCTGCCCTTGCAAACAGCCTTCTGACAGGCCCTTTCAAGGACTGGACGGTGATCTCCAGTTCCTCACCATAAGACCATAAAACCGATCACACTCTGCTTTCTGAGCAACTTCCCTGATCCTTCCCCGAGCCACATGTTATACTAGTAAGTAAAACTTGAAAAATGAAAACCACACAAGAGACTTTTCCCAGAATCAATTTTACTCCTACACCAAAAGAAAAACATCTCCTTGCTCTTTCAGTTTCAGAAATTCTGTTGCGCTGGGAGAGGAATCAATGCTTTTCCCAGCGTGAGAACTGAACCGCATTTTACAGCTTTGTTGGGGTTGAACATGCAGAGTGAGATATAAAGGTAAAGAATCATCTCTGGAAAGAATGAAAATACACAGAACATTTGAGCCTTTCCAGGAATCTTCAGAGTATGGATTCACAGAAACCTGTGTGGCTAGAACAAGGAGATCCTGCTGTGTGAGGGGGATGGGACTGGATGATCTTTCGAGGTCCCTCCCAATCCCCAATGTTCTGTGATTGCAAATGATGCAATGGTATTTAGAAAAAAACAGGATTATTTCAAACCCAGTTCCTCACTGGCTGACAAAATGCGCAGCCCAGATTAACAGGGCTCCCAGTTCAGAAGAGCTGGGTGAATCAAGAAGTTTTCCAACAAACACACAGACTTCTACAGCCCAAACCAAAGTGGACCTTGTGATTCTCCAAGCGCAGTCCTGGCAGAGCCTGTAACTCAGCTGTATGAGCTAAGAGTTCACTCGGTCATAAATTAGCCCAATTACCATGGATTTTTGATAATGAAGTGATAGACCTGGGAAAGCAGAGTGAAGACAAAGTTATAACGTGAGCTGAGACAGAGCAAGAAGATAACACATGGAAGTGTCAGAACTGCAGCTAATTCATCGCATCAGCACTGCTATTTAACAAATGAGTAAATATGTGGTGGTAGTTGTCAAGATTTCCGTAAAACCCAGAGCTAAAACGCAGCAAGATCATGGAATGATCTTGCTAATAATAATAACTGATGTAATAATAACTGATATAATAATAATAACTGAATAAGCTAACTGATAGAATTCAGAAACACCTTCAGCCACTCACACTCACCTACAACAGCCCCAAAGTGAATTTTTACTCCTAGCACATTGGACTGAAACAGTTACTCCACAATACTTAGGTGACGCTGCTGACAAAGGGAGGAATTTCACTGTACAGGCAAACCTTTACTCTACAGCCTAGATGTGAATTCTACATGCTGCAGTGGGGGGACTGGACTGGATGATCTTTTGAGGTCCCTTGTTTTGTCCTTCCAAGTAGCTGAGCAGGGGACTCCTGAGGAGTAGAGTTCAGTCTCCCCACCTCTGCACATCCATCTGGATGTGTTCCTGTGTGACTTGGTCTAGGCGCTGTCATGGTGGACTGGACGATCTTTCCAGGTCCCTTCCAATCCCTAGTGTTCTGTGATTCTGTGATCCACATCACAGGGATGCAAAGACACAGCAGAGACGTGAACGCAGCCCTGTCAGCAAGGCAGGAGTGTTATCAGGAATGCGCATCCGAGCTGCTGCTCTGTTTTCCTACAGCTTCCTTATACCCGGGGGTTGTTTTTGGCCATTTGGCATCTTTTTACTGTGATTTATCATAACTTCATACAAAAGAGTCTTTGTTCCTTTTTATATTACCTGCATGCACTGGAAATCACAGAGTTGTTGGAGGGTTAGCGGGCTTTTTTTTTTTTTGGGGGGGGTGTTCCTGTGTGCTTTTGTTGCCTGTTTTTGTTATTGCTAGAAGTTCTATGAAAAAAGAATCTACGGACTCTATTTCCCAGAACAGACAGGAAGCGAGACATGCTATCACAACCCTGAGGATATCCTCTGTTTCACACTGAAACATAAATCTCAAAACCCAGAGGATATCTGCATAAACCCCGAGCATCTGGACAACCTCAGAGTCACAAGCAATATTACCCGGTGCACAGAGAACTTCTGACCTGCACGAGTTGATAGGTGATCCCAACCATGACCAAGAGAAACTGCAACTAAGGTTGGAGCAGAGTGAAAGGGGAAGCTGGTTTAGCAGACAAAAAGTGGCGAAAAAAAGCAGGAAAAATGTAATTTGTCAAAGTAGAAAAACATTTGTATCCATCCCAGAATGTTCAAGCGCCTTCAAATCTAAGCAAAACACCACACAAAAGACCATGTCCACCTTGACTAGCTGTCCCTTGGTTGTCCCATAGAATCACAGAACAGTAGGGATTGGAAGGGACCTCGAAAGATCATCCAGTCCAATCCCCCTGATATAGCAGAATTGCCTACATCAAGTCACACAAGCAGGTTTTAAATGCCTCCAGAGAAGGAGACACATCATGGACGGAAAGGACCTCCAGGGTCATCAAAAGCCCAGTCCTCATCCCAAGATCTCCCTAACCACTAGACCATGGCTGCCCAGGGGGGTTGTGGAGTCTCCTCTGGAGACGTTTAAAACCCACCTGGATATGTTCTTGTGTGACCTGGTCTAGGTGATCCTGCTGTGGCAGAGGGATTGGACAGGATGATCTTTTGAGGTCCCTTCCAATACCCAGTGTTCTGTGATTCTGTAAAGATAGGTCAGTCCGGACATTTAAATTTCGGAGGCCCAAACAGAGACATTTTCCGTGTTCTTCAGGTGTTCGTGTCAGCATTTAAAATTAGAACAAACTACTTTCAGAGGTGAAGAACGCTCACGAGCTGTGAAGAATGACTACTCCCAAATTATTGAGGTATTACATTTCAAATTGCCTTAATGTGGGCTGATCTATATTTATGGCCAAGTTTCATACAGTGGTTAAACTTTCAACAAGTTTCTCCCAAGTCAGATCACTGAACCTGAAGAGAATAAAAAAAACAAAGCAGGAAAAATTCTCCATCCTCCTTTGCCCCTACACCCAGGCATCTTCCCATCAGGCTGTTTGGTGCCAGTATCCACTAGGAGAGGTTTCTCACAGGTGGCATTTTGGTCAGCGTGGTTGTAGTTTGAGAGTTTGTCTGCTGTAGCACCACAGGAACTTTAGGTCTGCTGCTACGACCACTAAAACCCTCGTGTACTTCCACAATTAACTTAATGTGTTAATAAACTAGATTACTGACTGATGGCCATTTATAGAATCACAGACTGGATTGAGTTGGCAAGAAGCTCAGAGATCACCTCGTGCCAGCCCCCTGCCATGGGCAGCAACCCCTCTCACCAGACCAGGGTGCCCAGAGCCCCATCCGATCCGGCCATCCCGGAAGTGTCCACACTTCCAGGGATGGAGCAGCCACAGCCTCTCTGGGCAACCTGTTCCAGTGCTTCAGCACCCTCACAGGGAGGTATTTCTGCCTCAGATCTCATCTCAATCTCCCTTCTTTTAGCTTGAAACTGTTCCCCCTTTTCTGTCACTACACCTGGTAGCGCTGCCTGAATGGTTTGACTTGATGCTAAAGGTTTTCCTCCAACCTATATGATTCTAAGACTAGGACAAGGAGTGATGGGTGTCAGCTGGAACACAGGAGGTTCCACATAAATATGAGACGCAACTTCTTCCCAGCGAGGGTGATAGAGCCCTGGAAGGGGCTGCCCAGAGAGGTTTGTGGAGTCTCCTTCCCTGGAGACGTTTCAAACCCACCTGGCCATGTTCCTGTGCGACTGGACCTAGAGGATCCTGCTGTGGCAGGGGATTGGACTAGATGATCTCTCAAGGTTCTTTCAAATCCCTAACCCTCTGTGATTCTGTGACTCTGTCAGTGGGTGCCAGACATCGTTCCTCATCAGAAAGATGATAAGACAGAAGTTCCCACATGTACACACATTCATTTTAAATCAGTGGTGGTCAATCCTTACATCACCCGTAGATTTACAGTATTACGGAGTTCCTTAGGAAAATAAAAAGCAATTAAAAGAAATCTATGGGTATGACGATTTATGTATCAGTGCACTACAACAGTTAAGTCTCTCAAATGTCAGAATTAACTCCTAGAATCGATAGCTGCTCAGAAACTAATTTGATTTGCTGATCACCAGGATTCCACATCTGCTCTCCGTGGTGCAATACATTTACCCACAAGTTTAGATGCAATCAAAAGCAGCTTTTATCACCAGCAAGAGCTCATTTTAATAAGCAGAGAGGCAACTAGGAGTATTTATCACTTCAAGGATAATACGCACTAAACAACATTAAATTCTTCAAAAGCTAAGATAAACTTCTTTCTACTTAACCAGCATCTCAGAATGAGCAAAGATGGACTGCTCAGGGTCTGTCTACAAGCATCTGTCCTTGGAATTATTCTCATTTAAGCCTTTAATGAGTAACTGCTTTAAGGAATTTAGGAATCTTAGATTTAAAGGCTATGTGGGAAGGCAACTACTGGCAACAGTAATGAAACCAACCTAACATTGATCAGATGGAACAGTCTGCATTTTCTCCTAGTAAAGAGCCAACTCCTGTGACAATGAATTAAAAACTGGAGTATTTTCTTCTTTTCCTAACCACAGAATCATCCTGGCTGGAAAGGACCTCCAGAATCACCAAGTCCAGCCTTCATCCCAACAGCTCCCTAACCCCTAGACCATGGCCTCAAGTGCTCCGGCAACTCTGTTTTCAAACACCACCAGGGATGGGGACTCCACCACCAACCTAGGCAGCCTGTTCCAGTGCCCAACCACTCTCTCAGCAAAGAACTTCTTCTGAAAATCTAATCTAAACCTCCCCTGATGCAACTTGAGGCCATTTCCCCACATCCCATCATTAGGAATTTGGGAGAAGAGACCAGCACCAGCCTTGTTACAACCTCCTCTGAGGTAGCCATAGACAGCAATAAGGTCTCCTTTCAGCCTCTTCTTCTCTAGACTAAATAAATAACCCCAGTTCCCTCAGCTGCCCTCCACAGGCCCTGTTCTCCAGCCCTCTACCCAGCCTCATTGCGCTTCTCTGGCCCTGCTCCTGCTGCTTTCCATACACCTGCCAGCTTCTCAAGTATCTGTCTTCCCAAAAGGCAGATTCTGCACACCATTTATTCCTCAAGCTTGTCTTGCAAGACCCAGAGGCAGTGTCTCGCAGTCCAAGCTTCCATCAACCTCAGATCCCCAAACTGCTTTTACTCATCAGTGAGCAACAGTTCTCAATGATCCTTGGCTCACCCATCCACGGACATGCATTGATGTGTTCCTGTGTGACTGGATCTAGGTGATCCTGCTGTGGCAGGGGGACTGGACTAGATGATCTTTTGAGGTCCCTTCCAATCCCTAATGTTCTGTGATTCCTACTGTGGCCATGCACAAGTGAGGACTTGTATCTTCTGTTTCTCTGAGACATGCACCTCACTCCTCTTCCTTGGTGCCAGGGAAAGAGAAGGTACAACTGCATAAGTGCTGAGTGGGAGACAATTCAGTTTCTGTTTTGGACAGCCACAATGCCTAACTCCCGTAGCGATAGGACCATGGGTTCTTCTACAAGCCAATACACAAATTTACTTGTGAGAAATAATTGGTACGGGGGAAATGTTTCTTCTAAAGTTTGAAGCTAGACCTATGCCCTTGTGTTTTGAGACACGTACGTAGGATGTGTCCGTGGTACCAGAAAGCAGCTATCTGTTCCAAGGAAAGGAAAATAAGCCAGGAACAGATTTTACACTACTGCAGCCGTAAAGCCACGATTACAGCGTAAAAGCGAGCTCTCTTTTCAACTGTGAACCTCCTCGCTCTTTCTGCATGAGCTTTTGTTGTGGTTCCTTTTAAAAATCGCCTATTAATTAAATTATTAATTACTTCTGAAAAGGTAATTTTGCCAAGAACCTCCTGTCATAACGCTGTGGTATAGGGAAATTTAGCGGAATACTGCTTAGGAGAGAGGTTATTTATAGACGGCTGATAAAACGCTGGTGTTGTAATTATCGGAGTGATTCAGTTACACCCGCTGATAGACACTTTTTGTATTAGGAAGATGACTACTAACTTGCTGACTTTCAACCTACCTAGAATCCTGTAATTTTTTTTACTCATACAGCAGCATGAATGCTATTTCCTTTTAGCTCTTGGTTTTCTTACTGGAGTATTGTCCTATTGATAAACCTGGAAGTGGCAAAAGCCATCGCTAAGTGTGCCAAGTCAATTGTAGTGGTGGTATTCAAAGAGTCATAGAATCATTAGGATTAGGGATTGGAAGGGACCTCGAAAGATCATCTAATCCAATCCCCCTGCCATGGGCAGGGACATCCCACCCTAGATCAGGCTGGCCAGAGCCTCATCCAGCCTGGCCTTAAACACCTGCAGGGATGGGGCTTCAACCACCTCCCTGGGCAACCCATTCCAGGCTCTCACCACTCTCAGAGTCAGAGCTTAAGTGTAAAAGCTCTGGGAAAAGCTCCACTGCAACTCAAATCACAGAATCACAGAGCATTAAGGATTGAAAGGGACCTTGAAAGATCATCTAGTCCAACCCCCCTGTCAGATCAGGATCACCTAGACCAATAGCCCACAGTGCCTGATAATTAAGCAAATACTATTAAGATATTATTTGCTTTCCTTCAAAAGTTCCAGGTAGCAAGTTGTTTAGTTTTGAAAGAGGAGTGAAATGAGAATGGGATATTTGTTGATCAGATACATCTTGTGAGAACACAAACCCTGTCGGCGTCACAGGTAAAACCCCTTAACGCCGGCACAAGTCTGCTAAGACTAGCAGAGCTAGTCTTAATTTTCACCAATTGGATCGAGGAAACCATAATCCTCCCCTATTACTGTAGGGCAATAAATGGCATTTCTTCTATCTTGTGTTTAACTGCTTGACTGTTGCATTTAGCGTTGGATTTGGTAGGGTGAGAATCTGATGAGGAATTGCATAGCTGTGTTTGTAGAGGGCTGTACCTGATCCCCACCTCCTGTAGTGTGAGCAGTGGTAAGTGAACTGTTTCTGTGTTGTTCACTCGCTCTGTGAGATCGAAACTCAGCTCAATAGCTTTAAACTAGCTCCCATTTGAAAGATTTGTCTTACAAAACCCTGAAAACTGCTCTGAACATGCGTACATTGATTTTGTTGCTGGAATCTCCTGAGCTTTGATGAAGAGGAGACTCCACATGCAGGTGAAAGAGGGTTTACCTCTTCAATATTGAAAAGAGAAGATTAAGGATTTTTGTTGGGCTAAGGCTGAACTAATCAGCGCCGGGTGGGGGTGAGAGTTGCCCTCGTGCCTATAACCATCATAATAATGTTATTTTCTTTAGCTGAACAACAAGTTCACATCTATCCAATAGCTGCTTCTGAGTATTTGCACAGCTAAGTGGAAATGCTCCTGTGGTGCAGGAGTAAAGGTGTTTCCCATGTTCCTTGTGTAAACCACAGAACGTCAGGGATGGGAAGGGATCTTGAAAGATCGTCTAGTCCATCTAGTTTGTGTTTTGTCCTGGGAAAGGGACAACTGTTAGAGTAATCATGCTGTAGATGCTGAGCAGCTTAGTATTCATGGAAGAGATAATTCATTGGGTTTTTTGTGATCAGAACTTCAGTTCCATCCCATTTACTTCTATTAAAGCATAAAAAAAATTGGATGTGAGTGGTTTTCACAAACTTCCATGTTTTGCTGTAAGGGGAAACATTTATTTAGGCTTGTGAGCTGAAGAACCCGTCTGTCTTGTCTGTGCTGCACTGTACTTGCTGTGATCATATTACAGCTGTGTGAGTTTTTGTGGGAGAGGAGTATCCTTAGTATTCACACCTTATCCCTGAGATGAGGATGTCACCACCACATCCTAGTGAACAGAATAGTCTTTCACCTCCTGCTGCCCAGTCTGGCTTTTCTCTTGGGCTCACTTGTGAATATTCAGGTTGCGCAAACTTTCCTTGGAATTGTGGCACGGGGAAAGGTCTGGGAGAGATGAGCTTTTGAGGCCACTTGCAATCTCTAATGTTCTGGGATATAAAGGGAGAAGGGGGAGCTGGCTCTCTTTAACTTGGAGAAACAAATACCTTATTAATGTCTATAGATATGTGAAGGGTGGGTGTCAGGAGGATGGAGCCAGGCTCTGCTCAATGTCATCTAGTGATAGGACAAAGGGCAGTGGGTGTGAGCTGGAACATAGGAGGTTCCACATCAATATGAGAAGGAACTTCTTCCCAGTGAGGGTGATGGAGCCCTGGAAGGGGTTGCGCAGGGTGGTTGTGGAGTCTCCTTTTCTAGAGATGTTTAAAACCTCTTGGACGTGTTGCTGTGTGACTTGGTCTAGGTGATGCTGCTGTGGCAGGGGGATTGGACTGGATGGTTTTTTGAGGTCACTTCCAATCCCTGATGCTCTGTGGTTCTGTGACTGGATCTAGGGGATCCTGCTCTGGTAGCGGGGTTAGACTGGATGATCTTTCAAGATCCCTTCCAGTCCCTGATGTTCTATGACTCTGTGACTTGATCGAGGGGATCCTGCTGTGGCAGGGGGATTGGACTGGATGATCTTTCAAGATCCCTTCCAGTCCCTGATGTTCTATGACTCTGTGACTCAATCGAGGGGATCCTGCTGTGGCAGGGGGATTGGGCTGGATGATCTTTCAAGGTAACTTCCAACCCCTGATGTTCTGTGGTTCTGTGACTGGGCATGACTGGAGACATCAGTCCTTGCCTTGCCAAGCTCTTTCTAGCCCACAGCTTCACACACACTATGAGCTGGATGAACAGAGGCCATTTCTAGGCTCTTACGGCTTCCAACCTTCTCCAAAGGGCTATTGCAAGGGGCGAGCTTGTGCAGCCGCCGCTGTTGTTGCCCGCGTAGGTTGAACCGCCTCAGATCTAATTAAAAATACCAGGAATTCCAGGCAGATGTGGGGTTTCCAAGGAATGTGCTTCTGCTTATTGGAACAACAGGTGGTCAATATTAGAACGCGTGCAGCTCATCTCTCGTATCTCCAGGGCTGTGCAAAGGTAGTGCCTGCAGATGGGCAAAGAGCCCACTCCTTGTTTTCATTAGCCAAAAGGAGCGGCTCAAAACCTGGTTATTTTTGCAACCAGTTTGACCAGTATCCCCGTATGTGCCTACGCACTGGTTACTTCACACACACACTCACCACGCTGGGTCATTGGACGCAGCAGGCAGGTAGGAGCTTGTTGCGTCCCACACAGGTCCGGTCCGTGCTATTGTTGCTTCATTTGATTTCTGAAAGGGTTTTAGAGGTGGTTTTAAGGCTGGGGACTACCCTGTCGCACAGTCTCCTCCACGGTCGTTGATCCTGCTCTTCCCAGCTGTTGCTGCTGCGTGGACCCGTTGGGGTGACCTCATTAATGTCGATCAGTATGTGAGGGGTGGGTGTCAGGAGGACGGAGCCAGGCTCTGCTCAGGGGCATCTAGTGATAGGATAAGGGGCAGTGGGTGTGAGCTGGAACAGAGGAGGTTCCTTACAAATATCAGAAGGAACTTTTTCCCAGTGAGAGTGACAGAGCAGTGGAAGGGACTGCCCAGGGGGGTTGTGGAGTCTCCTTCTCTGGAGACGTTTAAAACCCACCTGGACATGTTCCTGTGTGACTTGGTCTGGGTGATGCTGCTCTGGTAGGGGGATTGGACTAGCTGGTCTTCCAAGGTCCCTTCCAATCCCTAATGTTCTGTGATTCTGTGACTTGGTCTAGGTGATGCTGCTGTGGCAGGGGGATTGGACTGGGTGATCTTTCAAGGTCCCTTCCAACCCCTAATGACTGGATCTAGGTGATGCTGCTGTGGCAGGGGGATTGGACTGGATCATCTTTCGAGGTCCCCTCCAATCCCTAATGACTGGATCTAGGTGATGCTGCTGTGGCAGGGGGATTGGACTGGATGATCTTTCAAGGTCCCTTCCAGTCCCCAGTGTTCTGTGACTCTGTGACTTGCTTGAGCTGGGTGAGAAACTATATGGCTCTACTGGAACAGGGTCCCCAGATCTCTCTTACAAGCTCCGTATTAGTTAAGCCCCAACAAGCTGAATGATGCGCACAGAGACCTGTTGTTGGCCTTGAAGTGCTGGGACAGGCCAGTATGGAACCCCCTGAGGGAGCCAAGTTGTCTTGTAAAGGAAAGTCTGCAAAAGAGAGAGAGAGGATACGCTGTGAGCTAGAGGAGTTTTACCCGCTGAATCCTGTGGCTGTTGCATTTTTCAGCAGTTCTGATCCCTCTGAGATCCCCTGGAAATCTCAGTGCGTTGCAGACGGCTCGTGAGCCCGTTTGGCCACTCGGCTCATGGAAGCCACAAGCAGCAAGGGGAGGTTGGGGGGAGCGGACCCAGGCAGCTTTATCTGGTATCTGACTGCAAACAGCGAACGGAGCGAAAGGAATTTGCGATGCTATTGGAAAACATCCTGAAGCGATAAGCGGGCGTGCTGCGGTCCCGAGGGTTTGCCAAAGCAGCTCCCCCTCCCCAGTCTGCTCCTCCGCTCGCCCAACGCGGGTATTTTTAGAGCGGTTCCCATTCATACCCGTCAGTGCTTGCGACGGTCGCAGACGGCTACCGAAATTAAACTGAAGTTGGGTGGGGAAACCGGTGCTGACCTTGTCAGTACCACGCGGAATCATGTCTTGTGTCGGAGGAGCACGTGTCCCTCAGAGCCACGTGTCCCATGTGTGCAGCTGCAGGCTCTGGGGAGCTCTGGGAGATTGGAGAAGCATCACTGGGTTGAAGAACAAGCGTTCGGCGCTTCATCGCTCCTCCCCTGCTTCTGGGTTGCCCTGTCGACCAGCACCAGCGCTGGGGTGTAGAGTGGGTTCCTTAGGGCTTGCATCAAGGTGATGGCCTGTGCACACCAGGGCTGCTTGCCCACGGCAAAGACAAGTCCTCACTAGGTGCAGGCAGCAACCCAGCGCTTTGGTAGGACGGTGGAAGGCACTTTGCTGAAAAGGGGGTTTAGTCCGTTGGCTGCTGGTGAGATGAGTGAGCTAGGCCGGTAGAGAGAGGAGAAGGTTGTTCTTTTCAGTGGTGGTAAATATCTAAAGGATGAGTGTTGGAGAGCAGCGGGGGAGAAAGGGACCTGCGGGTCCTGGTGGCCAGCAGGATGGCCAGGAGCCAGCAGTGTCGCCCTCCTGTGGCCAAGAGCGCCAACAGCACCCTGGGGTGGATCAGAACGGGGGTGGTTAGCAGATCGAGAGAGGTTCTTCTCCCCCTCTTCTCTACACTAGAGAGACCACATAGAATCATAGAATCCTTAAGGATTGGAAGGGACCTCGAAAGATCATCCAGTCTGATCCCCCTGCCACAGCAGCATCACCTAGACGAAGTCGCACAAGAACACGTCCAGGCAGGTCTTAAACAACTGTGTCCAGTTCTGGGCCCATCAGCTCAAGAAGGACATGGAACTGCTGGAGGGAGTCTAGCACAGAGCAACAAGGATGATGAAGGAAGTGGAGCATCTCCCTGATGAGGAGAGGCTGAGGGAGCTGGGTCTGTTGAGCTTGGAGAAGAGGAGACTGAGGGGTGACCTCATTAATGGCTCTAAATATGTGAATGGTGGGTGTCAGGAGGATGGAGCCAGGCTCTGCTCAGGGGCATCTTGTGATAGGACAAGGGGCAGTGGAGGTGAGCTGGAACAGAGGAGGTTCTGTGTAAATATCAGAGGGAACTTCTTCCCGGTGAGGGTGTTGGAGCAGTGGAAGAGGCTGCCCAGGGGGGTTGTGGAGTCTCCTTCTCTGGAGACATTTCAAACCCAGACATAGTCAACTGTCAGACATTTTGGAGACTTCTTTGGAAACACCTCTTGAATGAAGCAGACCACCCTCCTGAGTGGTGGTCCACTTTCCAGCTGCTTTATCCCCCAACATCTACTGCAGCCCCATCAGGTCTGGGACAACACACAAGGAGGATGAGGGCTGGCACAGGCTGGCAGGTGCTGTTCTGCAGCAGGAGGGGGTGATGTTTCCCACCTGGGCACTTTGCTGGCAGGACCTCCAGCTCTCTGCTCCTCTTGCAGCTGGGCTCTTGGGATCATGGCTGCTTCCAACCCCTGCTGCGTGGCAGCCTGTGCCAGCTGTCTGATGGACACCACCCTGCTGGTGGTGCAAGGCACCTCCTGGCCAGGGTAGATGGTTGCTGCTGTGCCAAGGCTGCATTTCACTTAAATAGTTTCCTGAAATAGTTTCACTCGCCTCTCCAATGCTCTTTTCTTCCTGCCCATGTATTTAGAGACGCGGCTTCTGCTCTCTCATTTAGCCACAATGATCGGGCTTCTCTCGGATGGTCAGCGATCCCTGCTGCAGCTCATCCAGGCAGCCTCCCTCTGTCCCTCTTCCTTGCCTGCAGAAGAGCTCAAGGGTCGTGCTGCGTGTTTGAGACCTTCAGTACGTCCTGCTCAGCGGCTCGTGTGCCCATCAGTGCCTCCGACTGGGAAGGAGCCCCGTCCCCTTTCCAGTTCCCTCTCCTGCACAGACAGTGAGCAGTGGGGAGTCACCTGAGGTCACCAGGGTTGGTGCCGTTGCCTCGTGTGGGTCACTGAATTGCTGCTGTTAGGATCCCAGCAAGGTTTCTCATGCTTGAGCTCCTCTACGTTAATGAGATTTACTTTCATCCCCTCTTTTTTCAGCAGCAGAAGTTGTGAGCTATGTGCTTTCCATCCCCCTCGCCCATGCCGGCCGTTAATTATTGCAGCCTGTGCCCATCGAGCTTGAGCTCGGCTGTCAGTTTGTAGTAAGTTAATTCTTCATCAGGAGAACAGCCCTGAGAAAGCCTCTGCCAGTTCGCCAGGTCTCCCCACTTTCATTAGCCTGAGCTGACCCTGGGTTGAAGTCTAACTTCAAAGGTGTTTTTTCAGCTGCTGCAAGGAGGAGCTGCTGTGGGATGCTGAGGGAGGTGGGCACCAGCACCCTGTCCCCTATCCTGGCAGGGACCGCACCAGCCCCGTAGGACCCAGCTTTGCTCAGAGTTCACAGAATCGCAGAACATCAGGGATTGGAAGGGACCTCCAAAGATCACCCAGTTCAATCCCCCTGCCAGAGCAGGATCTGCTATTAGAGAATCAGAGAACATCAGGGATTGGAAGGGACCTCCAAAGATCACCCAGTCCAATCCCCCCTGCCAGAGCAGGACGCATCTTTTCTAAGCGCTTGGAAACGCAGGGAGATGACAGATCTAGGAAGACATCATCTCCCTGACCTGCCTGACCTGGCACGCAGCGCGTGGTCACAAGTTTCCCTGCACTTTCAAGGCGCAGGAGCAGCAATGGGGCTGGAGAACGTGTTTCTGAGGGCACCGCTTCCCCGGCTTTTCGCACTTACTCAGTGTGTCGGGATTTGTGCCTCTTTTCCTCCGAGCTGACGAGGTTACACGCTGTCTCCATTAAGCAGCATATGCTCCCGGGTGCTCCAGGAAGGGCGAGTGGAAGGCTCTGCCAGTAGGAGTGTGTTGCGCAATGATGCATGCACCAGCTGGCGTGATTTTCCTGCTAAAGTTTGTTTAAATAGGGAACTCGGGGTGAAAGAGAGATGTTGAGAAGAATCACAGAACAGCAGAGGCTGGAAGGGACCTCGAAAGATCATCTACGCTGCAGCTGTGAGCGAGGGTTCGGCGCATCAGTGGTGGTGATGGCCCTGCTGGGCTCTGCGGGATGGCGGGTCCTGCCTTTAGGTTTGGTCTGCTGCCTTCTCTCTCCTGGGTTCTTGTCTTCCCTTCTTGCACCTGTTTCTCCAAACTCAAGTTTGAGAGCCTCCATGATCAGAAATGCACCTGCTGGCCACCCCAAGCCAGCAGTGCACCTCACCTCCTGGCCACCCCAAACCAGCAGTGCACCTCCAGGCTACCCCAAGCCTGCAGAGCACCTCCTGGACACCCCAAGCCTGCAGTGCACCTCCTGGGCACCCCAAACCAGCAGCGCACTTCCTGGCCACCCCAAGCCTGCAGTGCACCTCACCTCTTGGCCACCCCAAGCCTGCAGCGCACCTCCTGGCCACCCCAAGCCTGCAGTGCACCTCACCTCTTGGCCACCCCAAGCCTGCAGCACACCTCCTGGCCACCCCAAGCCTGCAGTGCACCTCCTGGCCACCCCAAGCCTGTAGAGCACCTCCTGGGCACCCCAAACCAACAGTGCACCTCCAGGCTACCCGTGGCAGTCATGTCCTTGCCCCACACAGCCCAGGGATGTCTCAGCTGAGAGCCACCAGAGGCTCAGAGAGGTGGCTCAGATGAGTTGCCGTTTGACTGAATCCTCTTCCTTCCTAATTTGTCCTTCAATCGCAGTTGCCGCTTCATCAGCCCTGGTGGCCGTGAGTTCAGTAGCATTTTGGTGGCTGCAGCTGTACTTCGTTTCAGGGGAGCGGATCCCAGAGAGCATCTGGGCTTGTTGGAGCGATGGGGCTAATGAGCTGTGGTTGGGGCATGGTGCGCAGTAGCTCTCCAAGCACAGGGCTTGGACTTGCAAGGGAGCTTCCTTCTCATCTTGGCATTGGGATAAAGGCAGTTTATCCCAGGCTTCAAGAATCAGTCCGACTGGCCCTTCTGATCATTTGACTTCTTTGCTCCGGTCGGTTTGAGCTGGAGTTTTGCTGCGAGCCGTCAGCACAAGGGAGCTTCAGCTTCCGCGTGGCAGAGGCTAAGCAGCTTTCCCCAGGGCTCTTCCCTCTGCCAGGCTTGGGGCAAGCCCAGGCAGAGCCTCCTGCTGCAGCCCAGGAGCTTCTCATCGCTTCTGTTCCTCAAACATCTAATGAGGCTGGGTAGCATCTCTGCTGGCCTGTCTGCACTGCTGCCCTGAGGCTGTTACGCACCCAAAAATCTGGCTAAAAATAGTCTCTCTCTAACCCTGAGATATTTTTCAGGGCTTCTGTCTCTTCCAAGCCCACATTAATTAACACTTGGGATGGCCCGGAGTAGAGACCTACAGCTCCAGCAGCTTGGAAACCCAGCTTGAGGTTTTCAAGTCAGTGGTTGTTAGGGCTAATCAGTGAGGCTGAAGCTGCACAAGGTGCTGAGCAGTCAGCACGGGCGAGCTGAGAGCACCCCACGGCTCCGGGGAGCTTCACGAGGTGCTGCCTTAGTTGCTCTGGGGTAGCTGGGCTGGAGCTCACCTCGTCAGGGCTAAGCTAAGAGGTTCTTTAAGCCTTAGGCACCGGACACACTGTGCAGGGATCTTGGGTCTGGTGTCTGAGCAAGACACCGAGAGGGGCTTTCAGATGCAGTTTCACCTCTGCTTGTAACAACGGGTAGGGGCGATGTGAGGGATGGGACTTGGAAACCCACCCCGGTGGGCTCTTTGGTGAGACCCTGCTCCAGGAGGATTAATTCCTGTGAGCAGCACGTGCTGGGGAGTTTGAGGTGCAGGGGGGAGCCTGAGTTCTGCAGCCCAGTGGGCTCGCCCAGTCTGTGCACTGGGGAGGGCAGACCTGTGTCCCCTGCACCTCCCATCCCCAACAGCAACTTGAAAACGGTTGTGAGGGGTTGTATGTTCGGGTCTCTGTATCGTTTGACCAGGGCCAGCAGCTTTTCCTGCCTGCTGGCTCTGGCTGCCAGACATCATCGGTCCTGCAGTGCTGCAGATGTCAGGCTGAGGCTCGGTGTGGACTGGAGATGGATCTGCACCGAGGCGCCTGCCCTGGGCTCCCTCTGCAGAGAGGCCGGTGAAAAACTGATGGGATAAATGAAATCCCCCTTTCTTGGCTGTGTGAGGGCTCTGCTGCTGCTGCTGCTGCACGGGGTCAGGGGGGTCTGTCCCCATGGCTGACCCCGCATGGCAGGTACCAGCAGACTGGTGAGAGGACTCCCCAAAGGTCCTACAGCAGGATGATTTAGCTCCCCTGTTCCCCGCCCTGCTTGTGAGACTCTAAATCAGAAGTGGCTGGGTTTTGGGGGGTGGCATTCTGTCCCTGGGCCAGTGTTTAGCCACTGATCTTTGCAAGTTCCTCTTGGGCCTTTTCTTCCTGCCCAGTGACTTCTAACTGGAGTGAGTAATCGCATTATCCCGTCTCCCCTGGAGAGCTTTGCAGAGTCCTCAGCTTTCTCCTTTGGTTTGATGCCAAGACCCCAAAAATCCCACTCCAAATGCCATTCCCCTCACCAGTGGCCACAAGTCAGTGGGGCAAACCCAGCTGGGCTGCAGAGGCTCAGAGAGCTGGGGTAGGTGGCCCTTCTGAGGGGCAGGAGCACCTCTGAAAGACAAGTGGCAGCATCCTGGGCTGAGCAAAGCATTTCCACATCCAGGGTCTGGCTTGCTGTGGGATGTGCCCCCCTAGATGCTGGGCATGGGGACACTGGGGGGGCTTTTAAAACCCTGTCCTAGCATGAGTGCACTGGCTGATGTACCTGAGCACTCTTACCCCTTCCCTTTGGAGGCTCTTCAGCCCTCGTTGAGTCTTTTCTGGGGCAGGAAGGCTAATTCAGTTGTTTTCTTGCATCACCTGCAGTATGAGTTCAAAGCCAAGAATATAAAGAAGAAGAAAGTGAATCTCATCGTGTCGGTGGATGGTGTGAAGGTCATTTTGAAGAAGAAGAAGAAGGTAGGCAGCCCGGGTCTCTGCAGCCAGTGCTGCCTTAGCAGCAGGAGTCCCCTGCTCATGGTGGAGGGACCTGTAGCATCTTTTGAACTTTGGGGAAGCGGGTGGGCTGAGAGTAGGTATGGGTGATCCGTGTTCCCGTGGGATGGCTGAACCAGCCCTGATGCAGGTGAAGAAGGGGCTTGAGAGGTCATAGGGGGCATTGTTGGTCCCCAACAGTACCTCACCCTCGGTGAAGGGTTGCAGGGAAGCAGCAGCAGCTGGGACAAGAGCTTTGCAGTTCTGGGCTCTCTGTGCCCTGTCCTTGATCTCAAGGGCAGCATCTAACGTGCTCATTTGCAGCTTCTTTCTTTGCAGAAGAAAGAATGGGCCTGGGATGAGAACAAAATGCTGGTCATGCACGATCCCATCTACAGGTAAGCCTTGGCAGGAGGTGGGAACTGAGCCCTCTCTGCCCACGCTGTTCAGCCCATGGTGCACCAGCACCACAGGCTGACTGCTGAGAGCCGCGCTTGCTTGTTCCCCTTGCTTGCTGTGCCCTCCAGAAGCCCTCAGAATTCCTCCTCCATCTCGTTGGCAAACGCCACGGGGTGTCTGTGTCCTGGGGGAACCACACGGGGGTGAGGAATGCCCCCAGCCATGCCAGGGAGGGCGGCAGCTGCTGTCAGGGGAGGAGCGAGCTCAGCCCTGCTCGGTCCCTGGAGGGCTGCTGGGCTGACAGCTCTGTTCCAGAGGGCTGAGTGGAGAAAGCCCTGTGCTGCCGTCACAGAGTGCTTGGCTGCTGCTGAGTCAGCAGGCTTCATTTTCCCAGCCGAGGCAAAAAACCCCACTGCCAAATAAATTTCTGATGTGCTGCAGAGGTTGGGCATCAGCCAGCACCCCAGGCTGTGCCCAGGAAGCGCTGGCTGTGGCCTTGTCCGTCTGCTGGCCAGCCTGTGATTGTAAATGGTACCCACCCCTGCTTTCTGCCCGTGCAGGATATTCTACGTGTCGCACGACTCTCAGGACCTGAAGATCTTCAGCTACATTGCCAGGGATGGATCTAGCAACGTCTTCAGGTGCAATGTCTTCAAATCCAAGAAGAAGGTAAAGGCACTGGGATGCGCATCGCAGGGTGGGGTGGCCAGGTCACGGCACTGAGTTACAGCTGGTGGCTCAAAGCACCCAGCTCGCTGCCTGTGGCACCGCACGGAGACCCCGGAGAGCTGTGCCAGGCTGGGGGAGGTCAGCAGGCGGGAGCAGAGGTTGCAGCGCTCCTCCTCCTCCTCTCCTCACCCACTGCAGAGCCAAGCCATGCGCATCGTCCGGACGGTGGGTCAGGCGTTTGAGGTCTGCCACAAGCTGAGCCTGCAGCACACCCAGCAAAATGCCGACGGGCAGGAGGACGGAGACAGCGAGAGGAACGGGGATGACCTCGACGTCCCAGGTGCTCTGTGAGGGCAGAGGTGGTGGTGGTGGTGTGGGGCTCCTGGAGCCTGGCAGGGTCACTGTTTTCCCGTACTGCTCCTCCTTGCTGGCTGGCACCTGCAGGGAACGGAATTGCACGGCAGTCTGGCCTGTGGAGCCTCAGGCTCAAGCTGGGAACTTGCCCAGCAAGGAGCCTTCAGCTGGTATCAGCCGTCATTCTCACAGACATCCCCCGTGCTGGGAGCCCATTAGCAGCAGCCGGGACTCTGCTGGGCGCCTTAAACACTCTGTCTGTGCTCGGCTGCAAACTTTGCCTCACTGCTTCTGCAGAAGAGGTCCCAAACAAAGCCCTTCCCGGTGGCCCCAGGTGCTCCTGAGGCCACGGCCAGCTCTGCCACATGTACAAAGCCACGCTTGGGATCTTCCCTCATGTTCCTAGGGCCCCCCCTGTTGACAGTCTCACCCGCCACAGCCCCGTGGGTACTGGGCTCCAATGTTCCTGTGTGACTTGGTCCAGGTGATGCTGCTCTGGCAGGGGGATTGGACTGGATGGTTTTTTGAGGTCCCTTCCAATCCCTGATGTTCTGTGGTTCTCTGTGGTCCACACTGTCACCGTGGGCTTTGTGGAACCTGAGGAACTGCTGGGCTCCTTGGTGCCGGTAGACGTTTTGCACGAGGTTGGTCAAATATCTCCAGTGCCCGCTGGGATGCTGGTGGGTCGTGGTGTGGACTGCCTGCCCCACAGCCCTACACTGGATTGCCAGATCAGGAGCAGTTTCCTGCTGGACTCTGTAACCAGCCCTGTCGTAGTCACCTAATCCCCGGGCTGTCCTGTAGCAGTTGTTCCTCCTCTGAGTAGTGTCCCATCTGTAGCGTGTAGTTCCCTGTGGAGTTCTGAGCACCTGGGATTTTGGCTGTTCCCCCATAATCTCTTATTTACCTTTCCAAAGCTTCCTCTGTGCCCTCTGCTCTTGATGTGGCTGCTGTTGCCCACCTTTGCTGTGCTGGGGCTGGGTGGATTTGCAGCAGCAGGAACCCGCAGCCCTGTCGCTCTGTTCCTGCTTCCCACCAGAGCTGGAGGACGGGTGGCACTGGGGTGGTGGGGACCGGTGCACGTCGCCCACCACACTCTAAACGAGCTGTGCTTTGCTCTGACGCTGGTCCCGCAGCCTGTCGCCTCACCGGCGTGGAGAGGGTGGCTGCCTCGGCAGAGGAGACAGATATCGACGCCGTGGAGCTGCCGCTGCCTGGAGCCGACATCCTCGACTTCAGCCGCGGCGTGACCGATCTTGATGCCGTGGGCAAGGAGGCGAGCGCCTATGCCGATGCCAAGGTACGCGGGTCCCTGCACATCCCGGGGGCCTGGGGATGAGGAGTGACCCTGCAGCGTTCCCCAGCTGCCACGCTGCGGCCACCAGCGCTGCCCTTTGGCTCGGGGCCCGGGGCGCTCCCGGAGAGCTGTGCCGAGGCTGAGCTCAGTGCGGCCACACGGAAAGCGTCTGGAGCGGAGCTGATAGGGATGTTTTTCCACCAAAACAACAGAGAACAATCCAAACTCTTTTGGTGCGGTGGAAGTTCCCATGGGCAGTGCCAGCCTTCTCGGGGACTTTCTGCAGAAGCGTTTGGGCTGTTGTCAGCACTGGGAAAAACGCTCTGCAGAGGTTTTTCAGCACCCCTGTGCGCTTGCCTTGAAGGCAGCAGCTCCTTTCCTGGCTGTTTTTGGGGGGCTGCTGTGCGCTGCAGCACCGGTTCACCCTTTGGACGTCGGTGTTTTGCAGGGCTGCCTCCACCCCGAAGATATCCTGACGGCGTCACCCAAGATGCTGCTGCCCTCGTCTGCCCAGCTACCTGACCTGGGAACGCCCCTCTCTGCCCACTACCAGATGCAGCTTCTCCAGCAGCTCCTGCAGCAGCAGCAGCAGCAGACACAAGTGGCTGTGGCACAGGTTGTCCCCTGTGGAGTAGCCGCTGTCTGGAGGCAGCACTGAGGGCAGAGGGCAGGTTGCTGCAGGCAGGGATGCTTGTGGGGGGGCTGTGGGAGAAGCTGGGGCAGAGGGGCTGGGGAAGGATGCTCTCCTGGGCTGTACAGCGAGAGGGCAGGGTTTTCCTGTCACGAAAGATGAGCTGGTTAGGGGGATGTGTGTGCCACCAGATTTCCTTATCCTTTGGCCCCATCTTCTTGCCAGTGCTTGGCCTCAGCGTTAGCCTTGGCTGGCTGCTGCCTGGCAGCTCATTCTCCATGCAGGTATTTCTCATTTAAGCAGGTCTGGCAACCTTACCCAACTCATTACTTTAGCTGTACTTGTTCCCTGACCCCTTGCAGAGTCTCTGCAGTTGCCCATTTTTCTTCCTGGCCTGAGAGATTGGTTCCAGCAGCCTTTTCTGTGCTCTCCTGCAGATTTTCTCACACAGAATCAGTACTGCTCCTGCTGGCCAAGTTGCTGTCGCAGGACAACATGTGCCTTCTGGGGTCGTGGGCTTGCAAAGCTGCTTTCCCTGCTGGCCCTGCGTCCTCAGAGGTCTGACAAAGCTTCAGGCAAAACCAGGTGCCCCTGTGGCAGGGACTGCTCGCCTTTGGTAGTTCCCAGTCTCTGTGAAGGACACACCATCACTCATGGGGCTGTGAGGTCAGTTGTGTTGACCAGGACCTCAGTCTGTAGCTACAGGGATCATCCTGTAATTTTCTCAGCCTCTAATTACTCGGCTGAGGAGGAAATGACGTTTCTCATCACTGACCACAGGCTTGCTTTTGCAAGGGGTTTCCACCTACCTGTGAAAGTCCCTTCTCTGGACTTAAGGCCAGAAATAGGGCTTGTCCCCAGGGGAGCTGGTGGCACAAGCTGCTGCCCCTCTGCCAGATGTGACATCTGGGTTTTGCATGGATCACAGCCTGCTGCTCCAGCATCACCTGAGCAGGTGGTGGCCCCTGTTGCAGTGGAAGGAGGTAAGGGTGACTTGTAGGCTGACACTACCAGCGCCCCGAGTGGCTCTGCACTGCTGTCCCTTTGTCTGGGGGTGTCCGCTCATGGAGCTCTCCTTGCTTGAGCTCAGATGAGAGCTGCTCCTGGCAGGGATCTCCTGGCTGGCATCACCCAGCAGCATCCCACCCTCGCTGGGAAGTGCTGATGATGATCAGGACACTTGGATATGGGTAGTTCTGCTGAAATCAATGAGCTTCTTGCCTCTGGACTCCCCGTGGGCTGGCATCCAGGCGTCGCTTCCCAGGAGCAGAACGAGCAGACAGCCCCTGTCCCCAGAGCCCCTGTTTCTCAGCATCTCTCTGCCATCTGCGCTGCTCCGGGCATGTCGTGCCTGTGGCAGCCGGAGCTGCCTGAAGCTCCAGGGCAGATCACACGCTCCAGCCCCTGATAGTGACAGACGCCGCTGACAGGACCCCGTCACTGGGAAACCTGCCTGGGATGACAGCTCAGCCAGGGCTGGCCCAGGGCTGCATCCTCACGCGCCTGCGGCACCACGCAGTCCATCGAGTGTGTCTCCCCTTCCACATCCATCTGGCTGCTGCCTGGGCTGCCCTTTCCTCATGACCAACCATTTGGTCAGTGCTTCCTCTTACTGCCTCAGGCTTTTCCATCAGCAAAACCAGGGGACCACGCTCTGGTGGGGCATGGCCACTCGCCCCTTCTCTCCCCTTCACATCAGCAGGTACCTGCAGGGAATAATGCCTTCATCAGCTCATGGGGTGGCTGCTGGGGGTCAAGCAGGGGTGGTCAGAGTTGACGCGGCATCGCCCACACGCTCACCCACTCTCTCCTGTCACACAGGTCCACTTGCTGAAGGACCAGCTGGCTGCAGAGGCAGCGGCACGGCTGGAGGCACAGGCTCGTGTGCACCAGCTCCTGCTCCAGAACAAGGACTTGCTGCAACACATCTCGCTCCTGGTCAAACAGGTGCAGGAGCTGGAGCTGAAGCTGGCAGGGAACAACGCCAGTAAGTGCTCCTGCCCCTCGGTCGCAGCTAGCCAGTCTGTAGCCAACACGCACGTGGGTGCTTGTCTTGAGGCTCTGGCGCTTCCAGGCATTTTGTGCAGTCCTGCTGGCTACCTTAGTGCCTTTCTGGGCTGGCTTGTGTGAGGCAGAGTGGTTGCATGCAGTGTGGGAGGGCAGTGTGGACTGCTAGTCACGTGTGGACTGCTAGCCACGTATGTCCATCAGCTGCTTTTCCCAGCGTCTCTGTGCTCTAAGTTAGCTCCTTAATTTCGCTGTCCAGCAGATGCTCCCTGAAGGGTCTGGCATGGGAGATGTAGCTTTGGTGGCCAGCAAAAGCAGATCTTTAGTGGCCAGCAGCAGCTTCTGCCACCAGTGAAACCAAATGAGACCTTCTAAACGATGGTGTTGGAGGGGGTGGCGGTCAAACCGTCCTCCCCTGGCCACACCGCACGGTGCCGTGGGGATATAGGGGGGATGCCCAGGCAAGGCAGGGGTGGCACTGTCTGCCTCTCACCAGTGCCCTTCTCTTGCAGCAGGCTCCCAGGACAGTCTGCTGGAGATCACCTTCCGCTCCAACGCCCTGCCTGTGCTCTGCGACCCGACCACCCCGCAGCCTGAAGACACACACCCAGCACCGCTGGGCCCCGGCTCCAGCTTACCCAGCACCCTGGGCAGCCCCATAGGTAGGAACGACTGTCTGGTGAAGCTGGAGTGCTACCGCTTTCTGCCGGAGTCGGGGCCACCCGACCCCGAGCCGGCTCTGGGCAGCCTGGAGCTCATCAAGTTCCGCGAGTCGGGCATCGCCTCCGAGTACGAGTCCAACACGGACGAGAGCGAGGACCGTGACTCCTGGTCCCAGGAGGAACCGCCGCGCCTGCTCCATGTCCAGCCCAGGCAGGACCTGGGCGACAGCCTGGAGGACGAGATCGCAGTGTAGGGCTTGGCAGGAGGTGGTGTGGAGCAGCCGGGACCCGCCAGACCCTGGCCATAACTGCCTGGCCCTGGGAGGGACGGGGCACTCTGGAGGGAGAAGGGGTGAAGGAGGGGAGCTCAAGGCTTCCAGCACCCAGGCAGGAGGTGTGTGGAGGTGAGGAAGGAGCCCTGCCGAGAGGTGCCCGGGGCATACCGTGCACGGGCTTGTGTGCTGAGCTCGGGCAGTGAGCTGCCAGCTGGTGCCACCCCCTGGTCCCCGACCCCTCACAAGCTTTGTTCCAAGGTCTGGCAGAAGTGGGGGGCTCCCTGCTGGGCTGGTGGGGAAGCAGTGAGGCAGGTGAAGGGTTTTTCTGGGAGAACGAGGGAGCAGGAGAGGCAGAAAGGGGGGAGGAGAGGGATGGAGGAGGCAGTGCCAGGGCGGTGAGCAGGGACAGAGCTGCTGTCAGGCTCTTGGAGCAGCAGAGAGGAGACCAGGGCTGTGCTGGCAGGGTGGATGGAGTTGATGAGGATGCACTGCCAGCTTGGGTATGTGAATGAGAACTGAAGCAGCAGAGGACGGTAGGATCGCACCTGGGAAGAAGCTGACGTGGTGAGGTGAGGTTGTGCAGGGTGGCTGGGTGCAGGCAGCTCTCGGCAGGGTGATGGCACTTCCAGACGAGGTTTGGAATGAGCCAGGTGGAGGGCACGTGTGTGTGCTGCTGGCTCCTCTCCCGAGGAGGTACAGCTCGGTGTGGAGCAGGGAACCGGGACATGCAGCACTGGGCTACGGAGTGTTCTTTGCCCCGTTGTCCAGTCCCTGGGCTCCTCAAATCCTGACTGAAGGGATCCAGGGTCTTCACGTGGTTCCTGCTGTCTGTTGAATCGCTAGGTGAGGTGACACACAGTTGTCTTTGTCTCCATTCACCCTCCTCTTGTGCATCTGCTTCCATCTGCTCTTGCCTCCACCAGCTCTGTCTGTGCTGGATCTGCCTGCAACTAACCCGTCTCCCAGACGCAAGCTCTTGCTTTCCTGCTGAGGAAGATCCTTCACCTCTTTCTGCTCTGGTCCTCTTGGGGCTGAGGGCTGCTGAGGGGGCGAGGCGTGGGTGAGACCCACGGGGTCCATGCAAGCCGTGCCCTGCACTGTCCACTGCAGGAGGAGGCTGGAGAAGTCCTGGTAGGACCTGCCAACGCAGCCACAATGGGGACAGTGAGAGCACGTGCTCCTGCCTGTGCACCCCATGTCCCGTGGACCCTGACGACCCACTGCCATCCTGCATCAGCTGGAGGTGAAGGCACGGTGCGGGAGGCTGGTTCCTGCCAGGAGAGAGAAGCTGGGGTGGCAGCAGCACAGGAGATGGTACAGACAGGGCAGGGACATGTGTGAGCTCAGAGAGGGATTTCCATGTGGTCAGACGGGTTCTGCAGGATTGGGGACAGCAGGAGCTTGGCCGTAAGCACAGGGCAGCTGAAGCGAGAGCCCAGGAGAAGCAGCAGCAGGCCAGGAGGTTTCTTCTAGGTTGGGCTGCCTCAGAAAGCAGGAAGGGCTGAGCCATCTGCCCAGGCCACTGCTTGTGTGTGATGTCGGGGACCAGCAATGGGCTTGGCTTGTGCCCAACCCTCTGCCTTCCAGGGATGGTGCAGAGAGCCCCGTGGGCTGAGGGGTGCTGCCGGAGCCCACCAGCGTCTTGCCGCACTGCAGGTGTACATGTGTAAATGACCCTCCTCCTAACTCAGCGCTGTCTCAGAGGCACCTCTCCAGTCTCTCCCTTTTCTTACGGACCTTGACTTGGGGGGATTTATAGCTATATTTTTCGTCCTTTCTTTTCCTACAACTGCCGTGTTACTAACTGTCGACTCAATCTGCCTGGGAAACCAGTCTGTCAATGTAAGTGCACTTAACCCTTGGGTGTTGTCAGTAGTCAACTGGCTTTTGCTAAATAAATCTTTCTATTTCTCAAGGCTTTCTGTTGTCTCTTCCTTCTCGCTGCCTCTCTCTTTCTCTACTTCTCTCCCCACCTTCACGCTGGGAGCCAGCCCCAGCCGTGGCATCCCTTGGCTTTGCACAGCACCTCCATCCAACCTCCCTCACCTGCAGGACCCTTTGCTGCCCACGAGAGCAGGAGGTTCCCATCTTCCCTTTGCAGCTCTGGCAGTTCTGTGGCTCAGTCCCTGCACAGCAGAGCATCCCTGGTCTGACCCAGCAGCTCGATGGTGCCGGGGGCTTCCCAGCAGCTGCAGAGCTCCCCACAGCAACACAGAGGTCTGAGGGCATGGGGAGATTTTGTGTCTGCTGAGGAGGAAACAGCTGGGGAGAGCTTGTCTGGCTGCTGGTGGTAGAAGCGTGGTGCAGGCAAGAGCAGCAGGCAGACAGGGAGGGCTCCCCTGAACCTATTTATTGTGCGGCTGGCAGGAGCGATGCAGCAGTGCCCTACCGTGGTACGTGGGAACCCCGGGTGCTGCAGCCGCCTGCGCCCCACGCCTCTTTCTCCTGCAGCGCCTTGAGCCTGCGGTGATACCCCTTACAGCTGTAGCCCTCCTGGGTGCTGTTGCGGATGTGGTTCCTCAACGACCACAGCGTTGGGAAGAGGCGGCAGCATGACAGGCACTTGTAGCTGCACTGGATTTCTGTCTGCCACTGCGGGCCAGGGAGGATGTCCGGGACCGTGATGCTGGCTCTGTGACCGCCTGGCCTGTATCTCCTGTTGGGCTGGTCCTCATCTGAGGAGTCAAAGGAAGAGTAGACAATTTCCAAGAGGTCCTTGATCTCCACACGCTCCTGGGTGCTGGTAGCCGGCTGAGAAGAGAGGCGACCCTCACGCTGCTGGGCACCTTCTCCAGTGTGTAGGAGGAAGCTGCAGGGTGAAGCCCAGGGTTGGTAGATGGTGTAGCCACGGTCGGGGAGCTCGCTGGCTGCTGGACCTTCATGGCCACGGGCTGTGTAGGAGAGGCAATGCTGTGAGTCTGAGGTCTCTGTGAGTGCCTGGCTCCCAGTGGGCTTGGCAGCAGTGCTGGGGTCACTTCCCTTGCTTGGCTGCAGCCGGTGGGTGTCACGCTTACCGGGCAGGCTGGCTGGGTCACAGGGATGAGGGGTCTCCTGGCCTTTTCCCGTTGTGGCGCCGCGGGACATGGCTCCGAGGGAAGCAGAGGGCAGGACGACAGAGCTCTCTCTTACCCTCACGTCAGAGGTGTGTGGCTTCGACAGTGCCCGGTGCCACCACGGAGTGACATCACAAAAAGATGAGACCTCGCTTGTTGCATGGGGCACAGCACAATGGTCCTGGCAGCGTGCTCAGCCCCCAGGATCTCCAGGGAGCTCTGCCAGCGCAGGGGGACAGCCTGCCTGGGCTGGAGAAGGAGCCTTGGTGGGGTGGGCGTTGCAGAGTATCTCCAGAGTATCCCCTCATGCTTCCTGCATGCCTGGCTGCTCAGGGCCCCACGTGAGACCCATCTTCACGGGCACCGCGGTATGTCCGGGCGAGGGGTTAGCAGCACACCTTGCCTGGCAGCGTGGAAGGGACAGGTTTGCCGTCCCCTTGCTGCTGCCTTGGTAAATTCTCCCTTTCTTTTTTTTCTCTCCACATCCTGCTTCCCAAGTCACTTGGTGCCAGGTAAGAGATGCTCTTGGTGTGTTGGCAGTGCTAGCACAGAGCCTTGGGCTCACTGCCTCCTGGTCTCACCCCGTTGTTTCCCTACTGCATGCAGTGTCCCGTGCAGCCCTGGCATGGCCCGTCTGCCTGCAGCCTGCGGGGCTGCAAGAACAGCCTTCCCATCTCCCAGACTGTGTTCCCATGCTGCCGGGCTGGGAGCCGGTGGGCAGCTCTGCGATGCGTCACCCCTGCCAGGGTTTGCCCTCCAGCCCCATTTATGCCCTGTTTCTGTTCCTTTTGCCCCTCCAGTGGACCAGAGTATGTTTGAGAATGCCAGTGCCAGCACAGCACCCACCCCACGCCCACAGCACATCCCCACCACGGCGGGTGCCCCACCGCAGCCCTCCCGTCCTGCCAGCAGCCAGCACCTGCGCAACCTGGGCAAGGCCATGGGGGCCAAGGTGAATGACCTGCTGCGGCGCAAGGAGCCCTCTTGCCTCCCCGGCGTGGGGGTGACGGAGGTGAACCCCAGCGCCGGGGCCATGCTGGGCACAGGACAGCCCGAGAGCGAGGACAGGTGAGTGTCCCCATGGCGTGCACCCTGCAGCGGGGCCATTGGGGCAGGCTGGCATGGGGCTGCATGTGACCTCTCCTGTGTTCTTGCAGGACTGTGGGGCTTCGTGCCTTTCCCCGACTGGAGCCCCCACCCCCTGTCACCAAGAAGCGAACGCCACGTGCCCTGAAGACCCCGCAGGACATGCTCATTGCACCCCAGCCAGTGGGCTCCAGCCCAAGGAGCAGCACAGAGGAGCTCCATGAAGTGCCTACAGGCCACCCTAACCCCACAGAAAAACAGCCAGGGGTGAGGGACGTGTCCCCTCCTGAATGCCCTGGGGTCTCCAGCACGATAGGCACCCCAGAGCCTAGTGGGGCCCAGCCCCTTGGTGCTCTCCCCGTGCCTGACCTCATACATAAGGGCACCCTGGAGGGCCAGTGGCAAGGCGAGAGGGTCACTGAGACTTCACCCTGCATAGAGAAGTCTTTTCAGCTACTGGAGCCAGTGCATGAGCCAGTGGGGAGCACAGGGCGACCTGAGCCACGTACCCCTGGCTGGGAGGTGGAGGGGCCCCATCCTGACCTTCTGTCCTTTGAGTAGCAATGAGAGAGCCACGAGAGGGGCACCGTGGGGGCTGGGTCTCCAAAACATGTCTCTTGCTGCTACTTGCTGGTTTGGGGCCATTATTTTGGAGAGAGGTAGCCCCAGGGTGGCAGGAGCCCTTGCTGCCTCGTTGCGGGGTGTGGGGAGCTGTGACGTGCCACATCTCACCAAATTCCCAGGAGGGGCACAGCCTGACGTGGCTCCTGCAGCCCCATCCCAGGCCAGTTCACACTGGTCAGTGCAAAGCTGCCATCCTGTCACTGCATCACCATCCTGCCTGCAGCCAGGGGCCACAACGAGTCTGTTGCTCTGTGGTCCAAGAGCAGCCTTGCTCAGCAGTCCAGGTCTTTGTGCCCACGTGAAGAAGCGCCAGCCTACCCCAGCCCCATTGGGTCTGCTGGGTGAGCATCCCACTCTGTTCCACATCTGCACTGGCTGCCCTGGTCCAGAGCATTTCCCAGCTCACACCTTTGCTTGCAGAGGTGTCCCGTCCCGCTGTGCCAGCAGACTCACCCGACCCCAGTGACCAAAGACAGGACGTCAGGTGTGCCCAGGATCTTCCCCAGTTACCAACCCTTTGGTGTTAGCCTGCCCAATGCCATCTCTTTGCAGTGGAGCTCCAGCCACAGGAGACCCTCTAATGGCATGGGCTTCTAGAGGGGAGCAGATCTAGATGCCTGAGGCCGCGCAGTTGCTGGCCAGCGGGCTCTGGTGGGAAGCTGAGTTCTTCACGAGACATCCCTCCAGCTCCTGCTTATTTCCTGCTCTTGCCGTGGACTGGACTGATCTGCTGAGGCAGACAGCATGTGAGCCAACACCACTGCTCTCCTTCATTGCCTGGGACAGTGATGCGCGTGCAAGAGTGGGACATGAGAACCCGCACAGTCCTCTGATCCTGCTCTATGACTGTTCTTCCATGAATTGCAGGAGAGGTTAGCCAGTGCGTGGGCCCCTGGGCCAGTGCGAGGAAGCGGCTGTGAGGTGGCACTTTTTGCTTAGAACTTTCCACATGCGTTGTCACCGCAGAGGTGATTTGGAGAGGAGAAGCTCCAAAGGACAGATTAGGGGCTGGAGAAGTCTTGGGGCTCATGGATGGGGCATCTCTGCTTGCAGTTCCTCCTGAGCCATACAGGGTGGCTGGGCTGAAGAAATGTCTCCCACCAACCAAAGCCACATCGTGGGTCCTGCTGAAGGAAGGAGGGTCGCGAGTATGGACCTCTTTGCCCTGGGAACCAACGTGCCTGTTGGCACAGTTTGTGCCATGGTGACGCCAAGACTATGGGAAGGCCCCTCTCAAGACTGAAGGAGATGCTGGAGATGCACAGAGCCTGTGACCAGCTGGCCATCAGTGCTGAGGTGTAACAGAACCACGTATAATGTGATTACGTTCTGCATGGCTGATGCCACCACACAACAGGTATCTTTGAGTCTGCGGATGTGGGTGCTGCCTAGGTCCACACCACATTGTTGTGTTGATGGAAACAAGGGCTCGTAGCTCCTCTTTGAGGAACCAGCATCTTTCAGCCCTGACAAACACAAGGGAACCTCACTGCTGGTCCCGTCCCTCTATTTATGTTGTCTAGGATGCGTCTGTGTTTAGTTTGGGACAAAAGATGCAGACTGCACAAAATAAACATTGGTTTTCTTTTTTACCTGCTGACACGTTGCAGTTCCTTGATGGGAGCCATAGAGCTGAGAGTGCCAGGAAAGCCACCCATCTGGTGCCAGGTTGCTGGAGAGTCAAGTGGGGAGAAACTTGATGAGGTCCAGCAAGGGCAAGTGCTGCATCTGGTGGAGAACAGCCCCGTGTATCAGCGCAGGTTGCCGGAGAGCAGTTCTGGGGAAAAGGACCTGGAGATGCTGGTGGACCACAGGCTGGTAGACCATGAGCCAGCCAAGCTGCTGGAGATCACTGTCCATCCCAACGCCCTCCCTGTCCTCTGCACCCTGAGGACACTCACCAGCCACAACTGGGCTCTGGATCTGGCTTCCTCAGCACCCTGGGCAGCCCCGTGGGTAGGAGCAACTGCCTAGTGAAGCTAGAGCGCTACTCCTGGTCCCAGGAGGAGCCGCTGCCCTGGGCAACAGCCTGGAGGGTGAGCTCATAGAATCATAGAATCATTGCGGATTGGAAGGGACCTCGAAGGAGATGGCCGTGTAGGGCTTGGTAGGAGGTGTTGTGCAGCAGCTGGGACCTGCCAGACCCTGGTTCTGGGAGGGATGGGACACTCTGGAGGGAGAAGGGGTGACAGAGGGAGCTCAAGGCGTTCAGCACCCAGGCAGGAGGTGTGTGGAGGTGAGGAAGGAGCTGCTGCAGGGGAGCAGCTGCAGGGGAGCAGCTGCAGCAGCCACGGGGCTGCTGTAGAGCCCCTTCCTCTGGAGCCAGTCAGACCCTGCCTGGAGTGTCTCTGTGGGACCTGCTGCAGGGGACAGGCTGCCATGGGGCTGCTGTAGAGCCCCTTCCTCTGGAGTCAGTCAGACCCTGCCTGGAGTGTCCCTGTGGGACCTGCTGCAAGGGACAGGCTGCCATGGGGCTGCTGTAGAGCCCCTTCCTCTGGAGCCAGTCAGACCCTGCCTGGAGTGTCCCTGTGGGACCTGCTGCAGGGGACAGGCTGCCATGGGGCTGCTGTAGAGCCCCTTCCTCTGGAGTCAGTCAGACCCTG